>CM077149.1:142842184-143159003 GCA_039583875.1 Platanthera guangdongensis
TCTCCCGAGAAACGGCCCAGTCCGAATTGGGTTAAGCCCCCTAGAGTAGCCCCCCTCTTCAAGTCCCCGATCTACCTTACGGAATCCGGATCTACAAATCGTACCCGATATTCCACCCGGAAGCCGGATCCGAGCAATATAACTTATATCCGGCAGTTTTTTTCCTTCGAGATGTCGAAAACATTTAAACTCTTTTCGTCATACATGCCCTTTATCCCCACCTCCGTCTATACCCCACCTATATCCCCACCGACCCCTTCCATTGCCTAAATCAGCCCTTAGTCTTTTTTTTTTGATTGTTTTTTTTTTCTTTTTATTTATTTTTTTCTCATATTTTTTTTGTTTGTTTTTGTTTCGATTGATTATTAACCTGCAGGTGGATCCCTTCGCCTGCACGCTTCGCTTTGGGCCCTCGAGCGGAGGAAGCCAAACCTGTAGGAATTTGCCAAATAAAAATAAACCTTTGTTTTTTATTTTTGCTTTTGTTTTTTTTTATTGCTCTTATTCCGTCGCATTTTTTTTGTTCATATAGAGGATAGAGTGGTGCAAACCTTGCCTACATAGAGGTAAACGGGTTAGCGCTTTGCGCTCCGTACACAACCAGATACGAAGAAATTCAACACCGGTCACAAGGATATCTGGGGGCTAAATTCGAGCCCCCTACAACAGTTTCACATAAGTAGTGGATGCAGTTGTAAACGTTCAAGAAGCGCGGTACGATTATCGATGCCATCGCCTCCTGGAGGCGGGTGGACCCGGGCGACTCTCCCGTCGTGGGCAGCGGGTCAGAGATGATCCGCCACCTGCGGACCGCTACCACCGTGAAGATCCCGTGAGAGCCCCACCCCGCCAGCATGGCGGAACCCAGAGCCACCTCGTGGCCGCCCCCACCCCCGTGGGAGGATTACCGTATGCCACGACAGCCTGGCCCTAGGAACCGCGTGTCCCGCTCGGTCGCCACGACCAGCGTCGGGACGAGTATTACCCGTCGGGTCGACGTGAGCGCGGACCCCCCCCGCTCGACACGACTATGACCGTGACGATGATCCTGATGATTATCCAAACCCGCGGAGAGGCGATCGTGGCTTTGACATCACTCGTCGCATCCGCCTCGATGCCCCTTCGTTCGATGGTCGCCTAGATCCAAAAGCCTTCAGCGATTGGCTCTTGGACATGGACCACTACTTCGAGTGGTACGACATGAGTGACGAGCACTGCGTCCGCTTTGCAAAGATGAAGTTGATCGGGCAAGCTAAGGTGTTCTGGATTAGTGTCGAGAGAGCTTTAGAGCGGGATGGTTACTACCCCATCACCAGATGGGACGAGATGAAGAGAGAGACTGAAGGAGAAGTACCTCCCCGCGTCATATCGGATCAGCTATTTGAGCAGCTACAGAACTTACGACAGGGGACACTTACTGTCGCTGAGTACATGGCTCGCTTCGATGAGCTGGTCGTCAGGAGTGATATTTTAGAGGAACCTATTGCCACTGCCGCCCGTTTCATCAAGCCTTCGTTCCGATATTCGGAGAGAGTTGATTCCCCACCGCTTGGAGACTGTTGATCAGATATTCCAGCTCTCCCTCGAGTATGAGTAGTACCTTCGTTCGTCTAGTACGAGGCAGTTCACCTCTCGGACTGATTCCTCGACCTTTAGGAAACCGCTCCGCCCCCCAGACCACCACGGCCGCACCCTCGCGCATCCCGCGGATGTGAAGGGTAAAGCCGTAGCCACTGATGGCCAGCGATCTGGGGGCATTGTATGTTTTAGATGCTCTGGCAGGGGCCACGTGGCGGCGCAGTGCCCCACGCGGACCCTGTTACTTGAGGAAGAGGAGGAACAGGGTTTAGAGGGTGAAGAGGAGGCCCCAGAGGAGGTTAGGGATGCAGTCGAGGAAGGTTGGGAGAGTGATGCCGAGCGATCCTTAGAGGTGGGAGTGATTCCGCGCCTCCTACACACCCACGTGTGGACGAGGACTGGCGACGCACGACCATCTTTTACACGTACTTCCCTAGTGCAGGCGGTCCCTGCAAGCTAGCCATTGATGGTGGGAGTTGCGTGAATATTGTAGCCCAGAAAGCGCTTGACCGTATGCAGGTGAAGGCAGAGCCTCACCCCCATCCGTACCGTGTCGTCTGGGTTGACAAGACGGCGATTCAGGTCACCCAGCGTTGTTTAGTCCCGATCACCATTGCGTCCTTTCAGGACAAGGTCTGGTGCGATGTTATTCCCATGGACGTCGCTCACGTGTTGCTTGACCGCCCCTGGCTTTTTGATCGTGATGTCACGTGCTTCGGTCGCTCGAACACGTGTGTCTTTTATGATAAGGGGCGGAAGATCACGTTGACGCCCACCCAGCCCCGAGATCGACCCAAGGGTGTGGTAGAGTCATCTCCGAGCACGAGCGCCTCACGACCACTGCATATTCTGAGGCGAGGTGAGTTTCTGCGAGATAGTGCCGAGTCCGACGTCATTTATGTAGTCGGCGCTACCCAGGTTACTGAGGACGCTCCAGTCGATTTCCCACTCGCAGTGCGTCCCCTGTTAGGCGAGTTTGCGGACATTATGCCAGACGAGCTCCCCGATGAGCTGCCCCCCCCCCCTCGGGACATTCAGCACGCCATTGATTTAGTCCCGGGAGCTTCCCTCCCGAACCTGCCTCACTACCGTATGCACCCGGATGAGCACGCTGAGCTCAAACGACAAGTTGACGAGCTTCTTCGGAAGCAGTTCATTCGCGAGAGCATGAGTCCTTGTGCGGTTCCCGCCCTTCTTACCCCTAAGAAGGACGGTAGTTGGCGTATGTGCATCGACAGCCGCGCCATCAATAAGATCACGGTCAAGTATCGCTTCCCCATCCCACGACTCGATGACTTACTGGATACTATGTCCGGTGCCCAGATCTTCTCCAAGATCGACCTCCGCAGCGGGTACCATCAGATACGAGTTCGTGAGGGGGACGAGTGGAAGACCGCATTTAAGACCAAGGACGGTCTGTATGAGTGGCTAGTCATGCCATTCGGGCTATCCAACGCCCCGAGCACATTCATGCGAGTTATGACGCAGGTATTGCGGCCCTACATGGGCAAGTTCCTGGTGGTGTACCTTGATGACATATTAGTCTACAGCCAGACTCAGGCCGCTCACCACGATCATTTGAGACTTCTCTTCGGCACCCTCCGTCAAGAGAAGCTGTATGTGAACCTGAAGAAGTGCACCTTTCTGTCCGAGTCCGTCCACTTCCTAGGCTTTATTATTTCCTCCACTGGAGTCTCCGTGGACCCTGAGAAGGTCAAATCTATTCGAGATTGGCCTGTACCCGGAATATCCACGAGGCTCGTAGCTTTCACGGGCTTGCCACCTTCTATAAGAGGTTTGTCCAGGGGTTCAGCACGATCATGGCCCCCTTCACGAGCTGTCTCAAGAAGGGAGAGTTTCAGTGGACCCCCGCAACCACCAGAGCCTTCGAGGAGATTAAGGAGAGATTGATGACAGCTCCCGTCCTGAGGTTACCAGATTTCAGTTGCGCCTTTGAGGTCGCCTGCGACGCGTCCGGTATCGGCATAGGTGGCGTATTGAGCCAAGAGGGACACCCAGTTTCCTACTTTAGTGAGAAGCTGAATGACGCAAAGCAAAAGTACTCGAACTATGATCGAGAATTTTATGCTATTGTCCAGTCTCTGCGCTACTGGCGACACTATCTCCTTCCCCGGGAGTTCGTGTTGTATTCCGACCACCAGGCCCTCCGTTACCTCGATTCGCAACGCAAGCTGGGCCACCGACATGCGAAGTGGGTTGAGTATCTGCAGGATTTTCATTACGTTCTCAAGCACCGCGCGGATGTTGAGAACAAGCCGGCCGATGCGTTGAGTCGTCGTGTCTCTTTGCTTCAGACGATGACCGCCCGCGTCGACGGGCTTGAGCGCATGATCTTAGAATATCCGACGTGCCCTGATTTTGGTGAGATTTACACCGCCATATCCTGAGATCCCCCAAACCCTGTTGAGGGATATCAGATCTTCGAGGGATATCTATACCATGGATCCCGCCTATGCATTCCCCGAACATCGTATCGTGATTTCCTGATTTGGGAGTTGCATGCGGGTGGAGCCGCCGGACATTTTGGGCGCGACAAGTCTATAGCCATTGTGGAGGACCGTCTCTACTGGCCCACGCTTAGGAAGGATGTGACTAGAGTCGTCCGCCACTGTCGTACCTGCCAGACGGCCAAGGGTACGAAGCAGAACACGGGCCTATATACTCCGTTACCGGTCCCACGTCGGCCGTGGAGGACCTTAGCATGGACTTCGTCCTTGGACTTCCCCGCACTCTTCGGAAGCACGATTCCATCTTCGTGGTGGTTGATTGCTTTTCGAAGATGGCTCACTTCATTGCATGCCGCAAGACGGCGGACGCGACCCACGTTGCATCCATTTTCATGAGGACGTTTTCCGATTACACGGCCTTCCGAAGACCATCGTATCGGACCGTGACGTGAGGTTTATGAGCTACTTCTGGAAGACCCTGTGGCTCAAGACGGGCACCACCCTTAAGTTCTCGACTACCTACCGCCCACAGACGGACGGCCAGACGGAGGTAGTAAATAGGAGTTTAGGGAACTTGTTGAGATGTCTAGTGGAGAGCGAGTGAGTAGTTGGGACTTAGACCTGTCGGTTGCCGAGTTTGCATATAATAGCTCCGTCAATAGGACTACTGGCTTGAGTCCATTTCATATAGTGTAAGGTTACGACCCCAGGAAACCCCTTGACCTTATTTCGAGCCCGTTAGAGTCTCGTCCTAGTGAGTCTGCCGAGTCATTTGCACAGCATCTGCATGAGTTGCATGAGTCGGTTCGCCGCCGTATTATATGAGCAATGAAAATTATAAAACCCACGCAGACCAGCGAAGACGAGAGCGTATTTTTAATATTGGCGAACAGGTGATGGTACGAATCCGCCCGGAGAGACTCCCTTCGGGGTCTGCCAAGAAGCTGAGCGCCAGGCGAATGGGTCCTTTCTCAGTTATTAGTCGGATTGGGACAAACGCCTACAAGCTAGATATCCCGGCAACCATGGCGATTCATCCAGTTTTTAATATCGAGGATCTGACACCCTATTACGAGCCTCATGATTATGGGGACCCGAGCAGTGGAGGTGCGCCACCTTCTTCCCCCTTGCCCTCCTTCCCCACCGCCCCACCTTCTTCCCCCTTGCCCTCCTTCCCCACCGCCCCACCCACACCAGTTGGCCACCACAGCCCACCCACTACTGACACCCTTTCCCCTAGGAGTTCGTCGCCATTGGTACCACCGCCGGCATCACCACTCACACCGGATCCCACCATGAGAGACGAGAGCATCACGTAGATCAGATCCCACCAGATTGTTCCCACCACGGACGGGCCGCGCCTTCGCTACTTGTTCATTGGCGGGGTCGTACCGACGCTGACGACGCTTGGATACTACCGGCAGAGCTTTATCGACTTGCCCCGGACTTCGACTCCAGTACGATCGTCTCCATTCCTCAGAGATGAATGTCTTTCAGTCGGGGGGAGTTGATGGGAATTCATCGGATCGTGCACATGATGGGGCGGGAACCACGTTCATTTATTCCCGCCGGAAGACGTGATCGGATCGCCGATCCGACCCCGCGGTTGCGTCCGGCACGTCGCCGCGAATCAGAATTATATATCTATGTATTTTTTTTGGACACGTACTTATTTTATTTAAGGGCAAACCCACCGGCCAATCATAGCCGTTGGATGGGATGCCCTCATGCTTGTTTTCTTATAATAGGACTAGTGGCTGGTTAGGGTTATCATTGCTGAAGTTGGAGAGTCTCTTCCCTACTTCTGGTGGTCTTCCGCGGTGCCGACGCCGTGGACCCTTGGTGCCGACGCCTTGGGGTAAGTTTTCCTCTTCCTCTCCCTCACTTTTCCTCCCATCCGGCCGCCAGCCCCTCCCTGTTTTCCGCCCAGTTTTGGCCGCCCGAAACCCCCGTTTTTTCCCCCCCACCCAGGCCGCCAGTCCCCTCCCTGCTTCCGCCCAAGTCCGGCCGCCGGAAACCCTCCCTTCTCCTCCCTATCCAGGCCGCCAGCCCCTCCCCGGTCCGCCGCCTGGAACCAGCCACCCGCCCCCTTTTCCACCTCCTACCAGCCCGCCAACGCTCCGTCTCCATTCCAAATCCGTGGATCCACCGCCCGCTAGCCCCCCTCTACCATTACTCCCCACGATCCGGGTTAAAGCGCCCCGATCTACCCTCCCGTCACCCGATCCACTCTCCCCAAGCCGGATCCGGCCATCTATTACCGGATCTGTCCACCCGAGTCCGGATCCGAGCATATTCATCGGATCCGCCCGTTTTCGTCTCGATCCCTTCTCCCTCCACCAAAACAGCCCCTTCCCGTCATTCCCACCTCCGGCTCCACCACCCGGCACCCGATATACACCACCCGCACCTTCCACTTCCATTGCCCGAAATCAGCCCCTAGTCTTGAGTTTTTTTGATTGTGTTGTACTATTTTCTGGATATTATTATTGGAGATCTCATATTTGTTTGGAACTTGTTTGTGGCATTTTGTTTCGATTGATTATTAACCTGCAGGTGGATCCCTTCGCCGCACGCTTCGCTCTGGCCCTCCGAGCGGAGGAAAGCCAACTAAGGAATTTGCCAAATATTAAAATAAACTCTTGTTGTAGTTACTTGCTTGTGGCGTTGTTATTTTCATTGCTCTAATAATCCGTCGCATGAACCAATTACTGTGTTGCATATAGAGTCTAAGTGGTGCACTTCATAGCCTACCCTACATCACTACAGCAAGGGGAACAGAACGAAAGTTGCTGGTCTCATTTCCCCGGATTTTTTAAATTGAACTATTTTCAGGTGATTATTTTTTTTGAAACAAAATAGTTACTTTATGTTTTACAAAAAATTAATAGTTGTTCTTTTTTAAGAAAGGAATGTGCAGACAAATCCGCTCGAATTTCTTTAAAAAATTAATTGAATCATTGCATGCAATTAGGATTTTCTAGAAAAGCCGACAAACACACAAACCCTACATGTCATCCTGGATCACCAATGGAGTCAAATGTGAAAAAAATTGGAATAAGATAGCCCAAATGTGAAACAAAAATTGGAATAAGAGTAGCACCAAAGTTAACACGCAAAGATATCAATGATTGGTCAATAAAATTATTTATTCATCGTATACAAAACCTTATATCTAATTTGTTTTGATCTTAGCAGTATGTTTATGTGCTCCCCGGGAGATGAAACTTAAATAATTTGAATCATAAACATGAACGCTTTTGGAAAAGGACTTGTGCTCGGGAATGTGATAGTCATAATTTACAATGATGTTGATTGGGCATAGTGATGGGGATCACAGTTCATGGGCGAGCCAATCCTTATCAGAATCCGCGCGAGTCTACTTACACGGGAGACGGAGTTAGGATCGTCGGATGGACGATCAGAGATAGTAGTCAGATTCAGGACGACGACAGCATACTTTTACTTATTTTCATTTTTCCATTTTTTATTTCATGTACATTTAGTGGTTTATCTTTCAGACAATAATGGACATCCATAGTGGGTTCTAAATCTATAAATAAGGATATAAGAGCTGATTCTGGACATCATAAAATTTGGACAGATTTGATGGGCTCTTGCAGTCTCTCCACGGTGCCGATTTTGTGGATCCTTGGTGTCGAAGCCAAGGTAACTACCTTCCCACATATAACCACCGAAACGGCCCACAACTACCTTCCCACATATAACCGCCTAAAGCACCAACAACCACCTTCCCAGATATAACCGCCTAAAGCACCAACAACCACCACTAACCGTTGTCATTTATTTTGGCAATCGCTCAAACACCCTCTGCCACCACTCCTAGCCACCGGCAACGGCCCTCCCAAGTGCCGGCTACCATCTCCCACATTTGCCCATCACCAACTTCTCATATAATTACCTACAATACCACCATAACCATTTAATTAAAATTCATTCCCACTAAATTCCAAAGGACAGTTTTTTCTACATCCGTCCAAAAGTTACGTGACTAACTGTGCATCCTCAGCAAAAACTTCCATGACTTGAATTCCACAGAACTCACATTTTTGCACTCATCCAGTCCCACTCCTAGTACAGATGTTAACACTCTTCCCATTTCACTCCCGAGACATGTCCAAAACTTCAATTACTAGTTTGAAAATCCTCTCACAACATTTCTGCATTCAATTTTCCACAAATCTACAATTCCACTTCTTCCAAACTCCACCAACATCCAGCAGCCTGAAAACCCTCCACCAAGCTACACTTTTGCCCAATTACAACAAATACCTCTGGAAACCCAAACTGCGCAAAATTTCTGTCTAGGAAGCCTAAACAATGCAAAGATTAAACCAGGAAGCATTGAACAATGCAGAATTTTGGATAATTTGCTGTCAATCCCTCCAAATCAGATACTTGACGCCTCTCCGGACCTCCTTGCTTGAGCAAATTCTAATTTGAAATTTTTATAGCTTGGTATTAATTATTTGTTGAAGAACATGAGGTTTGGGATCTAAATTCGTATAAGTTTGCCTAATATCTTATTCTACTTGAAATCCGTATTCACCGAATATTTAATTGAAGAGCCCTTACTTTAATTTTAATTAGATCTTTCTTTTGTCTCTGACGCCAACACTCGATTGTGCGTGTTTGTGAGTTCTTTTATTGATTTCAGAAATGATTGTAATTAAATGTTAGACAATCGCATGTGCATTGCATCATCACTTTAGATTTCCCTACATCACTATACCTTCATTCTTCCATTAGTGTTTCCCTTTGCATGTGTTCGGAAAAGAGGAATAATGCTTGATGATTAATTCGAGACTCCCGTATATATATAATACATACACGGGATTACATCTCACACACTAATACAAGAAAACATAAAACATAAAAGACATAATATTCCAACACTCCCCCTCAAGTTGGGCGTGTAATGTCTATCATACCAACTTACCCAATATTCTGTCAAACGAGTTCTAGCTCAACCCTTTGATAAGCACATATGCGAGCTGTGATCTCCACGTGTTTGGTGTGATCGCGTTGGACGGATTGTGGGCAATGTTGATAGCGACTTTATTATTACAATAGATCCAGATTGGACCATCACACTCCACGCCAAGGTCCATCATGACCGACTGAATCCACAACACGTCACATATCCCCTGTGTCATGGTAGGGAACTCTGCCTCCGTGCTAGATCTGGCCACGACATGTTGTTTCTTGCTTTTACAGGTCGCCAAATTTTCCCCAACAAGTGAACAATATCATGATGTTGACCTCCAGTCGTCAACTGAACCTGCCCAGTCCGCATCAGTATAGACCTCTACGGCCAATGCCTCGTTGGGTGAGAACAGTATTCCCTTGCCTGGAGAAGATTTGAGATACCACATGACTGTACACAACATCCAGGTGATGAGATCTAAGTGAGTGCATGTACTGGCTAAGGACCCCACAACATAATATATGTCTGGACGAGTGTGAGAGAGAGAGATAAGCTTCTCCACCAATCGTTGGAAGCCTAATATGTCATCAACAACTTCTCCATCCCTTCCTAGTTTGTGATTGACTTCAATTGGTGTATCTGTCGGGCTGCACCCGAGCATTCCAGTTGTCTCAAGCAAGTCCAGAACATACTTCCTCTGAGATATAAAGATCTCATGTTTGGATATGGACACCTCAATGCCAAGAAAATATTTGAGGGGACCAAGATCCTTCACTTCAAATTCTATAAACTTTAGAAGTTCAACCTCTTCTGTATCGTCGCAGGTTATTACTATATCATCCACATAGACAATAAGAGCAGTCACTTTACCCTCCATATGCTTCGCAAACAAACTGTGATCAACATTACTCTGTTTGTATCTGAAAGAAATCATAGACCGATGAAATCTCTTGAACCGCTCACATGGAGATTGCTTCAGGCCATACAGAGCTTTCTTCGACCTGCAAACTTGCTTTGCCGACCCATCTTGGATAACACCATGATGTAGGGACATACACTTCCTCATCAAGATCACCGTGGAGAAATGCGTTCTTCACATCCAACTAAAGGAGACTCCATCTTTTACACACAGCACATGAAAGCAAAATCTTGATGGGGTTCATTTTTTGCAACCGGAGCAAATGTCTCATGATAGTCGATACCAGCTGTCTGATTATATCCTCTAGCCACCAACCTGACTTTGTATCGTTCCACAAGGCCTTGAGAGTTTTGCTTCACAGAGAAAAATCCACTTGCATCTCACAACCGTTTTTGCCTTAGGAAGATGAACCAGCTCCTAAGTATGGTTCTTGTCAAGAGCTCTCATTTTCTCCAACATGGCTACCTTCAACTCGTTATGCTCAAGTGCTTCCTGCCAAGATTGTTGAATATAAATGAAGGCCAAGTAGGTAACAAATGCTCTATGTGTAGGAGATAAGGAGTCATAAGTCACAAAATGAGAAAGAAGATGTTGGGTAGAAGCAAAACTACCTTTGTTAGTACCTGACGATGGATTGGGTGAAGGCACAAGTTAAATAGCAAGAGCCTGAGTGTTCGTACTTATCGTACCCATACTACGTCGTGTGTAGATCTGCAATAGAGGAAGAGGTATCACCGGTTCCCCGAAGTAAGTGGGAGTAGCGGAGTAGAGGCAGGAGTGAGCACCATAGATGGAGTAGTGGACGGAGGAGGCAATATAAACAAAGGAGGAATATGCAGAGGAACAGGAGGGGAACTCACTTTCGTACGAATATCTGCTTGGTAGCGGGATGGAAGCACACATAGCCTTTCTGAGTAGCAGAGTAGCCAATAAACACACACTTCAGGGCGCGGGGATCAAGTTTGGTCTTAGGATGAGTGTGGACAAAACATACACATCCAAAGACATGAGGAGAGAAAGAAGTGGGATGGACCCTAGAGTGGTGAGAGGGGTATGAAACCCAAGAACTCGTGTAGGAAAACGATTGATGGGGTAGGCAGCGGTGAGTACAACATCACCCGAATAATACTTCAGGAGATGCATTCGAAGAAGGAGACATCTAGCCACCTCAAGGAATTGTTGATTCTTGCGCTCAGCCACCACATTCTGAGCAGTGGTGTAAACACAAGAGGTTTGATGAATAATACCAAGGTCACTCAGGTATTTCTCAAGGCGGGCGTCAATATACTCACGACCAATGTCACTACACAGGATTTTAACAATAGCACCATATTGAGCAGTGACCATCTTGTGAAAGCGGTGAAAAATAAAGAACGCCTCACTTTTACGCTTCATTAAGAAAACTCGCGTACAATGAGAGTAACAATAAATAAAGAAAACAAACCAAGTGCAACCAAAAATTGAAGCAGTAAGGTTAGGGCCCCAAACATCAATGTGAATAACAGCAAACGGAACAGAGTTACCAAGAGACATAAGAGGAATGGTACTACGATGATGTTTAGCTAGTTCACATTCATCACAGTGAAAATCATTAAACAAAGTAGAAGATGTAATAGGAAACAACAACAACATAATAGCAATAGGAGGATGTCTTAGTCGACAGTGTCAGGAATCCAACTCAGAGGGACGAGCAACATGAAGAGATTTGGAAAGCTGAGCAATGTTGGATGAAGTGGAGGCAGATGGGTTGAACACATAGAGCTCGTTGCACAGTTTACCGGAGCCAATCACCTCCCCCGTCTTCAGGTCCTAAAAACACAAAATGTGGAAAAGAAGGTCACTGATCAATTCATAGAGTTAGATAACTAATAGACAGAAGATTGCGGGTGGAAGCAGGAACATGAAGAACAGAGGAGAGAGTAAGGGAGGAGCATGGAATGGATCCTTTCCCAGTGATGGAGATAGCGATCCATCATCAATGCTCACTTTGTCTCTGCCAGACAGAGGGGTGTAGGGCACAAAACCTGTGGCAGATCCTGTCATGTGATTTGTAGCCCCGAAATCAATGATCCACTAAGAGGATTGGTGGAAGGAAGAGAGTGAGCACCTATCGGGCCCTGATGAGCATAGGAAGAGGAGGCAGAGCTGGACGACTCAGCAGGAGGTTCGAGCATCATTCAGCGAAAGCCAAAATTAGACGTCCGTGCGGGGAGCGACCACCTCTGCAGCCACCACGAGACGTAGGCCCGTCTCGAGGAGGAAAACCATGTCGCTTGAAGCAGGTGTCTCTAGTATGGCGGACCTTCCGCAATAATCACAGACTAGATGATCTTTCTCCGCAGTCTGCAATTGAGTGTCACAAGTAGGACGAGCACCAGGCTGAGAAAGAGTGACAAGACACAAGAGCATATCCCTCGGTAGCTGAGTCTGGAAAAAGAGTCAGGCGGCGGTCGAATTCCTGTTGGACCAAGAAGCAAGAGGGGAGCATCCAAGGATCTGAATGTTGATCGAATCGAAATCACGATGTAAGTCATGAAGGAACTCAAAGATGTGATTGTGTTCTTCTCTTGCTCGGACCAGCACCTTAATTTCAGGAGACACAAGTGTTAGAGAATCAAAATGATCGTACTCCTGATAGAGTTGGGTGAACTCCGAGTAGTAAGCCGGGGAGGACGATCAGCCTGTCGCAGGAGGAAGAATCGACCACGCAGTTGGTAGATCTGAGCTGCATTGCCACAACACGAGTAGGTAGTCTCAGGCTAGCGTGCTTCCAAATATCAGTTGCAGTATTCAGGAACAGATAATTCTGAGCAATGGGCTTCGTCATAGAGTTCAGCCGCCACGACATCACCAGGGAGTTCTCAAACTCCCCTGAAGCCACGCAGAGGAGTTAGAATCAAACGGAGGAGCCATCATCATGTCACTGACATACCCACACACCGGCGGCTTTTGAGGGCAAGAATGATAGAGCGAGCCCACGGGAGGTAATTGGAACCATCAAATTTCGTAGTGGTAATCTGAGGAGTGTCATGGTCAGAGGTGACATGACAAGATCCAACGAAAGCTGGAGTAGAGAAGCCGCTCCACCGGAAGACATGGTGGTAGAGGAATCACTTCCCGCCATAAGAAAACCCTGAATAGAAATTGAGGATACTCCAAAAAAATCACAATGGAGAACGAAGAAGGGGGCTGCCCTCATAGAAAGAGGGGAAGAACAACCATGCCAATAAGGGGCAAGGAATGGCGAAAGGGAAGGAGAAAGTGACCGCCAGAAAAACAAGGAGATCAGAAATCCATGTGATCGGCGCCCCTAGAGCACGAGAGAGAGGGGGAGGGGGGAAAACGGCAGCGCGGGGAACCGCTGGAGGCCGTTGGAGGAGGCACGGAGACCGCTGGATACAGAGGCGGCTTGGAGCGGCGAACGGCGCGGGATGCGAAGGCGGAGTTATGAACGAGATCGGCGGTCGAACCCTAGGGTTGCTCTGACACCATGTTGCGAAAAGAGGAATAATGCTTGATGATTAATTGGGACTCCCGTATATATATAAATACATACACATGATTACATCACACACTAATACATGAAAACATAAAACATAAAAGACATAATATTCCAACATGTTCATTTCACATCCGTTCTGCGTCACATGGTCATCCATAAATAAAATATCAACATCAAGTTACTCCACATGATTGGTTTATATGTGGAAGTGGAAGAGGTCAAGCAATGTCTTAACCCTACATGCAATGTAAATGAGCACGCAATAAATACAATCTACCGATGACGAACATTAAAACCTTAAAATGAAAATGCGAATGAATGCAAAACAAACAAGTAACACGCAATCCAATGAACAAAAAAACTCGCAACATAAACTCTAATGCAAATGTCACACCTCAATCATGCAAGCATGTCCGACGAGCAAATAATTAATAATATTAATTTTAAAATTCTTGCGTTTTTAAGCACAAACACACAAGTGTAGTACTAAAACTACAATTACAAAATTAATTGAGAGTGCACTGAAATTGAAATGCGAAGCGAATAAATTTTGCATGTTAACAAAGAGATACAACAATCAAATTAATTTAAGCCAAGTATTTTGCAATACAAGACATCCATACAATGTGAATAAATAAACACTGGAAATCTAACCAAGTAATTGATGTCGGCGAAGGTGGTGGCTGTCCGGAAATGTAAACGTTGTTGTTTAAGGCAGGGTTGGGGCTGGAAAAGGAGCTTAGGGGATGTTAAAGGGGATGGAAGGATTGTAGGAGGGTGATAGTGGTTGGTCGTGGCTAGTAGGGGTGTGTAAAGGTTGTGAGGGTGAGTGGGAGAGGCAGATAGAGATTCTGAAGGAGGGAGGAGGGTGGGAACAGGCACAGGGAAATGCGGGAACAGCTACTGGAAGTGGAAAAAGTTGTTGGAAGCCTTGCAGTAGCAAGGAAGGGGATGAGCCGGGAGGTCGCAGTTGGAGGAGGAAAGAAGGGAGCGGGAAAGGCTCGGGCAGCGGGGGGGGGGGGGGGGGGGCGGTGGATGGTCGTATGAATGAGGAAGAGAACTTTCGGAAGCTTGGAAAGCGTTAGAGGTGGATCCATCGGTGGGAACAATGGCATAGGTGGAGTCAGGACTCAGGAGTCAGCACCTGATGGTGGAGGCAGCAATAGAGGCTCTCGACGTCGGCATAGAAAGGCGGAGGAGTCGGCTCCCCCGTAGACCGAGCGGTTGTCTTCCCAGAGAAAGCTAAATGCTCGATCCCTCTTGATTTTGACAGTTGGTACAATATAAAAGGGGAATTACGTTAGAATAATTTGATGTCACGATCGTCTAAAGGACAATTTAACCTAACTCTCAAAATACAATTCAGAAAACTAAAAAATTATGAAAATTTTAGTCAGACGCGTTCACGGTCTCCAATCGACCATCTGACGACCCAAAACATCGATAAAGACAAATCCTCAAATATAGCGCGATCGATTCCCATCAATCTCCCCGGCTCAGAAACATTCATCTGCGGTGAATGGAGACTAAATACTCCCAAGGCAAGCCAGGTAAAACTCTCTGTCACTCCAGGTAGGTATTATCTCAGCATAAGGTCATCATGTTGCTGAAGTAGCCAAGGATCCCACGTAGCAAGCAAGTCACTGCAAGGTTAAAGGGTAGGAAAATAATGATAACGGGTAGAACAATAGTGGAGGCCGGTGTATCTAAAAGGTTGCAGTGATGGTAGTAACTGAAGCTAAAAGGGAAGGCTAAAGGTCCAAAACGGGCGGCTCAACAAGCCCACATCTAGAGTCAAATACTCAATATTGAGTACCAGATGAACACATGTAGTATTCTTAGTAATATTAAGCTCAAAAACATTTGACACACACTATATCATGACAGTGTATGGACATATTCGCCTAATACTTAGATTCATAGTTATCCCCAATAGCAACCTCTCAAATAATATACAAATCATCACTGAACCACCTTCTTTGAATATTTGTTTTCTCATATGATTACCAGCGCAAGTTTTAAAAAATTAATTATTTAATATAATTTTACGTCGGAATATGTCATGTAAGTCATGCAACAGATGTAAATAAATGACGACCGATACGACAGACTGACCAAATGTACACATTATATAGTGGAGGAAGTCCCTAAAAATGAGTGGTTTATCTGGAGGCTCTTTGGGCGGGGTGTAAAAAAACTTATCGAGTGTACGAAGACCACCCAACTGGCTAACCGAGACATCAACAATGAACTACGGAATCATGATAAGTCAAATATCTCCTCAGGATGCAAATCATCAAAAGGCTCATCGAGTGGTCGATAGAAAAATAAGTTATGGAAGGAATCTCCGGAAGAGGTGGTGAAGATAGCGACATAAGAATGCAAATTAGGTGATTCACCCGATGGTACCTATGTAAATTCATCGCGAACGTGATGATCTAAAATGACGTGTGAGACAAGGGCACGAGGATGTAACATCGGGATTGGTTGAATGTCTCCGAAAAAGAACTCGTCAAGTATGTACGACCCCAATTTAGCGACCCCAGTCCAAACTACACCCAACCAGGGCAGGGTGAGCTCATCAGGAGAAACTAGGTCAGGAGAGGCGACCTCGACAACCGCGAGACGGACTCAACAATCAGTTGCCAACTCGCTGGACAAGCCCCTTGCACAAGGGCTTTCGCGAGCCGGGGCATGCGGGCGAGGCGACACCACCCTCTTCATGAACTCGCCTCGGTGAGGAGAGCCAGTTCGCCCTTCCATCTACTCACATTTCAGCCTTGTCTGCCCATAGCCATCTCAAATAGCGGGATTCCGCTGTCCGCAAACCAATCAGGGATGCCAATAGCAAAAACCAAAAGGCAAAGGTTGTTATCTGCAGGCCATGAAAGACAATTTTGCCCCTGGTTTGAGGTTTGCCTATAAATAGACCCTCAAAGCACCTTGGAGAGACAGACCCAGCCTCCCAGAATTCTTGAATTTTGAAGAGTTCTTGCTGTGTCATTCAAGGTGTTGAGCTCAGTCTTTGGCTTTGGGGGGGGGGGGGGGGGAAGCGATACGTACTTCCGGGTCAGCGGTGGGACCTCCGCGTTGTAGCTCACTGGGTCTGTGAGTAGGCAACCACCTCAAATTAGTGAAGGCTAAATTCGGGCTCGAATTGACCTACCTTGAGCACCGACGACGGGCCAAGTAACTTGAACTGTCCCTCCAAGTCCGAACTCCGTTGAACCGGTATCCGGGTTTCAACAAAGTAGCTCTCCAAAAGTCTCAACGGGTGGCTCATCAAAAAATTTAGTTTGACTCGGATGATCCTTAAGATGCGTGTCATCAATAATAATAGTGTCCTCGTCCTCGAGGGGGGGGAGAGATAGCTACTACAAAGTCAATACTTTGCTCTCGACCCTCACTCGGGATATGATTTGCCACGACAATATATGGAGGTTTGGGTGAACACGCAAGCAAGGGCGAGTCTATGATCAAAGCAGAGGTATGGAAAGAACGCATCAAAATAGGATCACTAAGTTGTTCAGGCTTGCTCTCAGTCGGGATCACAAGAAATGAGTCGGAATCAAAAGACAAATCACTCGTCGAACTATGTACGACAATGAGGTGAGAGAAATCAATATCAAGTATCATTTTTATCATGTCCGGTAGGATCAAAGTAGGCAAAGTGGTGGTCTTAGAATAGGAGGAACTCATAATGGGGAGATCACATCGCGAGTCCTTTCGGCGAACTCTAACAGATCTCAAGGATTGCTCATAATGTAGGGCAAGATGGTATGTTTGCTCGAGGGATTCTAAGCAGTGATATGTCAACCCAGCACTTATCTCAGATCGAAGTCAAGGCCGAAATCAGAAAGTGGTCATAGATGGCTCCTCTTGGATGTCGCTCCTCACTACTAGCTCATCGAAATGATCCATGTACTCAGCGACGGATATGGATCCTTATCAAGGGTAAATAATTTATCGAGCAAGCGACTCTGCTGCGACATAGGAAAATACCTCTAACACAACCTACGCTTCATCTCCACCGATGCGGTGAAGACGATCTCGTTCACAGGTCCTCTCAATACTAGACCAATATGCTCTCGCCTGATCTATAAGTCTAATTTTCATAAATTTAATTTTTCACTCACTGAGTAACTAAAATAATCGAGATAATATTTCATATCCATGAGTCAATAAATGAAAACTTGAGACTCAATGAACCGTCAAAAGATGGGGAAACATCACAAAACCTACGCTCGAGATTTCTCTCAAAAAATAATCCTCATAATAATCATCCCTAAGATAATCAAGTTGTGTCAAAGGATGAACACAATTCACTCGTGCGCAGGGATAGGGACGATAATCACCATATGGATCGTCTCTAGCATAGAGGGATCGCGTTGAGGGGTCGACACGATCTCTGAAAGTGGAGTGTTGCGACTGAGAGTAATCGTCGTGATAATATGAAGACCTCCCAAGTGAAGCTCTGCTGGGTCAAGTGAAAATGGACTCGAATCTCTTAAATAACGGCGAGGGGTAGCGACGATAATACGTCATGGGACGGAACTTACAGACTCTACTTTTGTGCATTAAAAAAGGAACTCAAACCAATATTTGATACCAATCTGACGCTGGATCGGTCTACAGGTGGACGCGATCGAGAGATGTCCTAACCTTACATGCAATGTAAATGAGCACGCAATGAATACAATGGAACGATGACGAACCTTAGAACCTAAATTGAAAATGTGGAAGAATGCAATCACACAAACAACACAATCCAATGAACAAAAAAAACTCACAACATAAACCCTAATGCAAATGTCACATCTCAATCATGCAAGTATGTCCGATAAGCAATTAATTAACAATATTAATTTTAAAATTCTCGTGCATTTAATCCCAATTAAGCACAAACAATCAAGTGTAGTAATTAGACAGCAATTGCAAACTTAATTGAGAGTGCACTAAAATTAAAATGCAAGGCGAAAACATTTTGAACGTCAACAAAAATATATGACAATCAAATTAATCTAAGTCAAATATTACTAGCAATATAACATATTCATACAATGCGAAGAAATGAACGCTAGAAAATCACACCAGTAATTGATATCGGTAGAGGTGGTGGCTGTCTGAAAATGTAAACACTGCTATTTAGGGCTGGAAAAGGAGCTTAAGGGATGTTAGATGGGTTGGAAGGATTGTAGGAGGGTGATAGTGGTTGGTCGTGGATGGTAGGGATGTATAAAGGCTATGGGGGTGAGTGGGGGAGGCTGGTAAAGATTCTGAAGGGAGGGAGGGTTGGACAACACGGGGAAATGGAGGAACAAGCTGCTGGATCACTAGATGCGGTCAAAATCTATTGGAAGCTTACAAAAGCAAGGAAGGGGATGGTCAGAGGTATAGATGGCAGGGAGAGGGGTTGGGAGATAATGATATGCTGGGAGCAGTGTCGGGAGGTGGCGATTTGCAGTGGGGATGAGTTGGGAATTCGCAGTTGGAGGGGAGAGGGTTGAACGGGTGGAAAATTGTGGTTGTGGCTCAGGAGGGCGGCGTTGGGCTGCTGGGAAGGCGGGAAAAGGCTCAGGTAGTGAAGGCGGAGATGGAGGAGGCGGTGGATGGTCGTATGAATGAGGAAAAGGTTTGTTGGCTGTGTGGGGGAGGGATTGAGGTGGATCCGTCAGTAGGAATGGCGGCGGCGGTGGAGTCAGTAATCAGGCGTCAGCACCTGAGAATGGAGGCAGCGGTAGAGGCTCCTGGCGTCAGCACCGGGAGGGGGAGGCATAGGCACCTCCGTAGATCGAGTGGATGTCTTCCAAAAGAAACCTAAATGCTCAATCCCTCTTGATTTCGGCTGTCGGTAGAATATAAGAGTTGGAGGGGGCGAATTAGGATAAAATTATCTGATGGCCGCAATTGTCTGGTGAATAATTTAACCTAACTATCAAAATACAAGTCAGAAAAATAAAAAAAATGCATTAAAAAATATGAAAATTTGAGCGGTCACGATCATGGACTCCATCAACCATCTGACGATTCAAAAATATTAATAGGCAACTCCTCAGATATAGTGTTGCCGATCTTCATCATTTTTTTAGGCGTCTTGGCAAGGACCGTCTATGAAGCACGGATACTTAAAAATGTTTTGCGTATCGGCTCGAACGCGTATCAGATAGGGGAAACGTCGGGAAACGTGTTTCCGAAACTCTAGGAAACACATTTTTAAATAAAAAATATTTTTAATTCGGATTCGTGTATCCCTCTTATGGGATACGTGATTCCCGTGACATAAAGTCCCGCTGCTTATTCATTTCATGACTTAGCTTTAGGTTTACACGATTCATCGTGCGCCCGAAGTTCCCCCGCATCACGTTGTCGTCGAGATGAGAGGTCACTGTGTCGAAGCTCTTTGGTATTACGCCCGTCGAAGCCTTCCCCTCTCTTGCTGCCGCTCCACTGCCACTCCAGATCACGCTCCCTGCTCTTGATCCCGCACTACTCGTATACTCTTCCTCCTCTTCTTCTTCTTCCTCCTCCTATGCCTCCTCTTCTTCATCTTCCTCCTCTTCTTCTTCCTCTTCTTCCTCCTCTTCTTCCTCTTCTTTTTCTTCCTCTTCTTCTTCTTCCTCTTCTTCTTCTTCATCTTCTTCTTCTTTCTCTTCTTCTTTCGGGTTTTGATCATTGTCAATTCCAATATCTTGTTTTTTTAGGAAGATACCAAAGATTTATTCCCATAGAAACTGTCTATTGTTGTAAATTCATGGTAAATGTGTAGTTGTTATTCTTGGCATTGGCTTAGGTTATGTCAAGCTTTCATAGAACTTAACTTATAGCGTAGGTTTGTTTAAAGCGCCCCCAGATTATATTTTGATGATATAAAATTTTAGATAAATATTTTGTCATGCTAAGGCATGATACCTAAGTTTTAATCCATCAAATTCAACTTTATCATGTTATACTCGTACAAAATGTCTCCTCGTACAAAATGTCTCCATATGGTCAATAAATTCATCTAGTATTTGTTTGATTTCAGTTGTAAATAGGTCAATTACATTGCATAACACATTATTATTGTCTTGCATACTATCTCTAAACATGGTCAAACAATGCATAACACATTATTTAGAACTTATCATATGTATGGTTTATGTTGTAATTATTAAAAAAATCATTACAATTCAATATATGTACACTTAGTTCGGTAGTTGTCTTATTTTTTAATTAATTAATACTTATATTAAAATAATTAAAAAAATTTAAAAATGTTTCATGTATCCTTGTTTTTTGAAAAATCACGATTCATGTATCCGTTTTGTATCGTATCTTGTTTCTACCTCTATGCTACATAGAGGACTGTTGCACCTCCAAGAGAACTTGGGTGTAGTGTTAAATAGGCAAAAGTCCTCACATATTAGACGTCCTAGGTATATCATACGATTTATGACCGACTTAAGTTTAGAAGCTGGAATATAAGTACGCTAACTAAAAAAACAATGAAAGTAATAGATATGATGATTAAAAGAAGGATAAATATCTTATATCAGCAAGAAATTAGATGGGAGGGTAAAAATACTAAAATTTTAGACAATTAAGTTTTAAATTATGGTACACATAAAAAAAATAAAACAAGTAATGAAATAGGTATTATTAAGGACACTACCCTATTAAAGTGCAACTTTGGAGAGCCTTATACAATTTAGTAAGAAAAATCCCACAATAGAGATGATTTTCATCGAGAGAGACTTAAATGGACATATAAGGAAGAAAAATAAATATTATATAATCATTCATGGAGGATTTGGGTATAGAGAAAGAAATGAAAAAATCATTTTAGATTGTCATAACAAATGAGCTAATTGTGGCAAATACATTTTTCATGAAGAGAGGATAACATTTAATTACATTTAAATGCGAACCAAGTAAATAATAATTTGAATTTTTTTATGATTTGCAAAATAGAAATAATAATTTGTAAATATTATAAAGTTATACCGGGAGAAAGTTTGATAAAACAACATAGGATAATAGTGTTGGACGTGCAAATTAAATATAATAAATTTAAGACAAAGACAAAACTGTTCCCAAAAATTCGGTGGTGTAACTTAAGAAAAATAAATTATTTTCAAGACAGCAAGTTATAAAACAATTAGTTGATGACCCTTATGTTGATCCTAGTATCTCATGAGAAGTTATGTCTTCACAATTAAGGATAAGTGAAAAGAACGTACTTAGATAATCAAAAGGTCGTGCACTCCCAAATAAAAAAGTTAGTAGTGGAAGGAAAAAGTGCAAGATAAAGTGGGGGCAAAGAGGGACAGCTATAAAACACTCTACGCTTGTAATAATGATAAAAACTTGACAAGGTATAAAATCGTCAAGAAAAAAACTAAACATGCAGTAAATAAAGCAAGAAGTCGGACTTATAAAAAAATTTATAAGCGACTAAATATCAAAGATGAAGAGGATAACATATATAAAATTGTTCGAGCTAAATAAAGGAAGACAAGAGATTTAAGTCAAGTAAAATGCATAAATGATGAAATAGATACAATTTTGATGAATGAAGTACTTATTAAAGAGCGATGAAAATGATATTTTCATCAACTCTATAATGAAACAAATGACAGTGAACAAAACTTGAAAGAATTAAGTAAATCGGAGGAGTATAGGAACACAATACTTTATCGTAAAATTCAAGTATCAGAGATAAATGATGCTCTAAAGAAAATGAAAAATGAAAATACGATTGGGTCAGATGATATACCCATCGAAGTATGGAAATGTCTGGGAAAAGAAAGAATTTTGTGGCATACAAGTTTCTTCAATGAGATGCTGAAGTCAAAGAGAATGTCGGACCAATGGAAGAAAATATTTTGGTATATTTGTATAAGAACAAATAAGATATACAAAATTGTGTTAGTTACAAAAAAAAAATTAATGAATCAAACCATGAACTTATGAGAACGAATAATAAAAAGATGAGTAAGACGAGAGACCAGCACCTCGTAGAATCAATTTGTATTCATGTCGGGGAGGTCGGCCATGAAGGCTACATCTCTTGAGGAGACTCATTGACAACTACCGTGAAAGAAAACAAGATTTTAAGAAGACTTATAGTAGGGTTCCAAAAGAGATCTTACGGAGTCTTAGAAAAAAATGTGTAAATGTATCATACATTGACATAATTAGAGATATGTATACAAATTCAATGACGGGGTGAGGTTATCTGAAGGATTAACACAAGAATTTCTAATCATTGTTGGTTTACATCAAGGTTCAATTTTAAGCCCTTATCTTACATGAGCAGGGAAAAGATGGAGCATATGGATCTTAAATTTAGCAAGGCAAGAAGTATGGATGACTTTGTTATTAAGTTGGGTGATCAAGATATTTTCCACAATAAGTGTTTTAAATATTTTAAATCGATAACTCAAAAATATAGAGGTGTTGATAAAGATGTGATGCATAAAATCCAAGCAAGTTAGCTGAAGTGGAGAGGATCGTCAGGGATCTTATATGGTCGTAAAGTACCAGCGATGCTTTATGATTCTGAGTTTTGGGCAGTAAATTGTGTATACGAGCAAAAATTGGAAATTGTGGAGATGAGAATGCTCAGGTGGATGTGTGGACAAACGAGATTGGATAAAATTAAGAATGAATGTATCAGGGATGAGACAGGAGTGGCACCAATTACAGAGAAAATGCGAGAAGCTCGACTAAGATAGTTTGGACACGTACAGAGGAGACCATTAGAAGCAGATGTTAGGCGTTGTGTGAGTTTAGTCACTAGGCATGTTAAACGGGGGCGGGGTAGACCAATAAAGACTTGGAATGAAACTATAAGTCATGATGTCCTTAGGCATTAGTGAGATTGTGACTAAAGATAGGACACAATGGAGACAAAGGATCCATATAGCTGACCCCGCTATAGTAGGATAAAGGCTTGAGTGTTATTGTTGTTGTAATCCCGTGACATGAAGGAGAAAAATGTGTTGTTCAGAGCAATGCAAAAGCTAAATATTGTGTTGTAGAATGTGAAGGATTTTAGTTTACTGGCTTACTGGGATAACTCAAAGTTAGGACTAGTCAAACAATGAAGTTGTATTGAGACAATAAAGCTATTGTGACCTGTGAGCATTGCTCACAACCCCGGTCAATGCAACCATTACTAAGCACATGGAGGTTGAATGGCATTTCATCTAAAAAAATTTGACGAAAGAAGAGTTTGTATGTCTTATATGCCAAGCAAAAAAAGTTGCAAATAGTTTGACAAAAGATCTTTACAAGCCTAAGCAAAAAGGAAGGTGACTGAAAATTCAAGGTGATGTCTGTTGCAGCTTACCTGTAGCTACATGCTCTAAGTAAGAATCATTTAGGTCAAGGTTATTAAGCTTCTCTTTCCAATCCCATATAACTTCCTTGCTTTGGTGCTATTCAATAAGAGATTATACTAGGAAATTAAAATGTATAAAATACAAAATAGAATCACTGTGTCATAAGATCGAAATTTGGGTTGGGTAACAAGTTGATAGTTAACTTTAGTAAGTCAAAAAGGAATGATAATTGATTGTTGTGCATAACTCGTAGGAACGTGCTGAAGGAATAATGTGGTTGTAAGAAACGACTACTAAATACAAGGTGGTGTAATATAATTTATTGGCGGAGCTTATACGTTTGAGGATGTAAAAGGATTTGAAGTACAAAACGGGGGTACCAGATAACATAGCTACAAGTTGCACAAAAAATTGCAAAAATAGCCAACAATCAATATGAATGAGATGATGATGGCCCCAGAAAGATGAGATAACTTGATGGTATTTATAAAGGAATAATCGTAAAGTCAGCCCGGAATAGATGAGATCAAATGATGATGATGTAAACACCAAAGCAAATGTTTTCATAGAGAATGCTTGCAAGGTTAAAATTAAATGTAATTTTTTATTAGATTCTTCATCGTTTTCAAAGTTCAAAGGCACATAACTTATAAGTTAGATAGATGAGAGAACAAACAATAAGATTTAGTATTTCAAGCATACCAACTTATGGATGCATTCTAAATTGTGAAAAATAAGTTACAATGAAACATATGTTGGTTTAAACAACTTAACTACCAACAAATCTGTACTGTCTTATACACTGCAAGAAGGTTCGTTTGAGGTTGTTTAACTGATTCATCGTCCTTATCTCATGCTTCACCACCAAAAAAAAAACAATTGATAGCATGCAACAACAATACCCTGAGCTGTGACATACAAAATATTGACAGAAATAAATGTCTCAAATAGTACCTTGAATGCATCAGTCTTGCCCTTAGTGATTTGGTTCTTAGCGATGCAGGTATGAAAAATATCTTTTGTGAACTCGTCTGGGTTCTTCCCGTCGTCGATCAAACTAAAACGTCAAAAAACATTAGAACAAAGACGAAGACAGATGCGGAAACCCAATAACAGTCTCACTTGACGACTTCAATGGGCACTTGAATGTTACAATTTTCCGCCAGCTTCTGCATCGTATGGAGCTCAGCGACCAATGAGTTCCTTAAGGTATAATAAGAACAAATAATCCCTAGTGTGAGAGGGGTGTGGAAGGTTCCTGAAGAAGAGAAAGAAACGGTAAATATAGAGAGAGAGATGTCTACAGTCGCTTGAGAAGAGGTAGCTGGGCGGCGACGTTGAAGGACGAAACGGTGAGGTTGAGCTGGTGGAGGAGACCGAGTGTCTTCTCGATTGAGTTGATCGTCTGACTTAGATTCAATTTATGCACATCAAGGGGATCTGCCGAGGCGCTCCCGCTGTTGGCGATGGGCATGGATGCAGGCGTATTAATGCTGGCGCCGCCGGAGTTGGCGGGGACAGGAAGGCTGCCGTTCCCGGCAGCGGTTGGCTTCTGCGATGATGGATCCATAGCACCGCTTTGTGTGTAAATCACACGGTTTAGGCGTAAGTTATACAAGAGGGCGTAGATGTTGGGTGTCGATACTAGGGTTTGCTGCTGCCGAATGTGGGCTCGGCTAGGCTTCGGCTTCCTACTGCTACCGCCGATCGGGCCGCCGCTGTGATTGACTGGCGATTGACGATGCTGCTATGGTTCGCAGCTTCTTCGTCATTCTGTTAAAAGTTCTTCCTTGAACTTCCCAATTACAGGTCAGCTGACATTTAAGTGTAAATTATTTTTGGATATGTGCACATTAAACTCTTAAAATAAATAATGATGTTACATACACATCATTGTTGGCTATATGCACACCAAATTATTAAAATAAATAATATCACTATTTTTTTCCAATCACATTCATATTGAACATAAGCACATGTCTCCCTCTTATTTTCTCTCGAAAGCCGAAACTCTACCCTCGTCCTAGCTTCAGCGTCGCTTCACATGACATACAAGTAAAGTTGCATGAGATATTCCAAAAATAAAATACATCATCGACAATTCAAAAAAATAAATTGAAAAGAACATTATGAGAGTCATTGGATCCTACAGCAAGTCAAACTATACAACATTTGATTCTGGGTCGCTTAAAGGTGTGACCAAAAGGAAACTTGAACATGCAAAATGTCTGTGCATGCATTAATATTCAATTTTAAGTAACTTGAAAATATTTTATTTATTTAAGAAACTTAATATTCATATCTTTAAGTTCGTACATGTCTACATGAACTTAAAAATGGACCGTGTAAACTTTTAGTTATATCGGTGGAAATGATTTGAGATTTTTATTTTTTATTTTATTCATTTTTTATTGGTTTGAAATGTAAAATAGACAAAATCTTTTGTATATGAAGTAAAAAAAAACTAAAACTTTATTTTTTGTTTATTTAACAATTTGACATGTAAATAAAATTTATGATGTTTACATAACAATTTGACATGTAAATAAAATTTATGATGTTTACATAACATTTTGGTCTGCAAATAAAATTTATGGTGTGCACATAGTCAAAAGTGGTGTGCACATAACAGCGCCCTTAAAATATTGTCATTTTAAAATGACCGGTTTAAAACCTACTTTTTCCTCCATTCGAAAATGCCAGAGAGACGTCAAGCCCTTTGAAATGTTTCTTTATTTAATTTAATCTTATTTAATCAGTTTAACCCCTATAAAAATATATATATCCATAAATTTATAAAAAAAATCACAAATATAATACTTAATTTTGTTTTTTTAATTCAGAAAAAATGGCCCGAAATAAATAAAATTAGTGTGAAGATAATTTTGAAAATAATTTAAACCGTCGTCGAAACGGAGGTTACTCAAACAAAGCCTCAATTTTAAAACCACAGTTTTTAAAATACAGTTTAGCATCTCTCTTTTGAACTTTCGCATTTTAAAATGGCACTGGTATCCCAAACATAGCCTAAGAAAGTTCATTGTTAAAAACTAGTTTACAGAACCCCCTATCCAGTGGTGCCCATGGATTCCTTTTGGTGTTCGTCGTGTCCGCAAAGACTCCCCTCTATGAGTGTTCGTGAGTTATTTTTGGTGTATGTCGTGCCTGTGAGGTATCCCCTCCATGAGTGTTCACAGACTCCTTTCAGTGTCCATTGCGTCTGCGAGGTCTCCTCTCCGGGAGTTCCCATGGACTCATTTTGATAACTTCCGTGTCTGCGAGGTATCCCTCCAGGAGTGTTCGTGGACTTCTTTCGGTGTTCGTGTCAGTGATGTCTCCCCTCCTGGATTGCACGCGGACTCCTTTCTTTGTCTGCCCTGACGGCGAGGTCTCCGCTCCAGGACTGCTCGTTGACTCCTTTCAGTGTCTGTCGTGTCTGTGCGGTCTCCCCTCCAAGAGTGCATGTGGACTCCTTCCAGCGTCTGTTGAGTTCGCGCAGGCTTGTTTTTAGTGGCCTTCTTTCTCCTTTACAGCCAACTCGAGATTCTCGAGCATGTCGTTTGTGAACCCCCTGGTTTTTATAAATAGTGGTTAGATGCATACTAGAAGAGGGCAGAGGGGTGAGGGGGCAGGGGTCGCGGGCTCTGTACGCGTGTCCGGACCGGCTCGCAACAAGAGTTTGGGAGGACATCCCTCTTGAGGTCGCGCGAGCTGTTTGGGAAACCTCTCCTCGGTGTCTGCGAGCACCCTTTTTCTCCCCGTGTTCATTCATGACCCGAAGTAACCAACCACTCAACAGTTACCTCTCATCCCTTCAATTCGAACGACATCGACTTGATGACACTTTTGACATCAACACTTGGACACCAGCTTGTAGTGATATTTATGACATGGGATGATCATAGTTCCGAGATAAGATCATCAAATAAAAACAATTCATTCAACTTTAATCTCCTTGTTCTAGCAGAATATATGATTATTCTATATACAATAGACTCGTTTTGCTAAAACATGCGTATAGACACCAGTGATCGTGCACATCGTCTCCTCATGCGCAATTGCATGAGGATAAAATGCGATGCTAGAACACTGAGGTCGGCGGTAGGTTGAGGGCAAAAATGGCGAGGAGTAAACTCTATTCTCGCGACATTAAGGTTCTGTTTGGGGGGACTTATTTTCACCGGTCAAGCGGTTACGGCCCCATGAATCAGACCTTAATTAAGGTCTGATTCATGCGGTCGTAACCGCTTGACCGGTGAAAATAAGTCCCCCGAAACAGAGCCTAAGTTTCCATTTCGAGGGACTTTTTTTTACCGGTCAAGCAGTTACGAGTGCATAAATCGGACCTTTAAGCGGAGCCTAAGAGTCATTGAGATTCGAGGGCAAAAACAGCGAAGGTTTAGGCTTACTATTAATGACCTTGTTGGAGATGAGCCTCATTTTATAGGTAAAGGGTGTGCACATAGCCACCCCCTATGATCTCCACTAAAATTAGTGAGATCATGGGTTTGACCGCGCGCGCCCGATCCTCCGCACGCCGACCAGGCAGACTTGTTTTTAGTGTCCTTCTTACTCCTTTACAGCCAACTCGAGATTCATGAGCATGTCGTCTGGGAACCCCCTTATTTTTATAAATAGTGATTAGATGCATACTAGAAGGGGCAGAGAGGTGAGGAGCAGGAGTTGCGGGCTCTGTACGAGTGTCTGGGCCGGCTCGCAACAAGAGTTTGGGAGGACATCCCTCTTGAGGTCGCGCGAGGTGTTCGGGAGACCTCTCCTCGGCAACTGCGAGCACCCTTTTTCTCCCCTTGTTCCTTCATGACCCGAAGTAACCAACCACTCAACAGTTACCTCCCATCCCTTCAATTCGAACGACATCGACTTGATGACACTTTTGACATCAACACTTGGACACCAGCTTGTAGTGATATTCATGACATGGGATGATCATAGTTTCGAGATAAGATCATCAAATAAATACAAGTCATTCAACTTTAATCTCCCCGTTCTAACATAATATATGATTATTCTATATACACGAGACTCGTTTTGTTAAAACATGCTTATGGATACTAGTGATCGCGCGCATCGTCTCCTCATGCGCGATTGCATGAGGATAAAATGCGATGCTAGAAGCCTGAGGTCGGCGGTAGGTTGAGGGCAAGAATGGCGAGGAGTAAACTATATTCTCGCAACATTAAATTCCATTTGGGGGGACTTATTTTCACCGGTCAAGCGGTTACGATCGCATGAATCAGACCTTAATTAAGGTCTGATTCATGCGGTCGTAAGTGCTTGACCGGTGAAAATAAGTCCCCCCAAACGGAACCTAAGCCTCCATTTAGAGGGACTTTTCTTTTACCGGTCAAGCAGGTACGATCGCATAAATCGGACCTTTAAGAGGAGACTAAGAGTCATTGAGATTTGAGGGCAAAAACAGCGAAGGTTTAGGCTTACTATTAATGACCTTGTTGAGGATGAACTCCACTTTATAGGTAAAGGGTGTACACATAGCCAACCCCGTGATTTCCACTAAAACTAGTGAGATCATGGGTTTGACCGCGCGCGCGATCACCGCGGCCGATCCTCCGCACGCCGATCCCACTACTCACGATGGGGAAACCGCCACGCCTCGCCAGCGGCGGGCGGCCGACCTCCTCCCCGGCCGCCGGCCGGCCGCCCCCGCTCATGCGGCCAAGAAGGGCGGCCGCTTAGGCCGCCCCCTACACGGTCCCCTGAATGGCCAAAGGGGCGGCCGCCCTAGCCGCCCCTTGCCCGGCCGCGGGAGCGGCGGGGGGGTGGGTTCGTCGGCCGCCCGTGGAGGCTCGCTCCTGTCGTCCATTCATGGGGGAGCGCACTCGACCGCCCGATCCACGCGTAACCACTCACTAACCACCAGATTAGTTGAAGGAATTTAATCAATATTTTATTATTTATTTACGACTGTCTCAAAATAGCGGGATACACATATCAAAAATTATAGTAAAAACATTTATGAAGGTGCTTACGGTGTGTGGATAGCCGCGTAACCACCATAACCACCTTCCGAAGCTTATAAAAGGAGTCTTAGGCCTCCTCATTTCTTATCTTCTTTTGATCTTTCTCTTCGGAGTCTTATTCTTCCTCAGGTCGAAGCTTTGCCAGTTTCCTCCTACGAGCCACCTCCCAGACACCTTCGGGCCACACCCGAGCCACAAGCGGGTCAAGTCGCAACCACTCGGCGAAGCCGAATCGTCCAAGTTCCAAGCAGCCCCAGCACCCGCAAGACCAAGTGTGATGTCTCTCTCCGAGAATTAGCAAGTCGCTATCCGAAGACCACCGACGAAAAGCGCAATCTGTAACAACTCCCGACGCGATGGCCTGTCGTCCGCCGCGTGCAAAGTAGTCTCTCACCCCATAATTGTAACAAGAGGTGGTCTGTCACCCTCGACTTCACAAAGTAGCTGCAACCACCAAGAAATAATGGATTTTGACCGGTATAGGTCCTGTCACGTGATTTTTTTACCCAGTTGAGGGTTTTTTTTTACATTAAAACTGTTCGTGTACAATCAACCTACTCATTTGGCTGTACGCGCGCTCGACCGTCCCGAGAGCTAAGACAGTCCGAGAATTCCGGCCCGACCGAGACGAGTTGGTCCGCAACAGACCTGCATTTGGCGTCACTAATTGAAGGAAAATAACCATTTTTTTCAAAAATATTTTGCATATAGAAGTATTTTTTTTAGCCAGTCCACTTTCTAAATCCGATTATGAAGTGTGACATACATTTTGAAAGTGTGGGTCTGGTGAGAGAGGAAGTGAACATCCTAGGAGAATCATTTTGATCTTGTGAGGGATTAAAATAGTCTCCGTGACAACCGCTGTTACAATCGCCGCCATCACTGTCATCATTGCAACGTAACCGCCATCACCATCACCGTCTTTCTCGTGCAATCCCTCGCCGGCCGGCGTGCCCGAAGGCACCGAGTGGCCCGCGCGGCCTCCACCGCCCCCCGTAAGGGGCGGCCTCCTATGTCAAACCAAATCAGGCGGTCAAACTTGTCGCCCGATTTCAGCCCCCCCACCCTAATAGGGGAGGCCCCCCTTCGCTCACCCTAGACAGGTAGCAATTTTCGCCGCCCGTTTAGACGCCGCCCCTTTAAGGGGCGGTGTCCCCGCCAGCCGGGACGGGCGGCAGTTTTTTGCCGCCTGTCCTACTCCTTTGCCGCCCTCGAGTGGTGACAAGAGCAGAGGGTAACGGGCCACCACTTGAGGGGGGTGGGGGAGAGAGCTCTTCACGCAAGCGCCCCACGCGATCTCCTCCAGCAAGCGCCCCACGCGGTCTCCTCCAGCAATCACCCCGCGCGGTCTCCTCCAGCAATCGCCCCACCCGGTCTCCTCCAGCAGGCGCCACGCGCGGTCTCCTCCAGCAAGCGCTTTGCGCTATCCTCCTGTTAAAATTCAACAAACCGCAGACGCCCCCTTGGATACCCTGTTGAAAACTCAACAAACCGAAGGAGAATACGCCCACTTATAATGTTGAAAGTTTTCCCGGATCGTGGAGTTAGCAGGGGTTATCTCAACAAAGCAGTAACAACCAGCAACACATGCAGCACAAGCTTCTTTATTGATCAAGAGCAAACTTCTTTACAAGGCGAGACATACATGGCGAGACATGCTTCACCAAAATCCAACACCGGGAGAGCAGAGACAGTTACAAAGACAAGAACAAAAAACAAGCCGCGCGGACTCAATCAACAAGCCGCCGACCTACTGCTGTGGAGTCCGCTCAGTCCGCCAGGTCGCCAGACCGCAACCCAAGCCGCGCGGACTCACCCCTTATTCCAATGCTTAGCTCTTCACCACCGATCTGCCCGCCGCCAGACCGCACAAGCTGCGTCACCGAATGGAACAGTCCGCCTGAATCAGGCGACTTCCTGAACCCCGAACCAAGTCGCCAAAGAGAAGACCGCCTGGTCGCAATCCGCGACCTGCTGTTTACCGCCTGTTGCTTAACCGCAGAGTCCGCACTGTCCCTGACCGCAATCAGAGCCAAGTCCTGGCTTTCCAGCGCTATCTGCACAACCTGCACAGCACAACCGGGTCAACTCTCAATCCGCGCGGACACCAAGGTCCAGACCGCAGCAACTTACGCGAGCTCAATTACTGTTCACTTGCTTCGGTCTCGGTTTGATTACTCCTGATGTGACATGAGTCCTATTTATAGGCACGATGATGAGTATGGTCACCGCCCTAGCCGATAGGATCACCGCCACAACCCGCAGCTAGAACAAGTGTGTCCGCCAGCCCGCGGACACACATTCCAGTTCGCCGCTCCTGTGCAGATAGCCAGTCCGCCCCAGTTTCTCCAAGGCCGGACTCCAATATCCAGCCCGCCTTGCCGCTAGAGGCCAAGCCAGGACCACCACAGCCGGACTCCACAATAGCCGTGTCCGTCATTCTGCGGACAAGGCATCAGCCCGCAAAACCCGAGCCCGCAGCCTCGCCATCAAGGCACCTGCCGGACTCAGCGGACACCCGGCTACCGTCCGCATATCCCAAGTCCATTGCCTCATTGCCAAGGCACCTCCGGACTTAGCGGACACGCCAATCCAGTCCGCTAACAGCAGACTCCAGTCCGCAACTCCTGAGTCCATTACCTCGTCACAAGGCTAAACCGGACTCAGCGGACTCCGGCTCCAGTCCGCACGCTCCTGCACAAGCAATTCTCCAGTCCGCATTTCCCCAAGCTAGCAAACAAGGCAACAACACTTCTACTACGCTTGACGGACTGAGAAACCAGCCCGCGCTCCACTGCGCGATCTCCCCGGACTGAGCCATCCTGGACTTGGTTCAATTCCCACCAAGTCCAGTCCGTTGGCCACAAGGGCCAGCCCGCACTTACTAGCGGACACTGGATCTAGCCCGCCATACCGGGCGACCTCCAGTTTCTGTCCGCGCTGACCGACGTTCTCCGCGGCTTCCACTTGCCGCTTCACTAGAGCAAGACCAAGGCAACTGCCAAACCGGTCTGCCGAGCTCCAGTTCTTCAGTCCGCTTCATGCCGGACTCCGCGGATAACATTCCTATCCACCCGGTTACTTCCTGGGAGTCAACCGCCTGCTGAGCATACACTGGCCTGTCAGACCGCTGCTGTTGTCCGCGTAGTCCGCGCGAACAGACCGTCCAGGCCGCCACAGAGCAAACCGTCTGCAACATCCATGCCGACCTAGCAGTCCGCCAACCCTGTCCGCGTAGTCCGCGCGGATAGGTTTCCCAAGCCTTCCATTCACCCACTTTCACTTCACAGAATTCAACACTCCCCCTTGAAGTGAGAAGTGGTGAATAACTCCAGCAGCTCCCGTAACCTTACACCTGGTCCTTCCGATAGCATCTACGAAGAGATGTCCAAGACATAGTCCTCGCCCCGCATATCATGGACCACGAGGGAGCCCTCCAGCATCTCCAAAAAGGAGTCATGCTTCCCTCTGCCTTCTTCAGCTTCAACCTCCACTCTTGCATCACAGGAGTATCACCAACTTCCTTGGACACTGAAGTCCAAGCCTCGTTGCCTCTGAGAGAAGTCACCTCTTCAGACTTGGTGTCAACCACCTCCTTGATTCTAGTGGGGTCATCACAGCCAGAAGAACCTTGCTCGACCTGAGGGCTAACAAGGAAACACGGAACCAAGTCCGCCATGTTCCCTTCACAATATCGAGCTGGTGGCTTACTGATCCTCTTCGATCTCCGAAGAACCTGATCATGGCTAACCACCTCCGCTGCTATTGAACCAGCTCCGTTCCCGGGCAAACCCGGAACAATGCTCCCTTTGCTCCCTGAACAAGACGCCTCCTTACTGGAACCAAAAGCATCTGGAGCAACGCTCCCCCTGCTACCTGAACCAGAAGACTCCCCTCTTGAACAAGAACTGCCTGGAACATCGCTCCCCTTGCTTCCTGAACCGGAAGCCTCCGCCTTCGAGCCAGAAGATCCTGGAGCATCGCTCCCCCTTCTTCCCAACTCTGACGCCTTTGCCCCGGAGCTAGAACAACCTGGAGCACCTGGTGACTCAGGCAACTCCACTTCCTTAGCAGCAGCCTCCTTCAGCCCACCATCTGACCTGCTTATCTCTAGCTCCACATAAGAGCTACCCCAATACGGCGTCAACTCATCGAAAACAATGTCTCTCGACACTATGAGTTTCTTCGTCGCAGGATCCATACACCTCCATCTTCTTCTCTGCTCATCATACCCAAAAAAGACTAGCTTTGTCTTGAGAGCACCCGGAGAGTGTAAATAGCAGGTAGATCCAAACACCCGAAGGTGCTTCACTGAGGGCTTCACTCCGAACATCAGCTCATAAGGAGTCTTCATTATGATAGGACTAAGAGGCATCCGGTTGATGACATGAGCAGCACAGGCTATTCCCTCCGCCCAAAGAGCCTTCGGAACGCCTTTACTCTGAAGCCAACACTTGCAGGTCTCCGTTAACCAACGGATCATCCGAGCTGCAATACTACCATGTTGTGAAGTATGTCCACAAGAAAGCTCCATCCGGATCCCTTGCTTCCTGCAAAAGCGTGAGAGCTCGGTTGAGCCAAACTCACCACCGATACTTGTCCTCAACACCTTGATCCTCCGGCCAAGCTGGCCTCCCACAAGCTTCTTGAACTCCGCAAACAAGCGTACCATGTTGGACTTCATCTTCATAAAGTATACCCAAGTATACCCAGAATAGTCATCAACCAATATCAGCATGAACCTGCTGCCTCCAAGACTGGCCGTGACGGTCGGTCCCACCAGAGCACAATGGACAACCGCCAATGGTGCATTACATCTGGATTGTGCTTTGTCAACCATGAAGCGATAGGCTCCACTTTCCTGACATCCCGCACACCCCCGACCATCGCCATAGGATGACAATCTAGGCAAGCCTCTTACGAGTCTTCTTTCCGCCATTGCTTTCAGCTTGTCCATCCCTACATGCCCCAGTCCTTCATGCCAGATAGCAGCACTATCACTGGCATTCATCCGATCAACTCCAGAACTAGTTGATATCCCAACTACGTTCTTCTCCTTCCTCCCTACCTAAGCTACGTTTGCCGAGTGCAAGACAACCTTGCACTCCTTCCGAAGATGACCTTGCTGCTTGCATTTATAGCACCTTGGTCCTTCCTTCCTCTTCCTATCACGCCTAGGAGAAGCACTCCTTTCTTCCTGATACGAAGTAGAGAGACCATCTTGTGCAGCAACCTTCACCTCCTTCCTGAACAACCCATCAAGGGAAGTCCAAACCTCCGCAGCTGACCGACATCCACTGATGTGGTCCAAGAGCTCCGAAGAGATCACCTGCTTGAGAATAGACTCCGCTTTCGCATTTGCCTCCTTCCAAGCTCTCATCGCCTCAGCATTGCCAGCAGTATCCTCTCGTTTTCCTGCTCCGCATACAACCTCCCAAAGGTCCTCGCCAAGAAGAAAGCTCTTCATACAGGACTTCCACCGTTCACAGTTCGTCTCTGTAAGGAGATCAATACCAAGACAACTTGCATCCTCCACTGCCATGGTTCTACCATTGGTTTCCTCTTCAGAAGAGCAACTACTTCCATTGAGCACTGCTTGACCACTCCAACAACCTCGCTCTGCTACCATGTTAAAATTCAACAAACCGCAGACGCCCCCTTGGATACCCTGTTGAAAACTCAACAAACCGAAGGAGAATACGCCCACTTATAATGTTGAAAGTTTTCCCGGATCGTGGAGTTAGCAGGGGTTATCTCAACAAAGCAGTAACAACCAGCAACACATGCATCACAAGCTTCTTTATTGATCAAGAGCAAACTTCTTTACAAGGCGAGACATACATGGCGAGACATGCTTCACCAAAATCCAACACCGGGAGAGCAGAGACAGTTACAAAGACATGAATAAAAAACAAGCCGCGCGGACTCAATCAACAAGCCGCCGACCTACTGCTGTGGAGTCCGCTCAGTCCGCCAGGTCGCCAGACCGCAACCCAAGCCGCGCGGACTCACCCCTTATTCCAATGCTTAGTTCTTCACCGCCGATCTGCCCGCCGCCAGACCGCACAAGCTGCGTCACCGAATGGAACAGTCCGCCTGAAGCAGGCGACTTCCTGAACCCCGAACCAAGTCGCCAAAGAGAAGACCGCCTGGTCGCAATCCGCGACCTGCTGTTTACCGCCTGTTGCTTAACCGCAGAGTCCGCACTGTCCCTGACCGCAATCAGAGCCAAGTCCTGGCTTTCCAGCGCTATCCGCACAACCTGCATAGCACAACCGGGTCAACTCTCAATCCGCGCGGACACCAAGGTCCAGAACGCAGCAACTTACGCGAGCTCAATTACTGTTCACTTGCTTCGGTCTCGGTTCGATTACTCCTGATGTGACATGAGTCCTATTTATAGGTACGATGATGAGTATGGTCACCGCCATAGCCGATAGGATCACCGCCACAACCCGCAGCTAGAACAAGTGTGTCCGCCAGCCCACGGACACACATTCCAGTTCGCTGCTCCTGTGCAGATAGCCAGTCCGCCCCAGCTTCTCCAAGGCCGGACTCCAATATCCAGCCCGCCTTGCCGCCAGAGGCCAAGCCAGGACCACCACAGCCGGACTCCACAACAGCCGTATCCGTCATTCTGCGGACAAGGCATCAGCCCGCAAAACCCGAGCCCGCAGCCTCGCCATCAAGGCACCTGCCGGACTCAGCGGACACCCGGCTACCGTCCGCATATCCCAAGTCCATTGCCTCATTGCCAAGGCACCTCCGGACTTAGCGGACACGCCAATCCAGTCCGCTAACAGCAGACTCCAGTCCGCAACTCCTGAGTCCATTACCTCGTCACAAGGTTAAACCGGACTCAGCGGACTCCGGCTCCAGTCTGCACGCTTATGCACAAGCAATTCTCCAGTCCGCATTTCCCCAAGCTAGCAAACAAGGCAACAACACTTCTACTACGCTTGACGGACTGAGAAACCAGCGCGCGCTCCACTACGCGATCTCCCCGGACTGAGCCATCCTGGACTTGGTTCAATTCCCACCAAGTCCAGTCCGTTGGCCACAAGGGCCAGTCCGCACTTACTGGCGGACACTGGATCTAGCCCGCCATACCGGGCGACCTCCAGTTTCTGTCCGCGCTGACCGGCGTTCTCCGCGGCTTCCACTTGCCGCTTCACTAGAGCAAGACCAAGACAACTGCCAAATCGGTCTGCCGAGCTCCAGTTCTTCAGTCCGCTTCATGCCGGACTCCGCGGATAACATTCTTATCCGCCCGGTTACTTCCTGGGAGTCAACCGCCTGCTGAGCATACACTGGCCTGTCAGACCGCTGCTGCTGTCCGCGTAGTCCGCGCGAACAGACCGCACAGGCCGCCACAGAGCAAACCGCCTGCAACATCCCTGCCGACCTAGCAGTTCGCCAACCCTGTCCGCGTAGTCCGCGCGGATAGGTTTCCCAAGCCTTCCATTCACCCACTTTCACTTCACAGAATTCAACACTCCCCCTTGAAGTGAGAAGTGGTGAATAACTCCATCAGCTCCCGTAACCTTACACCTGGTCCTTCCGATAGCATCTACGAAGAGATGTCCAAGACATAGTCCTCGCCCCGCATATCATGGACCACGAGGGAGCCCTCCAGCATCTCCAAAAAGGAGTGATGCTTCCCTCTGCCTTCTTCAGCTTCAACCTCCACTCTTGCATCACAGGAGTATCACCAACTTCCTTGGACACTGAAGTCCAAGCCTCGTTGCCTCTGAGAGAAGTCACCTCTTCAGACTTGGTGTCAACCACCTCCTTGATTCTAGTGGGGTCATCACAGCCAGAAGAACCTTGCTCGACCTGAGGGCTAACAAGGAAACACGGAACCAAGTCCGCCATGTTCCCTTCACAATATCGAGCTGGTGGCTTACTGATCCTCTTCGATCTCCGAAGAACCTGATCATGGCTAACCACTTCCGCTGCTATTGAACCAGCTCCGTTCCCGGGCAAACCCGGAACAATGCTCCCTTTGCTCCCTAAACAAGACGCCTCCTTACTGGAACCAAAAGCATCTGGAGCAACGCTCCCCCTGCTACCTGAACCAGAAGACTCCCCTCTTGAACAAGAACTGCCTGGAACATCGCTCTCCTTGCTTCCTGAACCGGAAGCCTCCGCCTTCGAGCCAGAAGATCCTGGAGCATCGCTCCCCCTTCTTCCCAACTCTGACGCCTTTGCCCCGGAGCTAGAACAACCTGGAGCACCTGGTGACTCAGGCAACTCCACTTCCTTAGCAGCAGCCTCCTTCAGCCCACCATCTGACCTGCTTATCTCTAGCTCCACATAAGAGCTACCCCAATACGGCGTCAACTCATCGAAAACAATGTCTCTCGACACTATGAGTTTCTTCGTCGCAGGATCCATACACCTCCATCTTCTTCTCTGCTCATCATACCCAACAAAGACTAGCTTTGTCTTGAGAGCACCCGGAGAGTGTAAATAGCAGGTAGATCCAAACACCCGAAGGTGCTTCACTGAGGGCTTCACTCCGAACATCAGCTCATAAGGAGTCTTCATTATGATCGGACTAAGAGGCATCCGGTTGATGACATGAGCAGCACAGGCTATTCCCTCCGCCCAAAGAGCCTTCAGAACGCCTTTACTCTGAAGCCAACACTTGCAGGTCTCCGTTAACCAACGGATCATCCGAGCTGCAATACTACCCTGTTGTGAAGTATGTCCACAAGAAAGCTCCATCCGGATCCCTTGCTTGCTGCAAAAGCATGAGAACTCGGTTGAGCCAAACTCACCACCGATACTTGTCCTCAACACCTTGATCCTCCGGCCAAGCTGGCCTCCCACAAGCTTCTTGAACTCCACAAACAAGCGTACCATGTTGGACTTCATCTTCATAAAGTATACCCAAGTATACCCAGAATAGTCATCAACCAATATCAGCATGAACCTGCTGCCTCCAAGACTGGCCGTGACGGTCGGTCCCACCAGAGCACAATGGACAACCGCCAATGGTGCATTACATCTGGATTGTGCTTTGTCAACCATGAAGCGATAGGCTCCACTTTCCTGACATCCCGCACACCCCCGACCATCGCCATAGGATGACAATCTAGGCAAGCCTCTTATGAGTCTTCTTTCCGCCATTGCTTTCAGCTTGTCCATCCCTACATGCCCCAGTCTTTCATACCAGATAGCAGCACTATCACTGGCATTCATCCGATCAACTCCAGAACTAGTTGATATCCCAACTACGTTCTTCTCCTTCCTCCCTACCTGAGCTACGTTTGCCGAGAGCAAGACAACCTTGCACTCCTTCCGAAGATGACCTTGCTGCTTGCATTTATAGCACCTTGGTCCTTCCTTCCTCTTCCTATCACGCCTAGGAGAAGCACTCCTTTCTTCCTGATACGAAGTAGAGGGACCATCTTCCGCAACAACCTTCACCTCCTTCCTGAACAACCCATCAAGGGAAGTCCAAACCTCCGTAGCTGACCGACATCCACTGATGTGGTCCAAGAGCTCCGATGAGATCACCTGCTTGAGAATAGACTCCGCTTTCGCATTTGCCTCCTTCCAAGCTCTCATCGCCTCAGCATTGCCAGCAGTATCCTCTTGTCTTCCTGCTCCGCATACAACCTCCCAAAGGTCCTCGCCAAGAAGAAAGCTCTTCATACAGGACTTCCACCGTTCACAGTTCGTCTCTGTAAGGAGATCAATACCAAGACAACTTGCATCCTCCACTGCCATGGTTCTACCACTGGTTTCCTCTTCAGAAGAGCAACTACTTCCATTGAGCACTGCTTGACCACTCCAACAACCTCGCTCTGATACCATGTTAAAATTCAACAAATCGCAGACGCCCCCTTGGATACCCTGTTGAAAACTCAACAAACCGAAGGAGAATACGCCCACTTATAATGTTGAAAGTTTTCCCGGATCGTGGAGTTAGCAGGGGTTATCTCAACAAAGCAGTAACAACCAGCAACACATGCAGCACAAGCTTCTTTATTGATCAAGAGCAAACTTCTTTACAAGGCGAGACATACATGGCGAGACATGCTTCACCAAAATCCAACACCGGGAGAGCAGAGATAGTTACAAAGACAAGAACAAAAAACAAGCCGCGCGGACTCAATCAACAAGCCGCCGACCTATTGCTGTGGAGTCCGCTCAGTCCGCCAGGTCGCCAGACCGCAACCCAAGCCGCGCGGACTCACCCCTTATTCCAATGCTTAGCTCTTCACTGCCGATCTGCCCGCCGCCAGACCGCACAAGCTGCGTCACCGAATGGAACAGTCCGCCTGAAGCAGGCGACTTCCTGAACCCCGAACCAAGTCGCCAAAGAGAAGACCGCCTGGTCGCAATCCGCGACCTGCTGTTTACCGCCTGTTGCTTAACCGCAGAGCCCGCACTGTCCCTGACCGCAATCAGAGCCAAGTCCTGGCTTTCCAGCGCTATCCGCACAACCTGCACAGCACAACCGGGTCAACTCTCAATCCGCGCGGACACCAAGGTCCAGACCGCAGCAACTTACGCGAGCTCAATTACTGTTCACTTGCTTCGGTCTCGGTTTGATTACTCCTGATGTGACATGAGTCATATTTATAGGCACGATGATGAGTATGGTCACCGCCCTAGCCGATAGGATCACCGCCACAACCCGCAGCTAGAACAAGTGTGTCCGCCAGCCCGCGGACACACATTCCAGTTCGCCGCTCCTGTGCAGATAGCCAGTCCGCCCCAGTTTCTCCAAGGCCGGACTCCAATATCCAGCCCGCCTTGCCGCCAGAGGCCAAGCCAGGACCACCACAGCCGGACTCCACAATAGCCGTGTCCGTCATTCTGCGGACAAGGCATCAGCCCGCAAAACCCGAGCCCGCAGCCTCGCCATCAAGGCACCTGCCGGACTCAGCGGACACCCGGCTACCGTCCGCATATCCCAAGTCCATTGCCTCATTGCCAAGGCACCTCCGGACTTAGCGGACACGCCAATCCAGTCCGCTAACAGCAGACTCCAGTCCGCAACTCCTGAGTCCATTACCTCGTCACAAGGCTAAACCGGACTCAGCGGACTCCGGCTCCAGTCCGCACGCTCCTGCACAAGCAATTCTCCAGTCCGCATTTCCCCAAGCTAGCAAACAAGGCAACAACACTTCTACTACGCTTGACGGACTGAGAAACCAGCCCGCGCTCCACTGCGCGATCTCCCCGGACTGAGCCATCCTGGACTTGGTTCAATTCCCACCAAGTCCAGTCCGCTGGCCACAAGGGCCAGTCCGCACTTACTGGCGGACACTGGATCTAGCCCGCCATACCGGGCGACCTCCAGTTTCTGTCCGCGCTGACCGGCGGGGGGTCTCCGCGGCTTCCACTTGCCGCTTCACTAGAGCAAGACCAAGGCAACTGCCAAACCGGTCTGCCGAGCTCCAGTTCTTCAGTCCGCTTCATGCCGGACTCCGCGGATAACATTCCTATCCGCCCGATTACTTCCTGGGAGTCAACCGCATGCTGAGCATACACTGGCCTGTCAGACCGCTGCTGCTGTCCGCGTAGTCCGCGCGAACAGACCGCCCAGGCCGCCATAGAGCAAACCGCCTACAACATCCCTGCCGACCTAGCAGTCCGCCAACCCTGTCCGCGTAGTCCGCGCGGATAGGTTTCCCAAGCCTTCCATTCACCCACTTTCACTTCACAGAATTCAACACCTCCAGCAAGTGACCCACACGTTCTCCTCCAGTAAGCGCTTTACGCGTTCTCTGCCAAGAAGCGCTCCGAGCGCCCTCCTCCAACTAGTGCTCCACGCACTCTCCCCAGCAAGTGTTTCGCGCGTTCTCTGCCAGCAAGCGCTCCGTGTGCCCCCCAAACAAGCACTCCACTCGCTCTCCCCCAACAAGCGCTTCACACGCTCTCCCCCAGCAAGCGCTCTGCGCGCTCCCCTCCAACTTGCGCTCCATCGTCAAGACCACTCCAAGCGAGACCCTGTGCGCTACACTCTTAAGACCACCAGAAGAGTCCAATACCCTTGACTCAACAATAGGCTCCCCAGTTTACAACAAAGTCGAACCGCTCCGGACTGCTCTATACACAACAGGAGACAAGCCGATAAAGAGCGCCAAACGCACCGCTCGAGTTTCTAAGCAGCAGATACCAAACAACGTGCAAAGTATGCCGTTATTGCTTCCAAGAATCATCAAAGCACCCCGAACTACAACGAGCGCATCACCCCTCAAAGCATACGAAGAGATACATTGATCCACGAGTGGCGGTCTGTCACCCTCCGAGCTCCCCCTTCCCCTCTCAACAATTGTAATAAGAGGTGGCCTGTAGCCCCCAAGTTCTTAAAGAAAATCCCGTACAACAACTAACAAATAGTGGAGGTTTGAGCAGCACAGATCCGGTCACGTGGTTTTTCTCACATTTGATAGTTTTTTCAAGTTAAATATTTTATTTTTCCAATTTTTGCACTTACTGTGACTGTTTTTGCGCTCGGCTGCTTTCGGATTAAAACGATTCAATTTAATCTACTCCATGAGGAGCTTTGAGCTATCCACAACAGCTCCTCTACCTTCCTCTACATAGGTCACCACCAGCTTACAAATCTCTTAAATGATGTATTTTACTACTCAATACTAAAAAATTTACATATGATATGAATTCCTATCAACTAAATTATTATTACGCATTTTTTCGCTAACGGAACAGTGATCGTTCAGTAGTTGCAGAGCGATAATTCCTCGGCTGCCATCTCCATTTATGCACTCAACTCCGTGAGCTCCGCGCCTCCCGCCTCCCGCCACCCGCCACCCATTCCCGCAATGGAGTCTATTGCACACGCTGCACTCATCCACATCTCCCCACAGCGGCCACTCCTTCCGAGATCTCGCTTCCTCCCCTCCTTCAAATACGCTAACATTTCGCCTTTCAGCAGACTCAACAGGTCTTCCTCTTCCCAGGGCTACAGCGCCGGCGCCACCAGTCCCCCGAGCAAATGGGCGGAACGCCTCCTCGGTGATTTCCACTTTAACCCCGCAACCGTCGACCCGCCCTCACCTCCAGACTCATCGGCCGTCGATGACCGTCCCGGCGTCCACCTCTTCTCTTCTACCTCCGACCGCGCTCTACCCCTGTTGATCGACTTTTACAAGGTCCTATTCCTGAAACGCGCGGGAGTACCGCGCTTGTGCTTCTGTTACAGCGTGGTGTAATTAAAACCTTAGAAATCATGTTAAGTTGTCTATGATGTTGATTTCTTAAGGTTCTTGGTGCTGAGCCGCATTTATTGGTAGATGGAATCCGAAGGGAGTATGAAGCTAGGGTTTCGAAGCCTATCCAGTATGGATTCAGCAACGAGGCCCTCATCGGTCGGTTGCAGATACTCCAGGCTGCATGTGACACTCTTGCAAACCCCACCTCCAGAGGAGACTATAACCGAGGTCTTATTGAGGATCCCAGTTCCACACTTACCACCCATGTTCCATGGGATAAGGTAATCTCAAGATTTATAAGATGATGCGATCGGAAGGGGCCCCGAGCCGCTCCGCGATGAATCCATGGTCGGCCCCGTACAAATCGCACCAGGGCCACGACCCATACACCCTAACCCTTCTCCACTGAGCATTACCAGGCTGCTCGGCACGCCGATCCATAGCTGGCCCCACATGGCGGGTTGTTGAGCCTCAGAACTCCTAGATAGGAGTTCAGGCAAGTGCCTTATAGACGCAGGTTCAAATCCCGGGTTCAACAACCCACCATGTGGGGCCAGCTTGAATCGTCGTGCCGAGCAGCCTGATAATGCTCACTGGAGAAGGGTTGGGGTGTTTGGGCCGCGGCCCTGGTGCGATCTGTACGGGACCGACCATGCATCCATTGCGGAGCGGCTTGGGGCCCCTTCGAATCGCATCATAAGACCTGTAGTTTGTATTCCATTGTGATTGTTTAGTCTCGACTCTAGTTGAAGAGTAAATAGTTAAGTAATGAGGTATTTTTTTTAAAATTTTCAGTCCTTGCATGACATCGGATGCATTTTCTTTGTTTAAATTTTTTGTTGCAAATGGAACCCTTTTTTCTTTTGTTGAACTTGGAGGTCCTTATTCATAAATCATAGCTCAATGTTGTTTACCTTTCACTCATTTAAACAATAAAGAGACGGGTAATCATGTTCCTTGAGATTTTGTAAAGCTCTATTTGGATGTTAGGTACGTGTATGATACTAAATTGAAAAGAAATCCCAAACTTTTACTTTGGTTTAGTAATAATCAAACTAGAATTTGATTAAGTTCCGTTTGTTTGTGCGCATTTGGAACCCAGGAATTGGAATTAAAGGTTCAATTATACTTTTGTTGTTCGTTTGTATGCTCGAGAGTGGAATTGGAATTCAAAATGAATTGTTGAAATACATTTTGAACTATATATCATTCAAAGATTGTTGGTGGATTATCCTAAAATCTCAAGGAAGTTGTAGGATTTAGCGCATACCCAACTGTTCCAAAAGCCTGACTAATGGAAAGGACGCTACTTTTTTCCCTTAAGGAAATAACAAAGCACCACGAGTCAAGTGAAGGAACGCTGGACCTGACAATCCCCCCCAACTTCCAGCACTAGCCACTAGCTCAGAGATGAGTCCCACATGTCTCAGAGGTGGCACACCACATGGCTAAGAGATAGGGCTACCACATGGCCGCGACCGCCTTACCTGTCAAAACCACACAGGTAGGGAGAAATTTCGGGATTTATCAGCGCCCCCTGGCCTCAAACCCGCGACCTCCTCTGATACCACTTATAAGATCAAACACTTACCCAACTGTTTCAAAAGACCGAACTAATGAAAATGACGATACTCTTTTTCCCTTAAGGAAGTAGCAAAGCGCCACATGTCAAGTGAATGAATGTTGGACCCGACAGAAGCTTATTATCGTCATTCTATGATGGCTGGTGGTGACAGTGCATCTATCCAATGTCTCGATTTCCAACAATCTCCATCAAACAATTATTTTCAAAAAAATGAAAGCCATCGGATCATCAACACAATTTTTGGGAAAGTTTCTTCTCATTTTTAAATTATTGGTGTCCCAAGTTCATCAATTCGATTGATGGATTTCCCGTATTCTCTGTTGGACTACTGTCGCAAAAAAAATGAAACTTATCGATATGCCCTCAAATTTTCCTTGAAGCATATTCTCATCATCCTCAGCTTGCTGGCGGTGGCGGCTCATCTATCCAATTACTGAATCTCTAGTGATTAGTGATTACTGTCGAAATTGTAGAATTAACTAATGCCATTTTGCATGCTCAATTTCATTGTCTAACCTAACATAAATTAGAATTCAAACCAATTCCAATTCTTATAGGAATTATAATTGATCTCAATTTCAATTCTGTCTAAACGAACGAGCCCTTAAGAATATCGTTCGGATGTCTGCACGATGCTAGTTTTTTGGCAACTGGATCTTCAAAATTGTGTGATACAAATAGAATTTTCTCAAGTTCAAACTTGAATGATATCAAAATTTTCAATTCTAAGTAGTTGTTATTAGTTCTTTACCTCCACTGATTATATTAATTAAGCATTGTATATGAATGGTCAAATTTTATTACTAAAGTTGACCCCTGAATATCTCATTGAGGTTGCCTAAATTGCATCAAAAAATTTCAAGCATAGAAATACAGTCTTATTTAAGCAGTTATCACTCAAAAAGAACCATTTTCTTTTTTGGTGCGAGTCTCAATATGAAATTTATTTAAATACATATGAAAACTCACGTCCTAGGTTATTTGCGGGCATATTACCACATGATAATGCATGAGCAGGTAAGGATATACGACATTTGCTGCAAGGAGACCGTCTGTGGTTGCAACACCAATGAGACACCAATTGTTGATCGATGAAGAGGTTAGCTTAGGTCCGCAACTATGATCATTTGTAATAGGTGCTACAAGGGGCCAATGTTGAAGTTTGTTTATGATGGGTGGATATAAGGTGCGAGTAGTCGGCTTCTGTACATGAGTAGTCAACGTTTTTACAAAAGCGGCGGTATGGAGCTGTGCTGTGCCCAGTTGAGAGATATGAGATATTAGTATTTAATATATAAGATATTTGTATTAACTACGTAATATTTGTATCCTAAATAAAGCAAATCCTATTTAGGAATTATTAGTGCACACGGATCAATGACGTGTCATCAAGTCGTATTCCGATGTAATAGTATAAATACCCCCTATGTGGAAGTATAAGATCATTGAAGTTATTATTTCTCCTCCTTATTTCTACTTGGTATTAGAGGACAACCCTAAAATCCCGTTCGTCCCCAACTCCGCCGCTCCCGCATCCCGCCCACCCGTCGCCCTCTTCTCCGGCTACGTTCGGCACGTCTCGCACATCCGTCGCCTCTCCTGTCAAGGATAGCGGGCGGCTCTGCCGCTGGCTGCTGAGAGGGGTGTCGCCGCCGCCCCTCTGTACGCAGTCGGTCGATTCGATCTTTCAGGTGACCTTCCAAACGCCGATTTCTGCATGACAAAGGTGCCTATGCACAACTAGGTATCCTTCCAGCGACCCTTCTGCACCGCTGGCCGCCGCCGACTTTTAGTCCTGCCGATGCCAGCCGATCCAAGTCACCCCCAGCCGATCCAAGCGGTTCTTCGGCGCCGGGTTACTGTTCCAATATGGAGGACTCTTCCGTGACGTCACCAGATGTGATTCCGCCTCAAATGAGGGACCCTCTGCGGGCTCATGGCCACTCCGGATCTCTGAAGATCACCACGGTCCCGTTGGACGACACAAACTACCTTGAATGGTCCCGGGCGGCGCAACATGTCATTCATATCCATCAGTTGTTTGGTTACATCGATGGTACCCGTACGAAACCCCAAAAAAACGGATCCCTCCTGGAAGAAATGAGATTCTGGAAAGTCCTTGGTTGTTTCGTGGCTCCTACACTCTATGTCTCCGAAAGTCTATCAGAGTTACATGTTGATGGACTCTGCCTTTGACATCCGGACCCGCGCCCGTAAGACATACTCGCACGTGGGCAACTTGACTCAGGTGTATGAACTCACTCGCCGCATTTTGGAGCTGCGGCAAGGGTCTGTGACTGTCTTGTCTTTATTCTCAGAGTTCGAGCGTCTATATCAGGAGCTGGACTATTTATTGCACTTCACCCCTGCGTGCACTGCAGATGCTATTCAGCTACAGCAGCGGGAAGATCGATTTCGCCTTCATGTCTTCTTGATGGGGCTGAATATGGAGTTTGACATGATGCGGACTCATATCCTTCATCGCTCTCCTCTCCCATCTTTTCGTGAGGCCTTCAACATGGTTCTAGGCGATGATGACCGCCGGAAGTCCCTTACTGCTAGTCTTCACCATGGTGCTAATCTTCCTCCTGAACGCTCTGCTTTCACTGGCGCTAGCCAAGGTCCGAATATCAGCCCCAACAACTCTGGTCCGTCCCGTGATTATTGTGGCCGCAAAGGTCATACCAGAGAGGTCTGTTACAGACTTCACCCTCACCTTGCCCCTCGTGGCCGTGGCCGAGGGCCAGGTCGTGGTGGTTATCGCCAGGGAAATCTCAGACATCATGATGCTGCTTACTCTACAGATGTTTATGACGAGACCTCTACTACTGCCCCCAGTTAGCTTACTGCTCAGGAGTTGGACGCTTTCCGCCGCCTACTGCACTCTCAGCCTGATCAACCACTGGTGCATCTGCTTCCATTGCCTCTATTGCCATGCCAAGTGCTCCTACTACTACAATCCCCTCCTCTGAGTGGGTAATTGATTTTGGTGTCACCCATCACATGACCGATTCCTCCTCAGGTTTCCTCTCTTACACTCCCTTGTCTGGTAAGGACAGAGTTATTTCTGCTAATGGCCTGTTGTCCCCCATTGCTGGCAAAAGACAAATCTCATGTTTCTCTTTTATTTCTCTGTCATTTGTCCTTCATGTTCCATCCTTTCCATGCAATTTGCTTTCCATCAGTGATATTACCCGCTCTCTCAATTGCTCGGTAACTTTTTTTCCTGATTCGTGTGTTTTTCAGGAACTGGGTACGAAGCGGAGCATTGACAGTGGTAGGAACCGCGATGGTCTGTATTACTTGTACATGCCCTCATCTCAGGCCCTCTCCTGTTCTGCTGTTATAGTTGAAGATGTTCGCCGTTGGCATCGCCGACTTGGACACCATTCTCTTATTTATCTTCTGAAACTTTTTCCTGTTTTTCTCCGTTTTTGAAACACTTTGTCTGTGATGAATGTGACAGGTTTAAACATGTGCGACATCATACATCACATTTGTCATCTTCATGTAGTACTCCTTTTGATATCACTGACTCTGATGTTTGGGGACCATTCCCTGTTGTATCTACCTTTGATTTTCGGTGGTTTGTCACCTTCATTGATTGTTTTTCTCGCACAACATGAGTTTACTTGTTGAAGAAAAAAAGTGAGGTCCTTCTCTGTTTTCAGCTTTTTCACAAAATGGTTCAGATTCAATTCAACAGGGTCATCCGAGTCTTGCGTAGTGATAATGGAGGCGAATATGATGATGGAGGAGCATTTGGCTCATACCTTGCTGATCATGGTATTATCCGCCAGACCACGTGTGTCCACACTTCTACCCAAAACGGTGTCGCCGAACGTAAAAACCGGCACCTATTAGATGTTGCCCGCTGCCTTCTAGGCACTATGCACCTTCCCAAGCCCTTTTGGGCTGATGCGGTTCTTACTGCTGCTCACCTTATCAATTGGCTTCCCTCACGTATCCTTGACTCTGCTACTCCTCTAGCACGACTGTCTACCATGACTACTGTCTATACTTCTCCCCTTTCCCCTCGTGTCTTTGGCTGTGTTTGCTTCGTCCGCGTCCATTCGCCTCGCCGAGACAAACTAGATCCACAGTCTCATCGGTATGTGTTCCTCAGATACTCTTCCACTACTAAAGGGTATCAGTGTTATCATCCTCCCTCCGGTCGTCTATACTGCACTATGGATGTTACTTTTCGGGAAGGCGAATCATATTTCATGACATCGACTCATGCTGTTCGTCAGGGGGAGAGTCATGTGGATCTTCCCAGTCATGTGGATCTTCCCCTTCCTATCCCTCCGGTTCCACCTCCTCTACCACAGCCACTACAACTTCTTCCACCACAACCTTCTCTGTCCCAGGAACAGGGACCTCCTATCCCTCTACCTAAAGTTCCAATATCTCCGTTCCCCAACGTGTATCACCGACGCTCTTCCCGTTTACAGGCCACCAAGGCTCCGCCTCTACAAGCGCCCACTTCAGCCGCAGATCCTGATGATGCGGACTTGCATATCCCACTTGCTCAGTTACGTAAGTCTGCATGTACTAATCATCCTATTTCTAATCATGTTGAGTACCACCATCTCTCTCTTGGCCACCAGGCTTTTGTTGCTTCTCTTTCGGCAGCGTCTATTCCCAGGACATGGCAGGAAGCCTTGCGCATTCCAGTTTGAGCTCAAGCTATGAAAGAGGAGATGACTGCCTTGGACAAAAATCACACTTGGGATGTTTCTCCTCTTCCCCATGGCAAGAGAGCTATTGGTTCAAGATAGGTGTTTTCCGTCAAGCAAAATCAAGAAGGGAAGGTCGAACGGTACAAAGCACGGCTAGTGGCTCATGGGTACGCTCAAACTCAGGGCGTGGACTACCAAGAGACATTTGCTCCTGTGGCCAAGATGGACTCTATTCGGGTATTATTGTCCGTCACAGTGATCATGAGTTGGGAGGTCCTTCATTTGGATGTCAAGAACGCGTTCCTCCATGGTGACCTCGAGGAAGAGGTCTATATGACATTTCCTCCTGGGTTTAGTAAAGAGGATGCTAAAGGCATGGTCTGCCGGTTACTGAGATCCTTATATGGCTTGAAACAGTCCCCAAGAGCATGGTTCGACAGATTCCTCAAGGCTATGCTTAAGTTTGGTTATAAGCAGGCGCAAGCAGATCACACTTTGTTCATTCGAAAACAAGATCAGAGTATTGTGGTTCTTATTGTTTATGTGGATGATATTGTCATCACCGGTAATGATGCAGAAGAAATTGCAAATCTCAAGTCTCTCTAGGCTGCAGAATTTGAGGTAAAAGACTTGAGAAAGTTACGATATTTTCTGGGGATAGAGGTGACAAGATCCAATAAGGGTATCTTCATATCTCAGCGAAAGTATGTCCTAGATCCGCTACAGGAGACAGGTATGCTTGGATGTGTTCCTGCGAACACCCCAATGGAAGAAAATCATGGTATCTGTGAAGATGGTGACAGTGACCGTGCTGATGTCACCCACTATCAGAGATTAGTTGAAAAACTAATATATCTATCTCATACTCGTCCGAACATTACATATGCCGTGGGCATTTTGAGCAGATACATGCATGCTCCTCGTGTTAGACACCAAGATGCAGCTTACCTGGTGTTACGGTACTTAAAGAAAGCTCCTGGCCGTGGACTCCTGTTCACCAAGAATGACCACTTGAGGGTAGAGGTCTTTACTGATGCTGATTGGGCAGGATGTCGTGATGATCAGAAGTCCTACGAGTTATTGTTCCTTTGTTGGAGGAAACCTGGTGACATGGCGCAGTAAAAAGCAAAATGTAGCGGCTAGATCGAGTGCCGAAGCAGAGTATCGTGCGATGTCACAAGGGATGTGTGAAGGTCTGTGGCTTCGTACTCTTCTACATGACTTGGGGTTTACTGATACATCCCCCTTCTCCCTATTCTGCGACAATAAGGCGGCTATCAGCATAGCCCACAACCCTGTTCAACATGACAGGACAAAGCATTTCGAGGTGGATCGGCACTTTATCAAAGAACACTTGGATAAGAAAACAGTGGTCACTTCTTTCGTCCATTCAAAAGATCAACTAGCAGATGTGTTTACTAAAAGATTGGGAAATGACATATTTACTGATGACATCAGAAAACTGGGCATGATCAACTAGCAGTTTTCTGATGACATCAGAAAACTTGAGGGGGAGAGTTGAGAGATATGAGATATTAGTATTTAATATATAAGATATTTTTATTAACAACGTAATATTTGTATCCTAAATAGAGCAAACCCTATTTAGAAATTATTAATGCACACGGATCAATGACGTGTCATCAAGTCGTATTCCGATGTAATAGTATAAATACCCCCTACGTGGAAGAATAAGATCATTGAAGTTATTATTTCTCCTCCTTATTTTTACTTGCCTGCCTTGACACAATTATCTTTATCCTTTTAATTAAAGAAGTACTATTTTATTTTTATGTAATTCTCGTCCATGTTAGATTGAACCATTGCCGGGTTGTTTGTTCAAGTTTGATTTACAACGTTGTATTTAAACCTTGGATTGGTTTTGGTGCTGGATATGCATGATGAATTGAAGTTTATTTTCTCCAGGGGGTCCTACGCTGGGGCCTATGACAATATCCTAGAAATCAATTTAGTAAATTTTCGACAGCATATGTAGAAAAACATTACTTATACCAAACAAGGGCTACTTTTTGTTTCTTTTCAACCAAAACTTCACATATGTTTATACGGCTATTGCGGCTTTGTTTTTGCAAGATGTTCAAAAGCTTGACCTCTTCCTGCGAGGACTTAAACAATTACCATATTGTCAAAAACCCAAAATAATGCATGTTGTAGGTCATGCTGTTTCAGAGTATGCGTAGTGTGTTCTTGCATAGAAAGACACAAACATGTAAAATATCATGATTTGTATGCGGTATTTTTGGGCACATTGCAAGACAGCATGCAATATTTATTATATTTAAATTTATTAATTTCAAATTATTCAGTTAAGCCATGATTTATTTGGTTCACCTAACTATGATGGGACGTTGTTGTTTCAAAGAAAAACCATCAACATAATCATTATAATAATCATCAATAGCCTTATCTAAACTATTTTTGGTTGACTTTATGAATCTTCTTTTTCATTTATTATTGTCAAGTGCTATCTTAGGTGACCTTAAACTTTGCAAATCATCATGAACTCATGGAAAATCCATCATGACATCATTTGTCCCAATTTCTTTGAATGAGAAAGAGTTGCTTGAGTTGTAGTGAAATCAAAATTGGTTGATGAGTCAGTGAATAGGAGGAACTAGTGTTTGGTGAAGAAGTGTTTTCATGAAGTATCAATGAAAGGTACTTGAACACTCGGACTCAATCTGGAGGAAAAGAATACGAATCTTCATCTAGAACTAGAGCAAATTAACGAGGTTGATGGAGGAGATTATGATTCGGGAGATGATAGTGATTAAGGAGACATGCTATTTTATTTGAATACTACTAGTCTTTGATGAATATGCATGCACACTATGTTATAGCCATGCTAGTTTTAATTGCAAATCAATGCCTTTCTTATCATAATTGTTTATTTTGCAATCTTATTGTATTTTATAGCCTTTAGGCATGCTGAAACAGTCTTATATTCTATTAAGGCGCCATTGATTGTATTTCTTTCTTTGCTTTTAGGATATTTTTTTATCTTATATTGTTGAACTTTTAATAAAGAATTTGTTAAATATTGAGCTATACGATGTACTAATTTTATTACTTCTCATTCAAGTAGAAAAAAATACATATATATAGGTGGTAAGAGTGACATCTTAACTCTAAACCACAATGTGGTATTAATATATTCAAGAGAGGTAGGTGATAAAGGTGGGCCCTTTCAATGGACTTCTATACATTTTTTATGTACTCCCCCGCAAGCTGAAGTATACAAATTGTAGGTGACAAACTTGGATATTAACTGCCGGTGGATGGGGTGAGACTAGGCCTTGCTGAAGACATCAAAGATTTGATCGACAATGAAGTTCAATTTGCTTTGCGCATTCATGAAAAGTTGGATTCTTGGTGATATGGAGAATGGCTTGATTATCGTAGAAGAGGATTGTTGGAGAGGGGAGATGATGGGGAACCATCGGATGCACCTGAAGGGGTTCGCCGCAAGGCGGGACCCACATACATGTATTCGCGCAGGAAGACTTGATCGGATCGCCGATCGGACTCCACAGTTGCGTCTGGGACGTCGCTGCGAGTCAAAAAAACTATATTACTTTATTTTTTTCAGTTTTATTTTGATGTATTTTATGGACGAACCCACCGGCCAATCATATCCGTTGATGGAGGATGCCCTAGCTTCTCTTTTATTATAAATAGGATGTAGAGGGGCTGAATTCAGGTATTGTTGAATTTGGAGAAAAGCTTTCCCGGATTCCAGCGATCCCTCCTCGCTGCCGACGCCGTGGAACCCTAGGTGACGACTCCTAGGCCGCCAAACTCCTCCCCAAGGTAACCCCTACCCCCCTCCATCATTTTCCATCGTCTTCTCCCCTTTTTCCACCACCAGAATCCCCAAAATCCCCCCCCATACCGCCGGCCAGCAGCCCAGCCAGCCGCCTCCCCCTTTTTCCCTGTCTCCCGCCGCCGGCCTGCAGCCTCCCCACCGCCGGCCTGCAGCCTCCCCACCGCCGGCCTCCTCCAAGCCTCCAGCCCCCTCACCGCCCCTCCCCTCCTCAAAACCTACCCCCCTAAGGCCCGACCTGCCCTAGCCGGCCACTCCTCCCCCTTCCTCTTCGTGTATCAACTTCCCACCGCTCCGAAAACCCTAAATTTATTTTGATCTAGTGCTACCACCCTCCGATCCGTTATTCTCTCCACCCAAACCTTCCATTTTTGCTCGGATCCGCTTCAAATCATCGGATCTACTCACCACCGGTCCGGATCTACTCATTTGTGGCCGGATCCGCTGTTTTACCATCCGTTACCGCCACTTTTTGCCGAAGGCAGCCACCGTCATCGCCGTCTCGCCTCCGGTTCCACCTCCGATCGCTCGTTTTGCATCCGGCTCGTCAGATCCTCCAACGCCTCGGATCAGTCCACTACATCGTGAGTATCTGTGGTATCGTGTTTTCTAACTTGACATTTTCATTTGGTTGTTTATCTATATTGTGCTGCGATTATGGTTATGTAGTAGTTGTTCTTTTTATGCTAATAATTGTTTGTGGAAGTATTCGCCGCCGCTTGCCTTGGCCCTCCGAGTGGAGGAAGCCGTTGCCGAATTGCTAAAATTAATTATTTGCTTCTTTATTTTGATTAACTGCGTGGTGCCATCACTTTTCATTGCTTAAATTAATTGTCATCGTCATCCGACTGTCGCATTGCATTTAGGTGTTGCATTGGCATATTCCCCGCACCTACACGTAAAGTCTTAGCGCCCGAGCACCACTAGCCTACCCCTACATCAGGAGATAATAGAACGATGATTTTTTTCGTAGATACAAGATTCACAAGTAAATTTAGAAGAGGTAAAATCAGGAAGAGCCTTTTGCAATATTAGAAGAGGAACATGACCAAGACGCATGTTCCAATCAACAAAAGTGATTGAGGAGAGAACCAAGGTGGGGAGGTCTGAAGTGTGAAGCCCATTTGACAGCCATCTATTACGGGCCTGCACGTTACGGACCCATGCTGCGGTGTCACCTACCACTGCCATCGCAGGATGTCAAGCACGAACTAAGGCGTCATCTCGTTACTTTTTGGGGATACCTATTATTATTGTTTTATATTTGGTCTCATCTATTTGCATGTCGCATTTTATTCAATGCCGCACTTTGTAATTTGTTCTTCCTACTTAGGAAGGAATGGGGGTGAATGAGAAAGTAAACAATTAAATATCAAAACTCTGTCTCTCTAATTTCTCATCTCTCCCTCTCTTACTAAAGTTCTACCATAACCCAAGCCGCTTGAAGCCGCACTCGCTCGCATGCCGAACACAGTTGTTGTGCGTCCTCATCGCGCCTCCTCCCTCGCCGGATTCCTACACCTCTGAGCTTCTACCATAAGTTCCCGTGGGTCTAAGAAGGGAAACTCTAATCTCCTCCTCGATTTCCACCTCTCACGGCCACAAATAAGATCTCTTTTTAGGGCTCTTATCGTCATCATCCCGGAGTGATTGCTCAGCTGACTCAGCTGGTGGTTCACGAGTCAGATGATGAAGACCCATAATAGTGGACCAACTCAACAAATTTTTTCTTTGATAATGATAATTTTTAGTTCATCTCTGATTTCATAGATGTGAGTTGAAGCAAGTGTGGTTGAAATGGTTGACAAGGCGGATGCAACATTCATCCTCCTGTTATCAACGAGCTCTCGAAGGAAGGAGTCAACAGGCTCAAGCTGCGGGCAATAGTCCAACAAGGGTGAAATGAGCAAGAAGGTCAAGAGCTCAAGCCTCGAGTTCAGTTAGTTTAGGTAGCAACGAGCTCAAGCCTCGAGTTCAGTCAGTTTAGGTATCAAAGGGCTTTGTAAAGAGTTGTTGAGCTCAGGTGTCATCAAGCTCAGGTATCGTCGAGCTCTGGAAAAGAGTCAGTGAGTTCCGATATCAATGAGCTAGACAGGAGTCAGCGGGTTACGATACTAGCGAGCTCACAGAACGTTAGCAGCTCGCCGAACAAGGGTTCTATGCAGGATCGATCAACTCACCAAACGAGAACATTGTTGGCGAGTGTTGAACAGAAAGCAACATCGAACGTAGGAAGTTGGCAAGTTTGAAAGGGAGACGACACATGTTCTAAATTGGGATTAGCAGCAGTTGGCGAGCTCGAGACAGGAACATTGTGTGGGATCAACAATGGATGGCAAGGTTGTTGGTGAGCGTCGAACATGGAGCATCAAACAAGAGTCGTTGTTGGCGAGTTCAAAAGGTAAGCGCCGTTGGCGAGCTCAAGATGATTGGAGTCGCTGTGGGTGAGTTCAAAGGCCGAGATAGGGATGCTGCTGGCGAGTTCGAAGCGACGGGAATAACAACTCACGGGCGGGATCAGCACTCAGCAGATGCAGGTCGGCTATTCCTTAGATAAATTGAGCAGGAGAGGTTTCTGCCGATGATAAAAAACCTGGTTGGAGCGGTGCAGATTCCGACGCTCAAGCAGTGCTAGAGTGGGATCTTAATCAACACGAGCGAGCTTATTCAGGACTTGACTTGCTTTGATACAATGTTAAATATTGAGCGATACGATCTAATAATTTTATTACTCCTCATTCAAGTAGAATACAAGTACATGTGCACATATATATAGGTGGGAGGAGTGACACCCTGAACTCCAAATCATATTGTGGGACTAATCTATACAAGAGAGGTATCTCCTAATGGGCTGTAAAGGTGGGCCTTTACATTGAGATTTTCTACATCTCTTCTTTATAATTAACAAGTTATTCATGAGTTTTTTTATGATTGTTGTTATTTTTAAAATAGAGTGTTGTCCTCTCTTAGAAATTTTACGCTAGCGCGCTATTTTCTTTTGATGAGCATGATAACTACCACTCTTCAAATATAACTGGTTTTCTACTACGGTTATACGTATGGGGATTGACCTTGGTTGTTCTCTTATGAACGCTTGTATTTCAATAGGTTCCAGGGGCTCTGTGTGTGCTTCAAGAGGCTGGTGAGGCCGAGACAGTCCTTGAAGTTGGTGGTAGTCTTCTGCGTGAGTGGTTGCCTAAGCCTTTCAAGCAGGACATTGTACTGGCTATGACGCTTGCATTTGTTGACTTGTCAAGGGATGCTATGACACTCAATCCACCAGATTTCTTGGGCTGCTGCGAGGTTCTTGAGAGGGCTCTGAAGCTCCTACAGGTAACCGTCCTTTGTTACTGGGCAGGTATTTTTTTAACCATCTTATTGCACTTTATGGGATTTAATTTTCTAAAAAAATAACCTTGAGAACTTATTTCCATCTTGCCATTAAAGAAATAGTCAGATTTTTTTTTGGGGGACAACAATACTTATTTTACTCAGTGATATTTTCCTACTTGTCATGAATGTATAACATTTACATGTGGAAATAGTATAATTCACCTCCATAATTTTGAATATCATATATACATGTTCATACATGTGCTCACACACACACACACACACAGTGACATATCCCTTCACCCGACCCACATTTACAAATTCCCTTCCAAACAAACAGTGAGAGCTCAAAGACCTAAATATTGCATTTCCGATATAGCAGCCAAGTCCTCACTACTACTATCGAATTATTAGATCTTGTTAACCTATGGAGGTTTGACATGCTGTACACATCCATTTATGATTTTGGAGATTTGCTTTTGGAGCATATGCAATGATGATTAGTGAATTCTATTTAGTTTTTGTTAGATAATAAAGAAGAAAACAATGTAAAGGCCCATTTATCTCCTTTCTCCTTTAGTCCAACATCTCCTGTATAGGATTATTTCTCTCTCTCTTCTCCTATATATTTCTATTCTTTATTGTATTTGACACATGAAGAAGTATATACAAGGTTGAGCCTTTGGTTTCTACATGGTATCAAAGGTCCCGATCTGATCGGTCCGGCTGCCTCTGACCGCCCGGTTTCTCTGTCCGCGCGATTTCCTTCCTTGCCGCGGCGACTTGTTCTCCTTACCGCTTGCGGTCTCTCTCTGCTCTACCCGCTTCCTCCTCATCTCCCGTGGATCCACCGCTCTTCCCTCTTTATATAGCCTTCCTCTCTCTGGCACGTGGACCCCACCTCAGTTCCGTTGTTTTCCTATTCGCTGCGGCCTCCCTTTTCTCTATCCGCAGCGGTCTGCTCCTAACCGCTCGGGTGCGACCTATTCCTTAGCCGCTCTGTCCGCTAGTCGCTCTGTTCGCGGCGGCCTCTCCCTTCTCTTTACCTATGACGGTCTTCACTTCTCGTCGCGGACTTATCTATCCGCAGCGGCTGCCTCTTCTCGCAGCGATCTCATTTAACCCGCAACAACCTATTTTCCTGCAGCTACTTCTCCTACTCGCCGCAACCTCGTTTACCCGCAACGACTTCTCCTTACTCGCTGTGCCTTATTCTACTCGCAGCGACCTGTTTTGCCCGTAGTATCTTCTTTCACCTGCAGCGATCTCTCATACCCGCAACGGTCTCTCCTACCCGCAGCGACTACTCTCTACTCGCGGCGACTTACTCTGCCCGCTTCGGCCTATCCTGCCTTGCGGTCTCTCCTTAATCGCGGCGGCCTAGCAGTACTCTCTTCTGTTCGCTGCTGCTTCTCTTCTCCCGCGGCGTCTCCTAGTCACTGCCTTGTCTCTGGCCGCTTGTATTAACCGGCTAACCGCGTGCTCATATCCGCCCGGTTAGTGTGCCTAGCCGCCCAGGGACATGGATTCCGATTCTCCCACTGCTGCGGATGTAACTCCTCCCTCTGACTATCCTCGTACCGCTCCTTCTGAACTTCGGGATGAACTGCGCATTTCCACTATCTCTCTTCGTGGAAAGCAAAACTTTGTGGAATGGGTCCACTTCGTACGACGTGTACTTCAAACTAAAGGCCTACTTCATCATCTTACCAAGACACCACCCACTGCGCCTACTGATGAGTGGATCCGTGATGACAGACGCGTTCAATCTTGGCTCCTCAACTCTGTGGACACCGAGCCCTATCGTATGACTATGTACCATGAGACCGCTCATGCTATGTGGACTGATCTTCATTCCCTATATTCTGGAAATGACAGTTTACAATACTTGTTTGACATTTTCACTGATCTCCAGCCCCTAGACGCTGGAGTTATCAAAGATATTACCTCCTTTGTTGCGCGAGCTAAAACTCTTGTTGAGGCTTGGATACAACATGAGCCTCCCACTACGGACTTGGTGACTCAACGACAGCAGAAGGAGGCCGTCGGGATTACTATGATGATGGCGCGTGTCCCCCCACATCTTCATAGTGTCCGCGCTCACGTTCTCTCTTCTGTTGTTACTCTATCCCTCTCGGATGTGTGCTCAATGCTCCTCAAGGTTACTCCACCTCCGGATGTCCTGACTTCGTCTCCCGCTCCGCTTCAACAACCCGTGGCCACTCTTGCTCCATATACTCGTGGCCCACCGGCTCGTGGTGGCCTCCAGCCTCGGGGACGCGGTCGTGGTGGCCGACCACTCTTCAAGTGCTCTTACTGCGACAGGGATGACTATCTGGAGGCCACCTGTTACCGCAAACATGGCCTGCCTCCTCATCTTACTCCTACAGTGGCTCCCTCACCTCCCTCCACAACTAGTGATGATATTGCTGCATTACAGGCTCAACTATAACATCTTCAAGGCGCGGTTAGTCGTTCCTCTGGCTCCGTCGTCTCGATCTCCAATGAAGGTATAACTTGCCTCTCTCACAGCCCTCACTAGATTGTGGACTCGGGTGCTACACATCATCTCTCTCCGCAGCGTCCGCCGCAATATTTAGATACTCCTTACCCCAAGAACATCACTGTGGCAAATGGTGACACGATCCTGGTTTCTGGCACTGCCAATCTCCCTCTTACTCCTTCCCTCTCCTTATCCTCGGTCCTTCATGTTCCGGGCTTTCTATTTAATCTTCTTTCTGTTAGCCGTCTTACACAAGATATTGATTGTTGTGTTACTTTCTCACGCTCTTCATTTATTGTGCAGGATCGACAAACGTGGACTATACTTGGTAGAGGGCGGCTGTCCAACGGGCTGTATCTCCTCGACGTTTCTCCCACTGCTCTCACTACCGTCTCCACCACCGATTGACATCGTCGTCTGGGCCACGCCCCTCTTCCGATTCTCAAGAAAGCTCTTCCTACTGTCTCTCTCCAAGAGTTTTTTTGTGAATCATGTATCTTCAGCAAGCAACACCGTGTATCTTTCCCTTTCTCATGTACTCGGAGCGATGCTCCTTTATCGTTAATATATTCTGATATCTGGAGGCCCTATAAGGTCTCTAGTGTTTTTTGTTACAGATATTTTGTTACATTTATCGATGATTACTCACGAGTTACCTGACTATATTTACTTCGTGATCGAACCGAACTCACAGCTACGTTCCGTACGTTTCTCACCGAAACGCGTAATCAATTTTCTACTTGTGTCAGAACAATTCGTACAGACAACGCTCGCAAGTACACCGGTCGCACCTTCTCCACTCTATGCACTGAGTTCGGTATTCTCCATCAGACTTCATGTGCCTATACACTCCAACAGAATGGCATAGCAGAACAAAAGAATCGCCACCTCCTTGATGTGGCTCGCTCTCTTATGATCCAAATCCAGGTTCCTCCTCTTTATTGGAATGTTGCCGTTTCTACAGTCTGTCACCTCATTAATCGCATGTCATCCTCCGTCCTCAACTTTGTGACACCCATCACTCTACTTTATACATCCACGACTCTTTTCTCTCTCACACCTCGTGTGTTTGGCTGTACCTGTTATGTCCATCACCTCGGTCCCCCACTGACAAGCTCGCCCCTCGGGCTACCAAGACGATGTTTGTTGGCTACTCCCGCACTCAGAAGGGGTATGTCTGCTTTGAACCTACGACTGGTAAGATGGTTGTGTCTACTGATGTCTCCTTCCATGAAGACCAACCATATCACATCAGTCTTTCTGATACCCTTCTTCCTCCTCTACCTCGGCCATCCGTACCCGTCACGTCTCCATTACCACCACTTCTACCTACCCCCCAACCCCACCAGTCCAACTCTCCTCTCACTCCGAGTATCCCACCATCTATAGTTCCCGTCAAACCCCCTGTTGTTCAGGTGTACACTCGTCGTCCTCCACGTTCGGATGCCCTGCAGCAGCTTCCCTCTACCGGTGTACTCTCGCGGCCTGTTGATCCGGCATCCTCTTCGACGACACATCCCATGGCCAATTATGTTTCTCTACACCGGCTCTCTCCGTCCCTACATGCCTTTGCTCTCTCTCTCTCCTCTATTTATGTACCTAACTCTGTGCAGGAAGCTCTCCAGCATCCGCGGTGGCGCGCCGCCATGGATGATGAGATGACAGCTCTGTGGGGTAATCACACGTGGGATCTTGTGCCCCTTCCTCCGGGTCACAATTGTGTTAGCTACAAATGGATCTTCACTATCAAACATGCCGCGGATGGGACAATTAATCACTTAAAGGCTTGGCTTGTGACCCGGGGCTTTACCCAATAGTACGACCTTGATTATGATGAAACTTTCTCCCCGGCTGCAAAATTGAATTCGGTTCGGGTTCTCCTCTCCTTAGTTGTTCATCGTCAATGACCCCTCCATCAGCTAGATGTCAAGAATGCGTTCTTGAATGACGATCTTCTTGAGACAGTGTACATGCATCAACCGCCCGAGTTTGAGACCACGGGGGAGTCTCGGGTCTGTCTTCTTCGCAGATCTATTTATGGTCTCAAACAATCTCCACGGGCGTGGTTTGAAAAATTCAGCAAGATAGTTCGTGAGATTGGCTTTAAACAAAGCTCGGCAGATACCTCTCTCTTTACTCGTCACCAATCAACTGGGACAGTCATACTTCTGGTGTATGTGGACGATATTCTTATCACTGGTGATGACTCAGCTGGGATACACCATGTGAATCAACATTTGAACTCTATATTTCAAATCAAAGATTTGGGCAGTCTTCGCTATTTTCTTGGACTAGAAGTAGCACGACGCTTGGATGACCTTGTCTTATCCCAGCGTAAGTACTGCATTGACCGTCTGCAAGATGCTGGCCAATCGGGTTGTAAACCTGCAGAAACTCCGATGGAAGTCAACCACATGTTGTGTACTCAGGGATCTGAGAATGATTCTCTTCTTCCAAACCCGGAATACTATCGACGTCTTGTGAGAAAACTGATATATCTAACAGTTACAAGACCTCACATATCATTTGCGGTTGGTGTGGTCAGCCGGTTTATGCATACTCCACAGGTCTCTCACCTCCAGGCAGTGGAACACATCCTTAGGTATCTGAAGACTTCCCCTGGGCAGGGACTTGTGTACAAGCCGTTTTCCTCCTTTTCTCTTATTGCATACTCAGATGCGGATTATGCGGGCTCATTGGATGATAGACGTTCAACGACTGAGTTCTGTACATACTTTGGAGGAAATCTTATCACATGGCGGAGTAATAAGCAGGCGGTGGTCGCCCGCTAGTCTGCTGAGGTCGAGTACCGTGCGATGGCGGCTGTTACATCTGAAATAACCTGGCTGGAAAGTCTTTTAATGGACTTGGGGGTTAATTTGTTCTCACCTTCAACACTGTTTTGCGACAGTCAAGCTGCGACACACATTGCAAAGAATCCTGTATTCCATGAGAGGACTAAACATATTGAGGTTGATTGTCATTTTGTTCGAGAAAAGGTTCAAGCAAAGGAGCTAAAGCTTGAACATGTTTCCGCCTCTGGACAAGTTGTTGATATCCTTACCAAGGCGCTGTTTCACAAATTGTACTACCTGTTCCTGTCCAAGCTTGGCACATATGACCTATACGCTCCAGTTTGCATCGGAGTTGATGCAGGACGACGCGTAGGGTTTACGCGTCTGTCGGCTTTTTCTAGGAAACCCTAAATGTATGCAATGAAATATGACTTTTAGCAAATAATGGAAGCGGATGTTGCGTGGATTTATGAATTTAAGCAACGTTTTATGAAGCACGAGAAAGACTATTTTTGCTTAAAAGGATTTTCTTAAATTGATGCTTTGATTCTAAATCCGGGGACGGAAGCTCGCAACTTCGTTCCGTTCCCCTTGTCGCAGCAAAACGGAAATTGTGAACTCCAAATACGTTTCCGTTTGGAGTTTTCGACGTAGCGTTCGCTGACAAAATTCGGCGAAAACCCAGCAATGAGTCTAAAATGTCTAAGAGAAAATGTAGAAACACGCAAAGAGGGGATAAAAGCAAATTACCCACGGAAAGAGCCGTCTTTCCGTATCCGAAGTCGATGGCGATCACGCGAGGAGTTCCTCGTCACCTTCGATCTCCGCTCCGAGGTCGGCCACTGTCGCACACGACCACCAAGGAATTAAGTCACTCTCTCACACAAGGTGGTTCCACGGAATCACTCAACAAGGTAAGAGAGCCACAAACCTAACAAACCTAAATTCACTCGCTCTTCGCACTTGAAGTGGTTCCACGAAATCTCAAACACTCGCGATGGCTCCACGAATTCTCACACACTAAGAGAAAATTAATTTTTCACTTTCTCTATTCAAGGATTCAGAACAACAGTCACCTTCATTCCCTCTCACAGCCAATCCAGGAAATTTCATACGCCAATAATTAATCTAACTGAACTCACAATAAACTTCACTAAGTACTAACACTACTATTAATCCACTGCAATTAATTTCAATCCTACTACAGGAATCCAACCACAAAAATTTTTTTTCCTAAACTAATTTCAATCGGTACTGGTCACCATACTCCTAGCACAAAAGCCACTGGAATCAAATTAAAATCATAGTACTATGATATTACTGTTCATCTTCTCGAAAAAACTGCACATCAATTATCAACATACAGGACTCCAACACACATAGGGAAGCAGTAAACCAAAAAACTAAAATTAATCTACAGCTCACACATGGAGTTTTAATCACGCCTAATTTTCCTAAACCGGGATCAAGCACTCGCAGTTTCCATTTCAACAGTTCTTTTTCCTCAAATTTCATCACCCCCTCACCTGATTTCCTCTCCTTCTTTTATAGGGCAGCCCGCGGGCAGACGTGAGGGCAGAATAGATCGTCGAAGCTGAAGGAGGATGATCGTGGCCTGGACATGGATGCCTGAGTCGAAACCGCTGAACCGTTGGGCTCGGTTGCAAAAACCGTCGGAGGAAGGATCATGGGGTGTTGGAACCATGGCATCGTGGCCGTTGGTTGGATCCCCGAAGGATGTGGAGGCGTCGTGTGTGCAGCGAAGTGGCAGAGGAAGAGGCGTGCTGCCCTCTGGTTGCGTGCATCGCAAGATCGGGGAGATGAACAGGGAACCGAGCCGATTTCTTCTTTGCTAGGCTGCCTTTTCCTGAACCGAAGTTTAGCCCAACTAAACATATATATATCTATATATATTAACATTTGTATATTTATATATATATGTGTGTGTGTTTGTATATATACATATATAGGTATTTTGTATATATTGTAGAGAAAATAAAACTCTAAGGCAGGGCTACGCGCTCAGGCGTGCAATAACATGACTTCACGCACAGGCGTGCAACAACTAAAAATTGACAACATAAACATGCAAAAATAAAATGCAATAAACATAAACTGAAAATGCGACGTCGGGCATTTTTCAGCGATCTGACCTAGGTTGGTCTCCACCAACTCTCCCCCTCTCGAAATCACTCATCTCTGGTGAGTGGTTCGAGTGGTAGAACGAGAGACGATCAACAACCATGCCAACGAACCGAAGAGTTCTGAAAATCATCATCGGTAGTGGCCACTGTCCAATATCTGCTCGGGAACTGTAATAGAGTATTCTCCGGGTGTCTCATGCTCAACCTGAAACTGATAGTGAAAATAGAAGGAACTACAATGAAAGTGTCAGTAGCGGAATGAATAAAGGTTTGTCCTGAATGTGGCTCCTCACTCTCACTCACCAACCCAAAAGAAACAAGTGGAGGAGAAGACAATGGAAATTCTAAAGAGTCATGCGAGTAATCGTAGAATTAAGTCAGATTGACTACGTTAAAAACATGATTTGCTCCCCAAACGGAAGACATCTCAAGTTCATACGCATTTTGCCCAATCCGATTTACTACTCGAAATGGTCCAGTTCTACGGTTGCTAGCTTCTTTACGTTACCAAAAGGTAACCGTTCTGGATCTAGCCGAACCATAACCAAGTCATCCATTTTAAAACTAGTAGCTCTTTTTTACTCTTTTTTTTTAAATTATGTTGCATAAAAATCATAAATACTATGCACTTTCCGCTAAAAATATTTTTATGCATATCATGCAAAAATAAATGACTACTAACACAACGAATGCCACAAACCGATGGTTTCAGATATCAAGAGCAACTCTTAAGAGAGGTACATGATCAGGAGGCTCAGAGGGTGGATCATAAAAGAATTCATCGCGGGGGAGATGAACACACAAGTGCAAATCAAAGACGTCAGTGATCAGGTGTGTCAACATAGTGTCCAGACTGTCTCTGAAAGTGCGGGTGACGTGATATAACATCAAAGAATCAGTGAGTGCACTCTCAAACTCGACTGTGCCACTAAAGACGGAAACGTCCCAAACGTGCGGTGAACCCATATGTTTTGCATCTGGGGGTTCACCGGGAGGGGTATAACAAAATTCGTTGCAAAAGCGACGCGTGCAAACGTAAGCTCCAATAACAGATGAAGTGCTCTCAGATAAATATGCACAAAGTGTAAAAATCGTAATAAATGTGCTAAGGGAAAGTGAGGCATCCGGAGGCTCACCAGGTGGGACATATGAAAATTCATCGTAAAGACGATGATCAATATGTGGTACGTCCCATAACTCATCTAGAGTACGAGTCACTAGATGGTTATACCCAAGCACTATCAACATCAAGTGAGACAATGGAGCAGGTATCTATGTCTTAAAATTCGCAAGTGTACTCAGAATAAGCTCATCCACACATGGACGTGGTGGCTTATCTGGAGGCTCAATAGGAGGGTCGTCAAATGATCCATCAGTCGAGTGATGGTCCTCCAGAAATGAACCATCGGAAGGGGTCATACTCCTAGAAATGGTAGAAGTGACTACCTCGTGATCACTACTAAGCTCTCGGCTCTCGATCGTAATGTCACTCGGTGCCATCAGGTGTGGTGTTGTGACTCGATGCGCCATCAGGTGTGGTGAGGTGACTCGGTGCACCACCAGGTGAAGTGTGCAAGGAATATACACTCAAAGGAGAACTAGTAGATCTAGTATCATGAGAGGGTTCACTAAGTGGAGCAGACTCACATGGGGGTTGACTCCACACATCTTGTATCAGGATATCAGACAGAGTGGGTGATATTTCTCTGGTGTGGGCAGTGACATGCTCTTTCTGACCCTCAATGTCTATCATCCTGTTCGTCATCGAACACTAGATGGATCACTAGGTGCGGTGTACTCTTGACGTTAGTGACCTCTATAGGACTCGTGAGTGTAGTCGTGACGATCGTCCATAACATAATCAAGACGTGCTCGTGGATGATCATGTGTCCTATGAACATACGGTGGTGGTCGCACATGTACAGACTCAGGTTCCTTATATAAAGGAGACGTGTAGTATCGATAACTAGAGGTATACTGAACTCTATCCTCATAATATGGTGCCGAATGACCACTAGGATCCACTCGAGTACGAGGATAATAACGATGATAGTCATCATACTGATCGTCCCTAACATATTGTGAACGTGTTGATGGGTCAACACGATCTCGGGAAGTGGTATATGGTGCTCGAGTATAATCATCGTGGTATCGTAAAGATCTCCGTGACTGGGCACTATGTGTGTGAGTGTAAGGGTAGTCGTGATCCTCAAATAAATGATTCCTCCTAAATGTAGATCTTTCTACATAGTGATGTGAAACATCGTAATGTGGACAGACAAAATGTTCATCTCGAATTTGAGGTGACATTGTCGCTCGAGGGGGTACTTCTAATCTACTCACACTACCTCTAAGGTGTGTTAACCTTTCACGCAACTGACAGGTATTCTCAGTTAATGCCGTCATTTGGTGGACGAAAGGTAAAAACCACTGGGGTGGTTGTTCCCCTTCGTGTCCACGACTCGGTTGACCACGTTCAACACGATGCATCCTATCTCTACGCAGATACATGCTAACACATAAATTAAATGCAATATATGATTATGCAATAATAATAATAATAAACTCTTTTTTTTTGAAAAAAATTTAAAATGATATCCGGGTTCCTATTTTACGCAGAGCGGATCCCAAAACTTAGAAAAATTTTGTAACCTCGCTTTGATACCAATTTGATGCAGGACGACGCGTAGGGTTTACGCGTCTGTCGGCTTTTTCTAATAAACCCCAAATGTATGCAATGAAATATGACTTTTAGCAAATAATGGAAGCGGATGTTGCGTGGATTTATGAATTTAAGCAACGTTTTATAAAGCACGAGAAAGGCTATTTTTGCTTAAAAGGATTTTCTTAAATTGATGGTTTGATTCTAAATCCGGGGAGGCGGGGACGGAAGCTCGCAATTTCGTTCCGTTCCCCTTGTCGCAGCAAAACGGAAATCGTGAACTCCAAATACGTTTCTGTTTGGAGTTTTCGACGTAGTGTTCGCTGACAAAATTCGGCGAAAACCCAGCAATGAGTCTAAAATGTCTAAGAGAAAATGTAGACACACGCAAAGAGGGGATAAAAGCAAATTACCCACGGAAAGAGCCGTCTTTCCGTATCCGAAGTCGATGACGATCACGCGAGGAGTTCCTCGTCACCTTCGATCTCCGCTCCGAGGTCGGCCACTGTCGCCCACGACCACCGAGGAATTAAGTCACTCTCTCACACAAGGTGGTTCCGCGGAATCACTAAACAAGGTAAGAGAGCCACAAACCTAACAAACCTAAATTCACTCGCTCTTCGCACTTGAAGTGATTCCACGAAATCTCAAACACTCGCGATGGCTCCACGAATTCTCACACACTAAGAGAAAATTAATTTTTCACTTTCGCTATTCAAGGATTCAGAACAACAGTCACCTTCATTCCCTCTCACAGCCAATCCAGGAAATTTCATACGCCAATAATTAATCTAACTGAACTCACAATAAACTTCACTAAGTACTAACACTACTATTCATCCACTGCAATTAATTTCAATCCTACTACAGGAATCCAACCACAAAGGTTTTTTTTCCTAAACTAATTTCAATCGGTACTGTTCACCATACTCCTAGCACAAAAGCCACTGGAATCAAATTAAAATCATAGTACTATGATATTACTGTTCATCTTCTCGGAAAAACTGCACAACAATTATCAACATACAGGACTCCAACACACACAGGGAAGCAGCAAACCGAAAAACTAAAATTAATCTACAGCTCACACATGGAGTTTTAATCACGCCTAATTTTCCTAAACCGGGATCAAGCACTCACAGTTTCCATTTCAACAGTTCTTCCTCAAATTTCATCACTCCCTCACCTGATTTCCTCTCCTTCTTTTATAGGGCATCCTGCGGGCAGACGTGAGGGACAGAATAGATCGTCGAAGCTGAAGGAGGATGATCGTGGCCTGGACATGGATGCCTGAGTCGAAACCGCTGAACCGTTGGGCTCGGTTGCAGAAACCGTCGGAGGAAGGATCATGGGGTGTTGGAACCATGGCGTCGTGGCCGTTGGTTGGATCCCCGAAGGATGTGGAGGCGTCGTGTGTGCAGCGAAGTGGAAGAGGAAGAGGCGTGCTGCCCTCTGGTTGCGTGCATCGCAAGATCGGGGAGATGAACAGGGAACCGGGCCGATTTCTTCTTTGCGAGGCTGCCTTTTCCTGAACCGAAGTTTAGCCCAACTAAACATATATATATCTATATATATTAACATTTGTATATTTATATATATATATGTGTGTGTGTTTGTATATATACATATATAGGTATTTTGTATATATATGTATATATAATAGTAGAGAAAATAAAACTCTAAGGCAGGGCTACGCGCGCAGGCGTGCAATAACATGACTACACGCACAGGCGTGCAACAACTAAAAATTGACAACATAAACTTGCAAAAATAAAATGCAATAAACATAAACTGAAAATGCGACGTCGGACATTTTTCAGCGATCTGACCTAGGTTGTTCTCCACCAGGAGTGTTAGATAATATAGAAGAAAACAATGTAAAAGTCCATTTATAGGCCCATTTATCCTCTTTCTCCTTTAGTCCCACATCTCCTTTATAGGATTATTTCTCCCTCTCTTCTCCTATATATTTGTATTCTTTCTTGTATTTGACACATGAAGAAGTATATACAAGGTTGAGACTTTGATTTCTATAGTTTTAACTGGTTAGTAGTATATTAATTTGTTACTTTTAAGTTTTAAAATATAAAAAAGGACGATTACACAATGTGTCGTATTTAGGCGATACTTTAAACATTCATCTAGCATATGAAACAAGGAAAATTATACAAGTCTACAACATATATAAGTTCATTTAATAGTATGTTTTTTTAATATTGTTTTAATCAGGACCATCCAATACATGTAATATTTCATCAATAGCCCTTGTATTCTATGGCATCCACGAGGTTGCCCGCCATTTGACTCGTCTTGAGCATAATAAGTAGATGCCAAAAGTGCTAAGGAAGACTGCCGCCGTAGGAGATCAAAATTAGGGCTGTTGGACGATATTGGGGTGTCAAAAGATGGAGAAAACATCTTGTGAAAGGATAACACAGTCAGTTGCTAGAAGAACGTGTAGAGCAGGAGACACAGTCGACTATAACTGGAGGCACGCATGACTAGATAGGGTGGTGGAACTTGGCGGAAGTAGACATTCCCGATATAGCAGCAGAGAAGCGTTCAAAGTTGTGGAGTAACGTTGTCGGAGAGACGATCTGTGGATGATGTTTCTATGAGTGATAGAGAGGGGCTCGATGTGGTTGCTAGAGGGTCGCAAAGGATTGGGTGGAAGAAGCATAGTTGGTCGACCGAGAGATCGAGATCACGATCGACGGGAGCGCGATGTCATTTGGTTTTAGAAGGGAGACACAATGTTCTGTAACTGGAGAGCATGGATGCGTTGTGAGATCAATCCAGTGATGGTGAAACCGCAAGAAGCGAGGGTGGCCCAATGATCGATTGTACTAGTGGGTGGTTCGGCAGGTCAGATCAATGTTATTGAACAAAATGATAGATTCCACTCGAATGATAATAGAGATACAAATCATGAGAAATACTCATGTCTAACTCTGGGTGGTTGGTCCCTTTTTGAAGTTGATGAGGATCATCTGCTACACTTGATTCGTAGATGGCGGGACCCACGTTCATCTATTCACGTCAGAGAACTTGACCAGATCGACGATTCGACTTAACAGATGCCCCCTTACATTAACGGTTAATCACAACCGTTGATGTAAGATTTCTCTATTATAATTTTGTTATTAATAAGAATAAGGGGGTTGCCATCAATGGTATTGTAGTATTTTGGAGTGCTCTTCTTCCTGGATTTCGGGGATCCTCTCACGGTAGAGTTGATTTTGAGTAGAGTTTGAGCGATTTTAGCTCGACCTGAAAGTGAAATTTTTGAGTCGAACTTGACTCTAAATTGAAATCAATTTCGAGTCACGCTGGCTCGATTCCCAGCCGGCTCAAAGTTGAATCGAATCGGCTTGAAGTTGAGCAAATTTTCTCTTAATTTCGAGTCTGCTTAAAATTAAGTTGAGTTAGTTTGATATTGAGTAAATGATGCCCTTCACGATTTTGCTCGTTTAGTTATAGTTTAGACTAGTGTGTTTTGTTTCAAAACAATAGTATTCTAGTAAATACTGTTGGAAAGTTAAAGTGAATAGAAGAGGTGATTCATTCATCCATATAAGGGCTTTAAATAGGATTACAACATGACTCAAAGACACCGATAGCCGGTGTGAGACTAAACATAAATACACCTAAAAACTCTAATAACCTGACATTGACCTGATAATTCCAACACTCCCCCTCAAGATGAAGGAGGGGGGGACCCTTCAGCTTGGTCACAACAAATAATGACAATGGAGGTAGGCGATGCGGGACAAACATCAGACGAGCCCCCGGGGAAAATCCAAACCGAGGAATCAAGTCGGGGATATAGCCACACACGACGCTGACCCACACACGACGCAAGACCCACACATGACGTGGACTCACTGGAAACCGGTCAACCAACCTCACCTACACACACAACATGCGAAAGAGAACGAAAGATGTTGAACAAGTCATCAAACGAGTGATCGGGGGTAACCCGTCAGGGATAATTTGTTAGGGATAATCCGCACAAAAACGGTCCCTCACGACACAGTCCCGCACAACACGGTCCCACACGACAAAACCCGATGAGACTAAAACACCAACGGCAGATGCGTCCCCAACACATGACCAATCAAAAGAAAAAAATGGGGAGACACATACGACATACAACATAAGCATGGAGGCCGTGTGGGACTAAGGCAAACCACGAGAAAGATCATTTGAGTCACCCTCATCCCAAACACTCCCCCGCACGTGAAACACAAGTGAATGAAGGCAGATATCGCATAAAGACGCGGACAAACACCACAACAAAGAACTTAAAACAAAAATAAACGACTCTAGCACCATCAACAACGAGCGAATGGGGCACCGAGATCCATATCCCCGTCGAGCGGAAAGATAAAGCCAGAAGAAGGTATGCTGGAGAGCAGCAACGGAAGATAAGAGCAGCAGCAGCCCAACGGAATCAGCAGAAGACGGCCAACAAAGGCAACAACAACAAGGCTCCACCAAGACAGAAGAGGAGGCAGAGCAACAAACGAGTGGGAGTAGGCACAGTCCTACAAATCTGGAGGAGGCACATCGACAACAGGATGGAAGGCAGCAGCCAGACGAGAAGGAGAGCCCGACGGGAACAAGATATTCTGGATTAGCAGTCGGACATCAGACAAGAAGCCTTCCGGGACGTAGAAGAGGAAGAGGCCACCGGGGCCGTCGTCGAAGAAGCCACCCGGGCCGTCGTCGAAGAAGTCGACCAACGCAGATGAGTATGACGGGAGAAGCGCCAGAGGAAACCATGGCCGACAGGATCAGGATAAAGGAAGTGCGACTTCCCGTCGACGGAGGGAACCGGGGCTGGTCTCGTCGACGGGAGCGGAGAGACTCCCCGACGTCAGGATCAAAAAACGTGACAGAAGGGCAATCAAGGGACGAGAGCATAAGTACGAAAAGTTTTTTTATTTTAGGTTTCAGATTATTTAGGCTCTGATACCATGTTGGAAAGTTAAAGAGAATAGAAGAGGTGATTCATTCATCCACATAAGGGCTTTAAATAGAATTATCACATGACTCAAAAACACCGATAGCTGGTGTGAGACTAAACACAAATACACCTAAAGACTCTGATAACCCGACATTGACCCAATAATTCCAACAAATACATTATATTTTAATCAATTTGAGCTGATTAAATTCATTTTTCGAGCTATTTGGGGAAGTTAGAAATTGACTCAAATTGTAATCGATTCTGATTCGACTCAATTTCTGAGCGATTTTCGAGCGTCTTTTGAGTTTCGAATAATATGCTCAGCCATATCTCACAACGACGACCCCGTGAGGCCCTAGGTGATAAATACCAAGTATTTTCTTTATTTCCTTTTATCCTATACCCTAGCCGCAACTCGTTATGGGCAGCGTGCCCAATTAATTATCGTCTCTTTTTATTATGTTTATCATATCGTATCAAGTCTTATCATGCATGTGTTGTTATTGTTAATGGTCGGGGTATTTACTATAATATCCTTGTATGCTCTATTTAAGAGACCTTGAGGGTCTTGGAATGTAATGAATTGAAGTTAAGTCTATTTCTTATGTCCTCGTGAGATTTGTGGTAGCTCTCTCCTCTAATGAGCAAGCTCCGCTTAGGCAGCTGTGGTTTCGGCTTCGTAATATCTCTGTCATCATCCTCGTCTCCGGTCACCTCACCGACAAACCCATAACAACTTGGTATCAGAGGCCTCCTTCCTCCCTCTGTTCCTCTTCCGCAGCAAAGCACGACTCCGTCAAGTTCCAGTCCGATGTTTCTCGTTTCAGCCACACACCGTCATCCTTCATCCTCCACACACGCGAGTCGTCTCCCTCCTCTTCCTTCGATCGCTGTGAAACACCCAGCCGCCTCCCGCAGGATCTTGTCCTTCGACGGAAGCAGAACCAACTGGAAACCTTGCTCGTCGGAAGCCGAACCGGACGGAAGGGATGACGGTTCTAGTCCTACTGTCCTTCGAGCATAGCGATGTCGCCCTCCCGAAGGAACGCTGGGACATCATCGTCTAGCGACCACTCTTTGTCGATGTTCACCCAGAAATCGGCGATCCTTCCCAAAGTAGCCAGCTGGCTAGTCGCGATCCTCAGTTTCTCCCTATTGATCGCGACAAGTCCCCAGTGTAGGCGGACAGTTTTCCCCTGTCCGCCTGGGTCTTCTAGCAACCGCGTGCCCTGCGGGACGGCGGACTATTCCCATAGCTCACCCTCGCAGGCCATGCGGTTAGGCCCGCTAACCGTGCAGTGCTTTTCCTTGCAGGAGGCAGCCTACCGTCAGGGTCCCGCCCGCAGGAGGGCGCCCGCTTCGCAGCTAGTCAAGCGGACTCCCCCCGGAGTCCGCCCAGGCTGCCCGCAGGGGGGCGGCCTCCGCTCCTGCCGGGCGGACTCCACCCGGAGTCCGCCCAGGCCGCCCGCTAGGGGGCGGCCCTGGCCTGCCGGGCGGACTCCACCCGGAGTCCGCCCAGGCCGCCCGCTAGGGGGCGGCCCGGCCTGCCGGGCGGACTCCACCCGGAGTCCGCCCAGGCCGCCCGCTAGGGGGCGGCCCCGGCCTGCCGGGCGGACTCCACCCGGAGTCCGCCCAGGCCGCCCGCTAGGGGGCGGCCCGGCCTGCCGGGCGGACTCCACCCGGAGTCCGCCCAGGCCGCCCGCTAGGGGGCGGCCCGGCCTGCCGGGCGGACTCCACCCGGAGTCCGCCCAGGCCGCCCGCTAGGGGGCGGCCCGGCCTGCCGGGCGGACTCCACCTGCAGTCCGCCCGCTAGGGGGCGGCCCGGCCTGCCGGGCGAACTCCACCCGCAGTCCACCCGCTAGGGGGCGGCCCGGCCTGCCGGGCGGACTCCACCCGGAGTCCGCCCAGGCCGCCCGCAAGTGGGCGGCCTCCGTTCTCTCCTGGCCTCCTGCCGCCTGCTTCGCCCGGCGACCTGGCGGACTCGATTTTCCAGTCCGCGGAGTCTGCGCAGGTCGTCATGCTGACGTCACTGGGCCCCGCTTCCTGAAGATCTTCCCCGGGCCTCTAAATAGCCCCTGATGCCTCTCATTCTGCAGTTCGAGGGTAGGAGACAAGGCTTGCCAGCAGACCCTACGGACTCAGTTTTCCTGTCCGCGCAGTCCTCCATCAGTTGATCCAGCAAGCTCTGCGGACTCAGTTTTCCTGTCCGCGCAGTCCTCCACAGCTTACCTGCAGCTTGCCAGCAGACTCTGCAGACTCAGTTTTCCAGTCCTCCAGCTGCTAGCAGCCTCTTTTACTTAGTCTCTGGCAGCTTCTTTTCTTTAGTCTCTGACAACTTCTTCTCCCTTAGCCGTCAGCTTCCCTTTGTACCCATTTAATGCTTTGTCGTGAAGGTGTACTAGCAAGCTTGTAACCTCTCGCTATTAATCAAAGGAAAGCCCGTCGCAAGAGTGACATTTAAGCCGCGACGGGCGAAATCTGTTGTTGCCGCTGCTAGCGGCCCCCTCTCCTTGCTCAGCAAGCCTTGCCCTCTGCTCAGCTCAGCTCTTCTCGGCAACCAATCTGCAAGCGCAACCGTCATATTAGCCGTCTGCTCGACAAGCTCCTGATCAACCTCCTCCTTCTCTTGATCAACCCTCTCTGTTGATCAAACCTCTCCTCTGCTCTCAGCAGCCTCTCCTCTATCCCCGCAACCTCCTTAACAAGCTGTTTGCTCCACTCTCGAGCACTCAGAAGCTTCTTTCCTTCACCCCTCTTCCTCTCCTAGCTTGTGAGACCGAACACCCCCTTCGTGTTAGCTGGCTGGTGCCCCGCGACGTTTTTGCGCATCAACAGTTAACACGCGACCTTCAGATCCGGTCAGACGGTGAACAGCGACAGTTAGCCATGTCGGATCATCACTCAGCCGAGAATCTTGCTCCAAGTCCCAGTGAAGATCCTCTCTGGGAAGCCTTTGAGCAGTCGCGCCGTGAGAATGCTCAACAGTTCCAAGCAATCAACAAAATCCTTGCTGCAATCACGCAGCAACTAGGCGCTCCTCCAGCAATAGCTTCAGCTGCTCCAATCAACCCAACACCAACATCGGAGCATCAGCAAGCTTATTCTCAAGCTTGCCCGCCGTTCTATCCACCTTACACCCCAACCTTTCCGCAAGGGCCTGCAGCCCCTTTGCGATCTCAAGACGAAGAGTTCGCCGCTCGCCAAAACTTCTTCCGGGGAGCAGCCCGGGGAAGTCCTGCAAGATTTCTCAACTTTCAAGGAAGTCATCCTTGCCCCCTAGCTCCTGCCTTTGCTTCCTGCAGCAGCTTTTCCCTTCTATTCTCCTGCTTCCTTCATAGCTACAGCCTATGCTCCCTTTAATCCTTATGCTGTGGGAGAGCAGGAAGAGCCCTCGCCCTTTACCGAGAGTGTTCGCTATGAACCCACTCCAGCTAACTTCAGAGAGCCCCGGTTACCCATCTATACCGGAGAGACTGATCCAGTAAAGCATCTGCAAGCTTTTGAGTCAGCTGTTGCTCTCAAGACTCTTACAGATGCAACTAAGTGCAAGCTCCTTGTGACAACCTTTGATGGACAAGTGAGGGACTGGTTCTATGGCCTCCGTCCTCACTCCATCACTTCCTTCGTCGATCTACGGAGGGAGTTTCTTCTCAGATTCTCTACCTCCACTAAGAGAAAGGGCGGTCCTGAAGCCCTCTTTGAGATCAAGCAGCGCGGAAATGAAACTTGGTCTCAGTTTGTTGATCGATTCCAAAGAGAGATTTTGGACATCGAAGTTACTGATCAAGAAATGTATAGAGTGGCTCTTATCCACGGTCTTCGTGAAGGGCCTCTCAAGTTTGAAGCCAATGTCCGTGCTCCAAGAACATACCAAGAGTTGATTGCTCTAGCCAACTCGTACATCCGAGGCGAAAAGAGCAACCCAGGCTTCGTCTCCAAGCTCTTATCCGAGAAAGATCCGTTTCACAAGCAGCCTCCAAGGTCTCCTTACAATCATTTCCCAACTCACTCAAGGAAGGAGAGAAGGATTCATCGCCATCGATACTCCTTCCCGAGCCGCGATCGTGCTCAAGATTCATTGCTACCACTAGCTCCTTCTCAAGCAGCAGCAGTTCATCAGCAGCAAGACAACGACTTGCATGAGTCTGATCTCGACGACGTCGTGCAAGAAGTAGTCCAAATCATGAAAGATAGGGCCAGCTACAAGAAGCCCTATCGACCAGCCGATCAGAGGTCTAGAAACTCAGAGCCTTATTGCGAATTTCACAAAGAACCAGGTCACCTAACAGAAGACTGCCGAGCATTCCGGCAGCTTGTGCAAAGGATGCTTCGGCAGGGAAAGATGCATGACCTGTTTCCCAAGGAAGAACGCTCTGATCCATCAACTTCAAAGGGCAAAGAAGTTGCAGACGTTCCTTGCTCCTCAAGAGGAGTGAACCAAGTCGAAGAGCCTCCTCTCCTCGTTATTAACCCAGCCGTCGAATGCTTCGATGCCAATGACGAGGGTGTGCTTGGAAGGCTATTCTAAGCAAGCGATGGACTTCACAGTCCTCCAAAGCTCCTAACAACCTTCATGGGTTATATCAACCCTTGCTCTCTCTCTCTCTCTTCGAACATTTTCATTTTACCAAACACTTCTCAGTGTTCATTTCTTGCTTTTCGACAAAGCTTTTTATCAGGGATCTCATACTGACACAGTTCCCTTCTTGTGATGCCCCTTCCTCTCTTTCTCTCTCTTAGAGATCGCTACGTCAATGAGATATCACCGAGTCTGAAACGTTCCCTCCGTAGTTTGTTCTTGCACCACCGCTTCGACCACATATGGCGGGAGTATACCCATATGTGTAGTGGGAGCAGTTCAATCACGATGTTGGGCTTCAGATTTCGGATCCTAGCCAGCATCTGACACAAAGTGTGTGCTAGGGGAGCCCCATGTGTTAGCTCTGTTGTGTTTTGCGAAGGATACATTACAGTTATGATGATCTTTACTTGACAGCAATGACGATCAAGCGTAGCCTTGTCTCTTCGATCATCACCTAACTGTGATGGCTGAACACTCTGGTATTCTCGATCCGTGCCTTCTCAGGTTCCCACAACTCCACTGATCAATCCACAGACAAGCTATAGGCCTCTTGGCGCAATTAGTCTCATTGATCAGTGATGCTTGTGCCCAAGGCAAGAGAGCAGTGCTTCTGGCGATCCTTCTCAGGATTTTTCTTCTTGCTTTTCTCTCTTGAGCCCTCCTAGAGGATGCACGGCCAGCCCGCTTTGAGTAGGACTATGCTCGGGATGATTTTCTCAGGCAGAGCGATGCATAAGGCCCACGGGGAACACCTGTGGCGGCATCCAGCCTTCTTTAGTCCTTCCGAGTATAGACCTCTTTGCTGTCACTTGCCTTCTTTCACAGGTGAACGGGTTAATCCAACCTACCAAAAGGATTCCGGCATTCATTTTGCTTATGTCCATCTAGCCATATCAACAGTTAACACTTGCAAGCCTTCTCTTCACAGGTACTTGCAAGTTATTTTCATGTCTTGTTTGCTTCTAACTCTTCACCTTGCAGAGATTAGCAAACACTTGCAATCCTTCTCCACAGGTACTTGCAAGCTCCTTTCATATATATATATATTGTCTGTTTCTAACTCTTCTCTTTGTAGAGAACAACAGACACCTGCAAGCCTCATCCAGGTACTTGCAGTTTAATTCATTATTCTATGTCTGCTGCTCGCTCTTCTCTTTGCAGTGGTTAGCAGACGCCTGCGAGTCACTTTCAGGTACTTGCAGCTTATTTTTGAATGCAATATCTGCTCCTAACTCTCTTCTTACAGAGATCAGCGAACCCTTGCAAGTTTCTTCAGAGGTACTTGCAATTTGCGCACATATATCATGTTTGTTCTTAACTCTCATTTTGCAGAGATCAACCAACACTTGCAAGCTCCATTCAGGTACTTGCAAATTACTTTCATGTACTATGCGTACTCTTAACTCTTCTTTTGCAGAAAACAACAAAGATTTGCAAGTTCTTTCCAGATACTTGCAACTCATTTTTCTTCGTTCTTGTATACTCTTTATCCTTCCTTTTTTGTAGAGGATAACGAGTGCTTGCAAGCCTCCATCAGGTACTTGCTCGTTATTATGCTTTATGTTTTCCTCTTACTTTTATTTTGCGGAACTTAATGAAAGACACACCTTCTTCATTTTGCAAAAGCAAACTCAGGTACACACTCGATGTACCACCCATACATGCCTACCCTAACTTTCCTCTTGCAGGAAAATAGACAGGAAGCATCAAACTTCTAAGGAGAGTTTTCAGGTTCTGTCTCTCCTTGCCCCTTCTTTTCTTTCTTTGGGGTGGATCACGATTTTCGTGGGTCTCCAACTTTTTCGAAGTTCTTTTCGGAACTTGAAAAAGTGCGGGGATTATGTTAACTCAGAAATCGGCGATCCTTCCCAAAGTAGCCAGCTGGCTAGTCGCGATCCTCAGTTTCTCCCTATTGATCGCGACAAGTCCCCAGTATAGGCGGACAGTTTTCCCTGTCCGCCTGGGTCTTCTAGCAACCGCGTGCCCTGCGGGACGGCGGGCTATTCCCATAGCTCACCCTCACAGGCCATGCGGTTAGGCCCGCTAACCGTGCAGTGCTTTTCCTTGCAGGAGGCAGCCTACCGTCAGGGTCCCGCCCGCAGGAGGGCGCCCGCTTCGCAGCTAGTCAAGCGGACTCCCCCGGAGTCCGCCCAGGCAGCCCGCAGGGGGGCGGCCTCCGCTCCTGCAGGGCGGACTCCACCCGGAGTCCGCCCAGGCCGCCCGCTAGGGGGCGGCCCCGGCCTGCCGGGCGGACTCCACCCGGAGTCCGCCCAGGCCGCCCGCTAGGGGGCGGCCCGGCCTGCCGGGCGGACTCCCCCGGAGTCCGCCCAGGCCGCCCGCTAGGGGGCGGCCCCGGCCTGCCGGGCGGACTCCACCCGGAGACCGCCCAGGCCGCCCGCTAGGGGGCGGCCCGGCCTGCCGGGCGGACTCCACCCGGAGTCCGCCCAGGCCTCCCGCTAGGGGGCGGCCCGGCCTGCCGGGCGGACTCCACCCGGAGTCCGCCCAGGCCGCCCGCTAGGGGGCGGCCCGGCCTGCCGGGCGGACTCCACCCGGAGTCCGCCCAGGCCGCCCGCAAGGTGGCGGCCTCCGTTCTCTCCCGGCCTCCTGCCGCCTGCTTCGCCCGCCGACCTGGCGGACTCGATTTTCCAGTCTGCGGAGTCCGCGCAGGTCGTCATGCTGACGTCACTGGGCCCCGCTTCCTGAAGATCTTCCCCGGGCCTATAAATAGCCCCTGATGCCTCTCATTCTGCAGTTCGAGGGGAGGAGACAAGACTTGCCAGCAGACCCTGCAGACTCAGTTTTCCTGTCCGCGCAGTCCTCCATCAGTTGATCCAGCAAGCTCTGCGGACTCAGTTTTCCTGTCCGCGCAGTCCTCCATAGCTTACCTGCAGCTTGCCAGCAGACTCTGCAGACTCAGTTTTCCAGTCCTCCAGCTGCTAGCAGCCTCTTTTACTTAGTCTCTGACAACTTCTTTTCTTTAGTCTCTGGCAACTTCTTCTCCCTTAGCCGTCAGCTTCCCTTTGTACCCCTTTAATGCTTTGTCGTGAAGGTGTACTAGTAAGCTTGTAACCTCTCGCTATTAATCAAAGGAAAGCCCGTCGCAAGAGTGACATTTAAGCCGCGACGGGCGAAGTCTGTTGTTGCCGCTGCTAGCGGCCCCCTCTCCTTGCTCAGCAAGCTTTGCCCTCTGCTCAGCTCAGCTCTTCTCGGCAACCAATCTGCAAGCGCAACCGTCATATTAACCGTCTGCTCGACACTCCTGATCAACCTCCTCCTTCTCTTGATCAACCCTCTCTGTTGATCAAGCCTCTCCTCTGCTCTCAGCAGCCTCTCCTCTATCCCCGCAACCTCCTTGACAAGCTGTTTGCTCCACTCTCGAGCACTCAGAAGCTTCTTTCCTTCACCCCTCTTCCTCTCCTATCTTGTGAGACCGAACACCCCCTTCGTGTTAGCTGGCTGGTGCCCCGCGACGTTTTCGCGCATCAACAGTCGACATCCCCGCGTGAACTCTCACGCGTTTTCCACCTCCTACGAGTGTTCGTGGCCACGCCATCCACTCCTTGAAATTTCGATCCGTTGCATGCCTTGCACGGTCGAACCCGCACTTGTTTCTCGAGCCCCCATCCGCAGTCATCACGCCTCTTATAGTTTCGAGCCCTGTGAATTATTGTTGCGGCCTCTTGCTCCTCTTTTCTTTAGGAGTGGGCTCCACTTATTCAGCTAATTCAAAGGGGCTATTGGGGCCTTCTTTTGGGTTGAATTAATTACTACTCCATCTGAACATTTCAAAGCAAGCAGATCTCCCCTTTTCCCTTCTCGAACCCAATGGAGGATTGGAGTAAATTTTTTGTCACCATCTAGAAGCATCCCAGATCTCGCGACGATCCAAATTCAGCCGGCTCCAAGGAAGTCCACTGACCTGTCACACGCTCTTTCTTGCTCTGTTCATCATATGGAAGACTCACCCAATTTCTTGGACGCTATAAATCGACTCCACTCAGTTATATCCTCCATGGATGCACGTCTTCAGGAAATTGAAGCACGCTTTCGAGACGCCGACGCACGTCATTGGGACGACATGACCACCCTCAACACCAAGCTTAATGGACTAACAATCACCCCTCCCATTATTACCACCCCACCAACATATCACTCCAACAACAGTCAAGTCCCGTCACCCTCATCCGCCACGAGCCACCGCCACTGACTCTATTACTCCCCGAAGCAGCTATTGTACCACGTTGTACTCGGTTGGATTTCCGCACCTATGATGACAAAATTGATTCCTTTGGTTGGCTCACTAGGTGCGAGCAATTCTTTGGCCACCAACAAACTTCGACAGCTGAACGACTTCCTCTAGCTTCCTTCCACCTTTTCAACTCAACTTTGTTTTGGGTCACTCGTCTCCTCACTGACCAGTCAGGTATGATGTGGGGCAGCTTCAAGTGATTTTGCAACCTGCGTTTCGACCCTCCCGCAACAACTCCCGCGGTTCCCTCACGACACTACGCTAGACGGGCTTGACGGATGATTACCTGGAATAGTTTTAGCTTCTTCTGGCGCACGTCACACTTTCCCCAGAGATGCAAATTGTCATCTTCACCGCCGAACTTTGCGACTGCCTCCGCTTGGATGTCGAAGTTGAGGCCCCTCCAGATTTTGTGACTGATATGAATCTGGTTAGGCTATGCGACTGTCGTCTCTAGCTGGCAGCCTGGCATATGGGGCCTACTTGCCCACTGACTCCGGACACTCAGCAAGGCCTTACTGAGGGTCATCCACCCCCGCTGGTCCGTTGGTTATCTCGGGCCGATATATGAGGTGACGCTCTCATGGATTATGTTTTAACTACGACAAGCAGCACACTCACGTACACATGTACAAAATGCTTTTTTACCTGCATGTTGAGGAATCTGACGAAGAGGGCATTGGATGAAGTTCGCACCTTGTCAATCTCCCTTGAGCTTGAGGTTAAGCTCATTTTTGGATGGCGAGAGTGATGTTATGGGCAACGTGCCCAATTAGTTATCGTGTCTTTTATTATGTTTATCGTATCGTATCAAGTCTTATCATGAATGTGATGTTATTGTTAAATGTCAGGGTATTTATGATAATACCCTTGTATGTTCTATTTAAGAGACCTTAGGGGTTTTGGAATGTTATGAATTGAAGTTAAGTCTATTCCCTATGCCCTTGTGAGATCTGTGGTATCCATCTCCTCAAACGAGCAAGACTCACTTAAGCAATCACGGTTCCGGCTCTGTAGTATCTCCACCATCATCCTCCTCTCCGGTCACCTCTCCGACGAGCCCATAACACCCCTCTCCCATTCGAAACCCCCAGCCGACCACGTTCATTCTCTGTTCATACCCCAATCTCAATACTTCTTCCCTAAGTCGAAACTGAACCGGTTATTCTTAGTCACCCTCCGACTTCCTCTACCGAGCCGATACCCCATCCTCACGTCCCAACAACCTGCCGACAGACTCCCTTGCCCAGTCCACGATTACCCCTCCATCCCTTGTAGCCATTCGCCAGTAGCGCCCTCCCTCACGATCCCTTCCTTCCAGCCGCAACCCACATCCCCCTTCTCTATCTGTGACATCCCCCTCCTTCTTGTCCCTCGTCTCCCTAACCGCAAGCCCCACCTAGCCCTTAATCGCCACTCTACCATCACCTTGACTTCTACATCTCCAACCACCGGATCTACCAACCAACACCAACACCCCTTATTTTGTGAGTATTTTCTTATTGTATGAATCTTTGTCATCATTATTGTTATAAGGAATCATGATCTCATACTATTTTGGATTTATAGTTTTGTGGTTGTTTGTCTGGAAAACCTTGTGATTTGCAAGATCTTTTTGTTTGCACGCTCTTGTTTTGGCCTTCCATGCGGTCGGGTCCTATGTGCACAGTGCACTGCATGTAACATCCTAGGTTAGAAGTTATTTTCCCAGGCACGACATCTAGGGTTGTATGGTAAAAATTCACGAGCCTGGCCTGGGCCCCCAGGGCTTTATTTGCACCCCTACTCCAAAATAGAGATTCCAAAATTAAGTGATGACTAAGACTCATCAATGACCTCCTTATAAAGAAAGTGAGACCACTTACATATTACCAAAGTACCCTTCATAAAGTAAAATATATAAATGACAAAATAAAATGTTCTTGGTTACCGTCGCGACGTGTGCGTATCACTTACCAAAATGCCGCTTAAAGGAGAAATTACATTAAGACGCCCTAGTATATAAAGACACGATTAATCAATGATAGATAGAGAGACGATTCCGAGTCTTCTGTAGTCTCGAGGTTGGTTGATCACCGTGCATATTCATATCAAATATATAGATTCAAGTGACAGAATTAAAGTACACTGTTCATTGATGATATTTATATTTTATGGTTTATTGGTATTTGTATTTGGTGAAACATGATAAAATTAGAAATGACCTCTACTGATTCGTTCACATACTTCATTAATCGTAAAATTGCCATTAAAATTGATTAATAACAACCTAAATATTTTCGCATGCTTCACCACAATCAACTATGTTAATCTTGAGTTTGAAAATCATAATAAATTGCGTACGCTAAGTTAAAATTTATAGTTTATTTTATATTTGTACGCTAAGTTAATCTGTTTTACTTTTTTTTGAGAATCCATTTTAAAATTCCTCAATTTTTTAACTTTATAGATATCTTAATGATGCTAGTTTCAACTTTCAACTAGTTCCTCCCTCTTTGTTTCTCATCTTGAGTAGGATGGTGCAAAAAATACTGGTTTAAAGCAAACTAATGGTATATTGAAGGTGAAAAATCTAGAATGCTATTCAGGGAGTTTGATATTTGCTTCCATTTTCATACATATCAACATTTTGTGGGCCACAGGAGGAAGGGGCTAGCAATCTTGCACATGACCTGCTAGCACAGATAGACGAGACTTTGGAAGAGATAGCCCCTCGTTGCGCCCTTGAACTTCTTTCCTTACCCCTTGATGATGAACACCTAATAAAACGTCAAGAAGGGCTACATAGTATCCGCAGCATATTGTGGTCTGTTGGTAAAGGAGGTGCTGCAGCAATAGGAGGAGGATTCACTCGTGAAGGTTTCATGAATGAAGCATTTGTGCACATGACAGCTTCTGAACAGGTTTATCGTTAACTATACTCGAATAATAATTATATTCTTCGTGATAGGGGACTGATTCTTGTGAATTTTTTCCTGGTGTAAAGATAGATTTGTTTGCTGCAACACCAAGTAATATACCAGCGGAGAGCTTTGAAGTGTATGGCGTGGCACTAGCTTTAGTAGCACATGCCATTATGGTTAAACAACCCCATCGTATTAAAGATGCATCAAATCTCTTTCAACAACTCCAGCAGACCAAAGTTACTCCATTAGGTGCTAATTCTGAGTACACCATTAAAACGAATAGGGAGATAGACTTTTCCCTTGAAAGGAGTCTCTGTTCACTGCTAATGGGAGAACTTGATGAGTGCTATTCATGGTTAGGCATCGATGATAACAGTTCACTTTATAGGAATCCAGATGTCATAGAATTCATCACGAACAATTCAAACATCGGCAGAGATCATGATCCTCTACCTGGAATTTGCAAATTGTTGGAGACATGGCTGATGGAGGTGGTTTTTCCTAGATTTAGAGATACTCAAGGCATACTGTTTAAGCTTGGGGATTACTTCGATGACCCCATTGTGTTGAGATATCTGGAAAATATGAAGGAGGCGGGGCTTCACCTTTGGCTGCAGCTGCCGTCATAGTACAAATTGGGGCTGAAGCTACAGCTGCACTAGGTAGTGTAAAATCAGGTGCACTTCATGCATTGCAGAAGGTGTTTCCGTCGACCAAGAGGGAAGGAAGAGGAAGCATCAGGGCCTTTGTTGATGATAATCCTACATCTGAACGGGGAATTAAAGAGCCCATTGTGAGTACCTATCAAGATGACACAGAAAAAGACATTGAGGTTTCTGAGACACCCAATGTTGAATATTCAAACAAGCAAGATGTTACATACATTTTAAAGGAAGCAAGCATGAAGATCATGGGTGCGGGAATAGCTATTGGCATGCTGACTCTTGTTGGGTTGAGATATTTACCACGGAGAAATGTGTTTCCTGGTTCAATGAACAAAGTTTTATCAACAATGGGTACATATGCGGGACACATCGGTAATATACCATATTCTAACCTTTTTCATAAGTTTGAAAAATGGTAGATATTTATCATTTGGAAAATATTTCCATTATATGGAATTTCTGTTGTGCCATATAATATAGGTATAAATAATTTTGATACGTTGAAAATAGATGATATTTCAGTCTTTCATAAACGTAGGTCTTTATCAGCTGTTTGGTTATCTTACTCTTTTCTTCATAGACATTATATACTTTTTATTAGCTATGTACTATTATGTTTCAGTTATAATACATCACATCACCATAGTTGTCATGTTTTATTCTAATCTATTCCGTACTTTTCATGGTGCTATATGTTGGATCTGTACACCATCTTCCTTTAATTTGTCAGCATGTTTGCTAGTTCCTTCCCCTACTGCAAGCCTGTTCGGCTCGAGTGTTTGTACTATCCTGGAGCTCATGTACTACTATGGTCATATCTTTTGTTGCATTTAAATTACGTGTACTTTCAGATGCAAGGTAAGGTAGGGGAAACCATTATGATTGGTCATGGTCGCCTGATCATAATGGTTGTAGAAACTACTAAGATAAAACAAAAAAAGTGCATAAAACTATCTCGTCATCGGTCCGGACGTGAGTGCGAGCTTCGATGGTCCATATGTCTAACCCAATTTTGTCTCGTACATGAGTAGACCCTTACGAGTCCTTGTGGAGGTTGATCGGCTCTAGAACTATGATCCCCGTCATTTTCAGACCGCACATCATAACCATACATCAACTTTTAAAATCAGCTTCATGAGAGTGCGCTACTATTGAATGTTTCCTACTAGTCCAAGAGACATGGCTGTCTCCAATAACGCCACAATATCTTGATGAGAATCGCCTATTAGAAAATGATCCAAACTAATTAACATCATTTCATTAGCAAATGTTAAAGCGTCCATGAGCATTGCACATAAGGTTTTCCTTAAATGTTACTTCATATACTTAAAGATCTTGTGGTCAAGTGGTGGCAGAGCAAGGGGCTTGCATAAACGGTGACACCATACTCATTGCAAACATAATATTGAGATAAGTAATCAAGTAAATAAGCTACACATGTCTTTTGTACATATGAACATCACTCAAAATATCCCTATCAGTAATCAAGCATGAAGATCCATAAGTGTCTATAAAGTTTTGTATCTCAACATTGATTCACTCAGATCCATTTGGATGATTCAGAGATACCTTGAGTCCTTGACCCAAAAAATATGTTAGTTCACCAAGATCCTTGATGTCAAAGAAGATTTTCAAGGATCTCTTCACTTGAGAAATAAACATTTGATCTACCCATCACAGTAATATCATCAACATGATCAGTAAAATAGTATATCCACAAATTCTTGTATGTGTTAAAATTGGATGATCATACTGCAATTGTGTGACTCTTGTACCCCGCTATAATGTTGGAACTATGCCCAAGAGACTGAAATCGTAGAGACCATTGGGCAGAAAATGACTTGATCAGGAACAAAACTAAAATCCTTGGTGAAGGAGAGCATCGAGCAGAGAACGACTTGATCAGGAACAAAACTAAAATCTTCATTGAAGGAGAGCATCGATTGTTTGTGACTGCAGCAACATTTGTTTGATGTTTGTAGCAGCGACAATAGGAGCTAATGTGGAAAAGGCTTTGGGGAAACTTGTTTCCCTCAATAAATTGAGAAGGCGACAACGGTAAATAAGGAAACATGTGTCTATCTAGAAATGAAGAGGATGAAAATAAGTAAGGTAATTGCTTTTGAAAAACAACTTGATAACGACTATGTACAATGAAGACAACACGATCAAAATTTAAAAGGCGAGTTGTTGAAGAAGGAATCGTTGTTTGAGAAGTGAGAAGAAGAGCAAGAATACTCCAAATTTATCCTTTAAAATGCGAGGACAAAGTAGAAAATTTTTTTTACTGCGATGAGAGGAGAAATGAATAGGGAGTAGGAGCACTAGTAGTTGTTAGAGTGGAGAAAGAACGAGAGTCGGAGCAAAGGGGATCAAAAAAGGGTTCTAGTTGTCATAAAAAAGATCGCGACAAGGTTGACGGCAATAGCCTTAGATGAGGACAAAGGAGATGGAGAACTCACACATTATATCATTTGCATGTTATTGTAAATTATGGTGTGTTAATTTTATACACTCACACATTATATAAGAGAACGAATCTGAATATTGATTATTGAAGTCCTTGTGATGGAGTTCGGCGACTATCGGATATTGGATAGACGATCAGAGACCGTGATTGCGACCGTCTCGTTTTTTCATATTTTTATGTATTTTTTTTTATTTTTCTGACTTGTATTTTGAGAGTTAGCTTGATTTGTTTGTTGGGCGATCGTAGCCATCGAATAATTTTAACCTAATTCATTCCCCCCTTTTTATACTCCCCAGCTACTGCTTGAAGCTTTTCATCAAGGAATTAGGTTTTTATGAAGAAACTGCTCGGTCTTTGGAGTTTGGAGGTGCCGACGCCTCCCTGATGTAAACTCAAATTTAGGGTTTGGAAATTACTTAACTCTTGATCTTTTAAAAAAAAAATACTTTTAAATGAAATTAGAAAGTTAGGGTTTTGATCTAAAAAAAACACGGGGGCCGAGTGACCAAATCAAGAACTTTCGCAAGCGTATTTTCAACGTCGTCGCTCTGGTTTTGAGAAGTTTGCTAAATTCGTTCGAGTGGAACTCCTACACGTTTTAGGGTTCCAAGTCCTCCGCGAAATTTTTATGATCACGAGCCGAATTGCAAGCAATAGTCTATGAAATAAACAATACTAGTAGCAGAAGAACGCAATGGACAAGCCCAAATTATTTTAAGCAAAACATAAATTTATACTAAATGCAAGGAGAAACGAGTATACCCCAAAGATTGTAGCGGAATTGTGACCCCTCAGAATCCGTCACACATAGGCAAGAACACACTGGATTAGATTTGTGGCAATCGGGTCCAGCAACCAGAGAAAGTGCTTGCAGTCGACGGTGCTGGACGGAGCCGGGACGCCGGAGAAAGAGCTTTCCGAAGTCGACGACGCCCGACAAATCTGCTGCCAACAGTAGCGGTGTCGCTGGGCGAAAATGCGCGGGATGATGTCGCCTGTAGTTACGCGAAAGCGTCGGGAGGCAACCTCGAGGTGACGCCTGGAGCGGCCGGGGAGGACGTCGTCGAGCAGAGCTCTTCGGGCATGGAAATGGCGGCGCCTGACGGAACGAACGGCGATGCAGGATTTGGATGAGACCGGTGAGGGCAGAGAACGACTTGATTTCGTTCTCTGTCTTTTTCGGGTTGCCTTCTCTGTATGGGACGTGCCTTTTTAAAAGGCAAAACACATCTTTTGTTTTTAAGAATGAAATCCTCCTTCCATATTTTGTAGATTGAGATCTTCAGATTTTATTATTTGATTGTCTCTACGTTAAAATTTGAATTTTTAAATTTATGTTACTTTAAATGACTTGCACTTGCCGTTATCGTCTTACTACTAATAATATCAGACCATTTTATTCAGGGTCTCAATGTCCGATCAAACCACAGAGCCAACGAACGAGCATTTGAAAAATAGACCAGTACACAAAATAAACAGCGTAGAAAAATAAAACTAAAATACAGAAAAATACTTTGATGCACTAGGGTGCTTTGCGGGATGCATCAATTCCCCCGGAGTTGAAAATGCTCGACCCCGGTGAGATTTTGCAAAGAGTAGCAATAAAGAGATCTGGGAGGCGGTGTCGTAGCTCGTCAGTGCTGATCCATGAACTGTCTGTGATGTCTCGTCCCCTCTAGGAGACCAAGTAGCGATGGTACGTCCCATGACGAGTACGAAACTCTCGAACATCAAGGACTTGATCTATCTCCTCAGTGCTGGGTGTCTGTACTGGAGCTAAGTCTGGTGGAATCTCTTGGGCTGCTGTCGGTGGACTCGGGCTGGAATAAGGCGGTTCTACATAGAAAAGCGTCAGATCGGCCACATTGAATATGGGCGAAGTACCGAATTCAACAGACAAATGTAGGAGATATGCATTCTCAACGATGCGCTTCCGGACTTGGAAAGGACCAAACTTCCTCTGCTGTAACTTGTGGTATGTACCCGAGTGAATCTTTGCTTCCTGAAATAAGCAAACACTCAATCTCCTTCTGAAAAGTATAACTCCCGGCGATGACGATCGACTATGAATTTATATTTTTCAGAAGTTGCTCGCAGTTTATTAGTAATAGATTTATGCAGTTCTTTTAAATAATCAACATGGGCTTGTGCATCAAAAGAAATACGTTCATGAGTCGGAAGAGAGTGACGATCAAGTAAATGAGGTATAGAGAATCCGTAAACAATCTCGAAAGGAGATTTAGCTGTGGAGCGGTTAGTAGAATTATTGAATGCAAATTCAGCTTGCGGCAGTATAAGATCTCATTCCTTCGGATTCTCCCCCGTCAAACACCTAAGAAGGTCCCCCAAACTCCTATTAACGACCTCAGTCTGCCCATCGGTCTGAGGGTGATATGCGTTGCTAAATTCGAGTTTGGTACCTAGTCGGGCCCACAGTGTCTTCCAAAAATACCCCATAAAACGAGTGTCCCTATCAGAAGTGATCGACCTAGGAATTCTGTGCAGTCTAACGATTTCTTTTAAAAAAAGTTCGGTGACGTGTAAAACACTATAAGTTTTCCTACACAGAATGAAATGTGACATCTTCGAAAATCGGTCTACGACTACAAAAATAGAGTCGACTTTTCTCTGAGTGCGAGGAAGCCCTACGACAAAGTCCATCGAGATTTCATCCCATGCCCGCTTAGGTATCGGCAAGGGGGTGTATAATCCAGTATTTTGTGCGTGTCCCTTATACAGCTAACAAGTGGTGCAGTGCCTAATGAATTCAGTGATATCACGCTTCATATTTGGCCAATAATAACGTGCGCTGGCGAATTCGAGTAATTTAGATTGGCCCACATGTCCACCTAACCCAGACGAGTGAAGCTCTCTAAGTAGTGTCTCTCGAAGTGGACCTTCGCAAATGCAAAGACGAGTGCCCCTAAAAAAGTGACCCTCACTTACGACATACTGTGTGGTGGGATCAGTCCCACTGTACTGGCATGAGCTCCAAATATCGTGAAAGAACGGATCAATGGCGTATAGGTCGTGCTGTGAATCTAAATCAGTAATGCACGGCTGTAGGGTGACTAATAAATGGGTACGTCGACTAAGTGCGTCGGTTACGCGGTTCGTGACACCGGTTTGTGCTTCAAGTGAAACGTGAACTCCTGCAGGTAAGCAACCCACTTGGCATGACGCCTGATCTCCTTCTGGGAGTTCAGATGCTTCAGAGCCTCATGATCAGTGTTCAACACAAACTCGCGCTGAATCTGTTAGTGTCTCCAATGTCGGAGAGCCTGAACGATAGTGTAAAACTCTAAGTCGTACGTGGAATATCTAGTCTTTGCATCGTTCAACTTCTCACTAAAGAATGCGATGAGACGACCCTCCTGACTCAAAACTGCGCCAATGCCTCCGATCGATGCGTCACAATCAACCTCAAAAATTTCTCAAAATCAGGCAACGCTAATACAGGTGCACTCGTGAGTCTCTCTTTAACCAAAAGAAATGCGCGCTCGGCCTCCTCAGTCCAAATAAACAGTCCCTTTTTCAGACAATCAGTCATATGTGCTATCAAGGTACTAAGGTTTTGAATAAATCGCCGATAAAAAGAGGCTAGCCCATGAAATGCTCGAGCCTCAGTAATCGTCCTAGGGCTAGGCCATGATTCCATCACCTTGACCTTCTCTCTATCGACTCTAATGCCTTCAGAAAAAACAATATATCCTAAGAAGGTCAGACTGTCAGTCAAAAACATGCATTTCTTCAGATTTATATATAATTTATTTTCATGTAGTATATCTAAGACCTGCGTAAGATGAATCATGTGCTGATCCTGATTAGTGCTATAATTCAAGATATCGCCAAAGTATACCACTACGCAAACTCCTATGAGTGGCCGAAGCACTTGATTCATCACCCGCATAAACGTATTAGGAGCGTTGGATAGCCCAAAAGGCATCACCAGCCACTCGTATAGTCCTTCCTTAGTTTTAAATGCAGTCTTCCATTCGTCCCCAGGTCGAATCCTAATCTGGTGGTATCCACTCTTTAAGTCAATCTTTGAGAATACACAAGATCCACTAAGCATATCTAGCATGTCATCCAATCGGGGAATCAGGAAGCGATATTTGATGGTAATCTTATTTATCGCTCGACTGTCTACACACATGCGTATGTCCTATCTTTCTTAGAAACTAAGAATGCGGGGACAACTCACGGACTCATACTCTCTCTAACGTGACCCTTCGAAATCAGATCGGTCACCTGCCTATGCATCTTCTCATGCTCTTTCGGACTCATACGATAGTGAGGCAAATAAGGTAAGCTAACTCCTGGAATGTGGTCTATACAGTGTTGTATGTCTCTCATCGGGGGTAGCTGATCGGGCAGCTCCTCCGACATGATCTCAGCGAATTCGTCAATGAGAGGTCGCACCGTACTAGGGATGTCTAATGTAGCGGGGGTGGTGTCGATACCAAATAACATATATACGATCTCGCTATCCTTCATCTCCTTCTGGAATTGGGACCCAGTCAGTAACATTGTGGCAGAGGGGAAGGATATCGCGGAGACAGTGGTAGAAGGGGGTGAAGTCCTCTCTGGGGCTTTGGGAACAAGGCCATTCTTCTAGAGGAGAAGAACGATCTTGCGACCATTGCGCTCGAAGGAGTGAGAGTTCTTTACACCATCATGAACTATGTGCCTATCGTACTGCGAAGGTTGTCCTAGCAGGATGTGACATACCTCGATAGTAACTACATGACACCATACAGCGTCCTGATACGTATTGCCTATGGAAAACTCTATGAGACACTAGTGCGTGATAGAAATGGTAGTGCTAGTAGTGACTCATGACAGACCGTAGGGCTTTCCTAAGGGCCGTGTCTTTAATTTCAGCTTTTCCACCATGCGTTGAGAAACAAAATTCTCCATACTACCGCCGTCTATAATGATGGAACAGAACTGTCCCTGTATGCAGGCGGTGGTACGAAAGATATTGTTTCTCAACCAGTAGTCGTCAGTAGAGGTCTTGGGAGATAAGAGACTATGTTGGAGAACACACACTAGCTGCTCAGGCTGTTCTCCCTAAACTTCTTACTCACTCTCTAACTCAGTATCAGGGGTCGGGTCAGTCTGGGAATCACTAAGGAATACTCCATAATCAGGTTCTGACCCACTCTCAGAATCGACGATGGCGACGAATTGACGTCGCGGACACTCAGAAGACTTATGACCCGGCTCCATACACTTAAAATATCTAAACGTCCCAGGCTGAGGTCTCGTGCCTACAATCTCTTTGCCCTTGTTGGGAGGGGCAAAGAGTGCTGGGGTGCTTGTGGACGCTACCGGTCGAGAGGACCCGATAGGAGTGAAAGTGTGAGTCGGGTGAGACTTGTCAGTAGTCTTATTCCCAGATGTTCGTTTTTGCAGTGCCTCTACTCTACATGCGCGACTCATAACCTCTCCTAAATCCTTGTAATCAAGAAGTTTCAAATGATCTCGAATGGAGTAGCGTAACCCATTCAGATAACGAGAAACGGTCATGTCATCGTACTCTCGGAGGTCGAGGCGAGACTGCATGACTAGGAACTCGTTTGTGTACTCGTCGACAAATAATTTGTCTTGACGTAGATTATGGAATCTACAATACAAGGTTTGTATGTAGTCAGACTGAACGTATCTCCTACGCAGTTGAGTTTTGAAGTTGTTCCATGTTGTGATCGGGGGCATACCTAAATTGAACCTAGACCGTTCTAATTGTCCCCACCAAACTAACGCGGATCCTTTAAGTCTAAGCGTGACATACTCAACTTACCTAGCTTGTGGCAATTGCTTCCAACCTAGGGAACGATCCATCCGTTCACACCATTCTAGGCAACTCTCGGGCTCTATTCGTCCTTCGAAATCACCCACGTCCAGCTTGATTCCCACATCCCAATGTGGTTGGTGACATGGTTCGTTGTGTGCTTCCAGATCGGGGTGTGCAAGTTCCCGAGGCCTGTGGTCGGGGTCGTTTTCGGCCAACGGGGCAGGTGTGCGGTTGGCGTGCAAGATGCCTTCAATATTATTAACTGACGTGCACAGTCCGTTCATGATATGTGTGACACTACCCATACCGGTGGTGAACGTCTCTACGGTTTTCATCAAATGACTCATGCGTTGGGCCAAATCTCCTACGCTGTTTTCTAACTGATCGACCCGTTTTTCCATCGAAAAATTTGAAAATAAATTGATATAAAATTTTATTTTTTAGAGATAGCTTTCCCGAGTGGGAGAAAAATAAATAATATTTATTTATGAAAAGCAATTTATTATTATTATTATTATTATTTTTAATTTTTAGAAAGACAATAAATAAAAATAAAATTTTTAAATCTTTTTTTTGTTTAAAATATAGAAAAATTAAATTCGCCGGATCGACCGATCCACGGTAGAAGTGAATCGAAACCTCTGATACCAAACTGATGTAAACTCAAATTTAGGGATTGAAAATTACTTAACCCTTGATCTTTTTTTAAAAAAATACTTTTAAATGAAATTAAAAAGTTAAGGTTTTGATCTAAAAAAAAACACGGGGGCGAGCGTATTTTCAACGTCGTTGCTCTGGGTTTTGAGAAGTTCGCTAAATTCGTTCGAGTGGAACTCCTACGCGTTTTAGGGTTCCAAGTTCTCCGCGAAATCTTTACGATCACGAGCCGAATTGCAAGCAATAATTTATGAAATAAATAATACTAGTAGCAGAAGAACGCAACGACAAACCCAAATTATTTTAAGCAAAACATAAATTTATACTAAATGCAAGGAGCAATGAGTATACCCCAAAGATTGTAGCGGAATTGTGACCCCTCCGAATCCGTCACACATAGGCAGGAACACACTGGATTAGATTTGTGGCAATCAGATCCAACAACCAGAGAAAGGGCTTGCAGTCGATGGTGCTGGACGAAGCCGGGATGCCGGAGAAAGAGCTTTTCAAAGTCGACGACGCCCGACGAATCTGCTGCCAACAGTAGCGGTGTCGCTGGGCGAAAACGTGCTGGATGATGTCGCCTGTAGTGACGCGGAAAGCGCTGGGAGGCAACCTCGCGGTGACGCCTGGAGCGGCCGGGGAGGACGTCGTCGGGCGGAGTTATTCGGGCATGGAAATGGCGTCGCCTGGCAGAACGAATGGCGATGCAGGATTTGGATGAGACCGGTGAGGGCAGAGAACGACTTGATTTCGTTCTCTGTCTTTTCCGGGTTGCCTTCTCTGTATGGGACGAGCCTTTTTAAAAGGCAAAACACATCTTTTGTTTTTAAGAATAGAATCCTCCTTCCATATTTTGTAGATTGAGATCTTCAGATTTTATTATTTGATTGTCTCTACTTTAAAATTTGAATTTTTAAATTTATGTTTACTTTAAATGACTTGGGCTTGCCGTTATCGTCCTACTACTAATAATACTAGACCATTTTATTCAGGGTCTCAATGACCGATCAAACCACGGAGCCAACGAACTAGCATTTGAAAAATAGACGAGTGCACGAATAAAATGCATAGAAAAATAAAACTAAAATACAGAAAAATACTTTGATGCACTAGGGTGCTTTGCGGGATGCATCACTCCCCCTCCTGGTGCGGATGCCAGGGGCCTCCACTGCCGCAGTCGTCCCCTCAGGTGCTGATGCCTGAGCCCAGACTCCACCACCATCGCTGTTCTCCCCGACATACACATCTTTTGCCGCACCTATCGTTTTCTTGCACCGCCGCCGCTCCCCGACTATAGCCGACGCTCTCTTTTGCATCCTTGCACCGCTAGTAACCCACAACCTCCTTCCCTCTTTCGTGGATCCACCTTCAACCCCCCTTCGACCCGATTTGTTTCTTGCTACCGCCAGACCCCATCTGAACCTTTGTTTTCCTGCACCGCCAACACTCTCCTGCTATAGCCACTGCCCTCCCTTGTATCCCTACAGCCGCCAGCCGCCCGCAACCGCCTTACCTCTTTGGTGGAGCCACCAAAAGCCTTCCTTCTACCTGATCTACCCCTCACAGTCAGGATCCACTTCCAAACCACCAGATTCACTCTTTCGCAACCCCGATCCCGCTCCCCACAGTCAGATCCAGTCTAACCAGCCCTTGATTCCCTTCCAGACAGCCGCCACCTTCACTGGTGATATGCCCAAAATAGATTTACGTATTAATGCATGTGCACGTGTCGAATCAAGTAATATAAAGTAAGTAAAGGTCGTTCCCTCGGAGAAGTGACTAATCTAACGTTTGCAAGTATCAACTCTACTTCTTTTTAAATTCAAGCGGGTTAATCAGAGTGAATTTTAATGATTGAAAAATTAAAAGAAAACAACAGTAAAACTACATAACACTTATTTAAGAATACTTTTATCAATTTTGAGAAATAGTCATGTACATTGATTTTCTATGCCTATTGTGATGAGTTTTATATTAATTCTTTATGAAATACTTGATTAAATATCCTGCAACGATTTGAAAGTGGAAATCATTATCTCTCAATCTTTGAAATCCATTTATCCTAATTCCCCCAGTTATCTCTAACTTAGGTAGCAAGAATAATCACATGAAACGCACAAATCAATGTTGCTAACACAAGATGAAATCTCTTTCTCGCTTTATGCTATTTTGAAATTTATGTTATAATTACGCCACTACTCTCTCGAATCTCGCAACGTAGTATAAAAATGGAACTTGACTAAAGATTTACGCAACTTCTCTCTCGAATCTCGCTGTGCAAAAGAAAAGATTCAACCCTAAATTAGCGCAGCTGCTCTCTCGAATCTTGTCACTCAATTTAGAAGAAAAATACTTGATTCAAAATTTCGATAAGATAAAAACATAAATCCAATAAAGATAGTTCTCAACAATCATAAGGAAGAATTAAAATCACAACATCAAAACAAGACAAAGTACTCTCAACATATAAGAATTTAAAATTTAGTTCACAACGATGAAAGAAACACACCACACAATAAGAAAGATCTTACTAGGCATGATGATAAATGTTTAAACGTTGCAAACATTTTATCTCAGATCTCGCTCAATAGCCTTCTTCTTGTCGGTACGCCCAAACCCTAGTCGTCTTCTTCTCCAAGATGATGACCCCTTTGTTTCTCTCCTCTCTTAAGAATTTCGTGCCTCTTTAGGCAAGGAGATCTGCCTCTTAAAAATGTGCAGCCCTCCCCCAATACTTAACTCCTTTCATTTTTGAAATCGGCGCAAAATTTGATTTTTAAATTTTAAAATTCGTACAGGACTTATTGCAACAACTTTCCAGCCCATTTGAAATTGATCCAACTTCACTTCTCCGAGTTGAATTTTTCGGCGTTTCTGGCAAGAATACATAGAAAAATAACCTGATTAAGCACAAATAAACTAAATATGAATTTAATCCATTTTTACTTCATTTAAAATCATTTTTCTCATTTATGATAAATATTACATCAGAATAAAGAGTTAGATAACTTCTCTTTGGAAAGTTATCACACCTCCACACTTAAACTTTTGCTAGTCCCTGGTAAAAATAATTCATAACAATAGATGAAGTGAAAAAATAATAACAAGATTCAAATTCAAATTGTTAAAAGAGCTCAAAACTTGAATGTATTGCTTGTGTATGTAAATACAATGAGTGAATACAAATATATAGGAGGGAAGAAGGTGAGAAGAAATCCTATACAAGATATGAGACTAAGAAGAGAAGAAGGAAAAACAATAAAATGGGCCCAATAACAGACCCTTTACATGGGCTTTTCTAGCACTCCCCCGCAAGCTGGAGTGTACAAATCGTATGCGCCAAACTTGGACAAGCACTGATAGAAGAGGGTACTGGAAAGAGCCTTTGTGAGGACATCCACAACTTGTTCAGTCCCCGGAACATGCTTCAGGTCGAGCTTCTTCATTTGAACTTTTTCCCAGATGAAATGACAGTCAACTTCAATATGCTTTGTTCTCTCATGAAAGACCGGGTTCTTGGACTATATGTATAACAGCTTGGCTGTCACGGAGGAGGAGAGCTGGGGAAGGGAGCTTTACACCCAGATCGGTAAGAAGACTTTCAAGCCATGTTAGTTCTGAAACCACCGATGTCATTGCCCGGTATTCCGCCTCAGCTGATGATCGAACAACGACCGCTTGTTTTTTGCTTCGTCAGGTAATCAAATGTCCTCCAAAATATGTGCAAAAATCACTGGTTGACCGTCGATCATCAAGGGAGCCAACATAATCAGCATCAGAATATGTCACCAATGTTGGAGCTGAAGATGAGGTTTGTATACCAGTTCTTGACTAGGAGCCATTTTAAGGTATCTGAGAATGCGTTCAACGGCCCGAAGATGAGATCTTCAAGGGAAATGCATATGCCGACTGACAATACTAACAGCGAAAGAAATATCTGGTCTGGTTACCATGAGGTAGATCAATTTTCCAACGAGACGACGATAGTATTCTGGATTTTTAAGTAGGAGATCTCAGTCAGATGTCTGAGCGCACAACTTGTGATTTACATCCATTGGGGTGTCAATCGGCTTACAACCTGAATAGCCTGCATCATGAAGGAGGTCGAGACAATACTTCCGCTGAGAGAGGACAAGACCAGCTAGCCGTCTGGCAACCTCAAGACCCAAGAAGTACTGAAGGGGCCCCAGATCTTTTGTTTAAAATACGGAGCTCAGATGTAGTTTGACCTCCTTTATTCCTTTCGAGTCGTCTCCTGTAATTATGATATCGTCAACGTACACTAACAGAAGAACCGTTCCCGTTGTTCGATGACGAGTGAACAACGAGAAGTCTGCCAAGCTCCGAGTAAAACCAACCTCCCGAATGACCTTACTGAACTTGTCAAATCGCGCCCGTGGGGATTGTTTGAGATCATACAGTGCCTTCATAAGACGACAGACCTGATACTCCCCTGTGGTCTCAAATCCGGGAGGTTGCTGCATATAAACTGTTTCCTGGAGATCGTCATTCAGAAAGACATTCTTAATATCCAGTTGGAGTACGGGCTACTGGCGATGGACTACCACGGAGATGAGGACTCAGACAGTGTTGAGTTTGGCCACCGGAGAAAAAGTTTCTTCATAGTCGAGCCCCTGTTGTTGGGTGAAGGCACGAGCCACCAGACGAGCTTTTAGACGGTCAATCGTCCCATCAACAACATGTTTGATGGCAAAGACCCACTTACACCCAACCGGTTTCTGACCCGGAGGAAGGGGTACGAGAGTCCATGTCTGGTTGGCCCAGAGAGCAGTCATTTCCTCCTCCATGACAGCCCGCCAGCCAGGATGTTGAAGCGCCTCCTGCACAGAGTTAGGAACCGAAATTGTGGAAAGAGAAGTAAGCAAATGTGTGAAGGTGGGGAGAAAGGCGATGCAAGGAGACACAATTTGCCAGAGGATGAGCAGTGAAGGCAGGTACCTGATCAGCAGGACGTGAAGTAGCCGAGGTCGAGGCCGACTGTAGAGGGGCAACAAAATCAGAAGGGCAACGAGAGTAGACACGGATAACAGGCGGCCTGGAGGGAGCAGGAGCCGGAGCAGGTGGGACTGGTGACAGAGGTGTAGTAACGGGGATAACAGGTCGTGAGATGAGTGGAGGGAGAGGGGTCGGTGTGAGAGGAGTGGGTAAAGGAGCAGAGAAGAACGGTTGATCCTCCCGGAAGGTAACATCAGCCGAAACGGAGACCTTGCGGTTGCGGGTAGCAGGAGAGTAACACACATAGCTTTTCTGTGTACGCGAATAACCGACGAAGATATGTTTAGCCGCCCGGGGATCCAACTTGTCCGAGGACGGACCCAGTTGGTGGACGTAGCAGGTGCAACCAAAAATGCGAGACGGGAGAGGGAAGGCCGGAGTAGAGAGAAACTGTAGGCTGAACGGAGTAGCATAATGGAGGACGGAGGAAGGGAGACGGTTGATAAGGAAGCATGCAGTGGAGACCGCAAAGTTCTAGTAAAGTTTGAGAACATGCATTTGAAGCATGATGGAGCGAGCAACATCAAGCAAGTGCTCGGGTACGCCGTTTTGCTGGGGTCTGTAAGCACATGATGTTTTATGAATAATCCCGAATTCAGAGCACAAAGCTGCAAAGTCGTAGCTAGTGTATTATCAGTGCATAATGTTTTGAGGGTGGTGTGGAATTGCGTACGAGTTTCAAGGACAAAGGCCCTAAAAACACGGGGAAGCTAGGTGCGATCACGAAGTAAGTAAAAACACGTCATGCGAGAGTAATCATCAATAAACGTGATAAAATAGCGATAACCGGAAATACTAGTAATTTTAAAAGGACCTCAAACATCTAAATGTATTAAGTCAAAAGGAGCAGTGCTCCGGGTACAATGTGCAGGAAAAGAAGAACGCGACTGCTTGCCGAAGATACAAGACTCACACTGGAAAGGATGAAGAAGAGATATCAGGAAGAGCCCGCTGGAGGACTGAGAGAGGGGCATGCCCAAGACGTCGATGCCACTCACTGGAGGAGACAGAGGATAGGACGGTGGGATAGTCGTCGAGAAGGTAGAGCTCGTTTCGCAGTGTGCCTTTACCAATGGTAGTCCGCGTCCGTCGATCCTGGATGAAAAATGAATAGGATGTGAATATGACAGAGCAATCTAGATCATTAGTAAGACGACCAACAAAAAGTAAATTGAACGGGGAGCTCAGAACATGAAGAGCCGAGCGAAGGGAGATCGATGGGTTGAGAGAAAGGTCAGTCAAGCCGGAGACTAGAACCGTCTCCCCATTTTCCACGGTGATACACTTCAGATGAGGAGAATCCGAGTACTGGGGTGGCCGTAGCGAGGTAATGTGATGAGTGGCACCCGAGTCCACGATCCAGCGCGGACTGGTGGATAAACAAGCAGTGCCTGTGTTGGATACGGAGGCGATGGAGGCAGAGGGCGGGTTGAGCAGCCCTTGGAGTTGCTGGAGCTGGAGACGAACGACCTCAAGGTCAGGAGGGGCGGCAGAGGATGTGTCAACAACAACAGAGGCCGTCAGACGAGGAGGATAACCATTCTTCCTGTAGCAGGTCGCCTCAATGTGGCCGTCCTTTCCGCAGTAGGAACACTTCGGCCGACCACGACCATCGCGCCCCCAACCCCTAGATCCCGAACGGCCTCCACGAGCGGAGGTAGGTGGGGGATGGGGGGAGGGGTCTGCTGAAGAAGGGCCGAGGGGGAAGGTGCAGAAGTATCCGGAGGAGGTGAAACACGGAGGAGCATGAAACACACATCAGATAAGGACGGTATGGTGGAGGAAGACAAAACCTGAGTTCGAATACTCTGAAGGTGAGGCGGAACACGAGCCATCATTATGACAATGCAGACGACCTCCTTCTGAGCTCGCTGAGTACCATGATCATTGGTAGACGACTGATGCTGGATCCATGCCTCAACAAGAGTCTTGGCGCGAGCGACAAAATAGGTCATGTCTGAAGCCCCCCAGTGTCGAGAGCCATAAGATCAGTGAGGATGTCATAGATATGCTGGAGGCTGTCTTTGCCCGAGTACAAGGAATGCAGCTCATCCCACATAGCCTTGACCGTTTTATGATACGACCATCTGATAAGGTTCGCCATCTAGGGAATTGAGAAGCCATGTCTGAACACGACCATCATTTCTGAGCCATTCGTCGGTAGGAGGAGGAGCCTGAGTGAGGTAAGACAAAAGGCCCTTGGCCTAAAGAACTCGTCGAACAGAATGTACCCAAGGGATAAAATTCTTCTTCCCAGAGAGGGAAATGGTGGTGATCCGCAGCTCGTCGCGGATGTCAGCTGCAGGCGGAGTGGCCTCCTGGCCAGTGGAGTCAACGGAAGAAACCATAGAAGCATGAGGCAAGGCGCAGAGGCTAGGGAAGAGACCGCTACGAAAAGTGACGAGAGACCGCACAGCAGGCAGGCCAGGAACCCTTGCACAACAAGGCTGCGCCGGACCAGAAAACACAGCGGGCAGTCACAACGACAAGAGCAGCGACCAAGGAGAAGGAGACCGCAAGGAAGAGAAACGCCAAGAGAGAGAGATCGCGATCAAAATGCGGGAAAAAAAGACAGACCGCACGGTCTCAGTGAGCACACCAGCGGTCAGAAAAAGTGAGACAGGAGAAGGTGGGGCGAACAAGATAGAGACTTGCCGCGAGTAAGAGGACTCGAGCGTCAAGAAGAAACCGCGAGTAAGCGAACTCGAGCGGGAAGGAAAAAGAAGCCGTGAGGAGGAGAGCTCGCACGGTAAGAAGAAGCCGCGAGTAAGAGGACTCGAGCGGCAAGAAGAAGAAACCGCGAGTAAGTGAAACTCAAGTGGGTCAAAGAAGCCGCGAGTTGGAGAACTCGGGCGACAAGAGGGAAGCGGGTAGGAGGGAAGACCGGGCGAGTAGACCGGAACAAGAGCAATAGGACCCGTGCAACAAAGAGGCCGCGCGACAAGGAAGGTGCCTGCGCGACAAGAGAAGAAGCTCCGGCGAGAGCACCGGGAAGAGGCCGCAGCGGACAGAAAACAGGTCGCAGCGAGTAGTGCTAGCCGCGGGAAGAGAGAAAACGACTATAAAAGAGCGTAGAAGAGAATGAGGAGGTGGATCCACTGGAGAGAGGACAGAAGCGGATATAAACGCGAGACCACAAAAAAATCGAGCGGTTAGGCAGAACGGCAGGCCTGCCTGGTTAACAAAGGAACTAGGCGGTTAAAAAAAACAGGTCGGGAACCTCCCTCTGATACCATGTTGAAAGAGCTCAAAACTTGAATGTATTGTTTATGTATGTAAATACAATGAGAGAATACAAATATATAGGAGGGAAGAAGGTGAGAATAAATCTTTTACAAGATGTGGGACAAAGAAGAGAAGAAGAAAAAACAATAAAATGGGCCCAATAACGGGCCCTTTACATGGGCTTTTCTAACACAAATGATCTTTTTTTTCTTGAAAACAAATTAATCAAAGCGTACTTAAGAAATTCGCTTTACTCAACTGATAAAATTCCAATCAATAACAACTCAAACATTCACAAATTCATTAGTTTGATAAACAATAAAACTCAATTAAGAATCTTAGTGCAGTGTATGCTTTTCTTTAAAAAATAATTTGCTCTCATGTAATTTTTCTCATTGAACCTCCGCAATTATTAGAAATGATAAGAATAAGCTAAGCTTTTGATTTAGCCTACACACGAGTTAGTAGTTCAATTAAAAATAATATAGAATTTGGCTTGGTTAGGAATTTATGGTTAGGTTTTGATAGTGAAATGATATTTTTTCAGTTAACAATCTTAATAATTCACTATATCTGGGGTTTAATTTTCAAACAACATAATTTTTAACATTTTATATTCATAGTTGAGATCATTCCAAGTACACATACCTAGGACACATATCACTATGCTATTTTTTCTTTTTTTTCTTCATAGCTGAGATTATTCCAAGTATGCATTCATATACCCTAGACCGCATATCACTATGACACATTTTTTTTCTTCATAGTTGAGATCATTCTAAGTATGTATACATATACTTAGACCACATATCACTATGAAATTTAATCATTTTAAAAAAAATTAAACACTAATAAATGACTAACTTACTAAGACACAACTAGTAGGAGTATAAAGAAATTAAGCATGAAATAATATGTATCAAAATAAAAAAGGTTCAAGCTCAAATGTTTTAGTGGATGATCGAAATGAAATAACTACTTAGGCTCATATATTGACTTAAATCATTAACTCAGTTCTTGTTCACCACTCCCTGTTATTTTCAGAAGTCAATATCAAAAAATTGTCCTGCAAGCAAACAATTTTTTTTAAAGAAAATTGTGCATAAAATAAATGCTTAAGAGTGTTTTACCCAAATTTTTTTTACTAACTTCAAATTCATTATTTGACCTCCTAGGATTATCTAGCCGTACTAATTGATTATTATTGAATAACTAGAATTGCTTATTGATTAATTAAAACAAAAATAATGATCATCAAAATTTGTGATCAATCAAATTATTCTTTACCCAAGTGTAATGAGTTATTTCACCTCCACACTTAAGCATTTACTAGTTCCTAACAAAGATACCTCTTTAACCATGAAGATACTCTAAAATAATTTTTATTAATAAGCACATAACCAGATGAGAGAAAATAACTGAAATTTAAATAACTCCTCTGAATTTGATATTCCCAAACGTTTGTCCATCTCTTCTCATCGCGCCCATTGCTATTTAAATTTTACTCCTTTCACTAGTTGAGCTTCATCACCTTCAGCCACGGTATAACCTGTATCTTGGGTTGATAGACATAAAATAGAGCAAAACTAGATTATGGAATTTCAAGATTATAACCACATGCCACATAATATACCACAAACTGAATAATATGGGATACATTTGTCGAAAGAAAAATATTGCAGAGAAACATAAATAAAATTCTTTGCAAAAGTGTAACATAATAAAATCACAACATAACGTCTCATCCAAATAATTTAACATACACACAATATAATCAACTGTATGGAATTAAATAGTAAAACTGGGTAGATCGTCTTCTTCACTTAAAAATCTGACATTCTTATGAGCAGCTACCTTCCCTTTTTAATTTGTTTTCTTTTAAAGACACGACATAATTTAAAAGGAATACGAAACTACAGGAAGAGTATCCTTTCTTTTTGAAGTTGCTCTCTTCAATAGATATAGGTTTACCAGATATACCTTCAGAAACCCTCAAATCTTGACTAAAAGCTATTGTCGTCCTCATCGCTCACCGTAAGTTGATGTTTTCCTATATCGCCGCTTGCTGATTGCCAGTTGCAAAGTTGCCTGCTGCCCTTCGAAAATTTCTTCCTTACTCGCAGGTGCTGCTCGTCGGTGTCGCCGCTCGCCCGATGCCCAGTCGCTCGCCGATCGCCTTTCTCCAGTTAGACCTAAATCGCGAAACCTGTACTGTGTTTTTTTTGGAAGGGGATTTGTTTTTCGCTTGAGCCGATTGGGGAAGGTACTAATTGACACCATTTTAACTGGGTTGATTTAGGGAAATAATTAGAAGTGAACCGGTTTTGGAATTGAGTTATCATGGATTTGAATTTTTAAACATTATGCAGTCAGCATTAATGAAATTATTAGACCGGCGGGGTGGTGTAACGCGTATTGGTTCAGTTGAACCGTGATTAGAAGACCGCTCAGTTCTTTTCTTAAGGAGTCGACAACAAAAAAATAAGTTGCAACAACTTTTTTAAGTTGTAGCAACAACCCAATTTTCACCCAAACTGCTTATCATCATACATTTTTTATTAAATTTTTTAAAGCTAAAGTTAACTACTTAAACTAAACTTGAAAAATAGAATTGCAGGAAAAAAAGAGATAACTACTTGGGTTATTGTTCTCCCAGCACGACTTATTCAGAAATTTTGAAATTCTAAATTATTGGATGATGAAAAGCAAAATGAACAGGTAACTGTTCTAATATCCGTGTCAGTAGCAGGTACCGATACGACGATAAAACAACTACTCATCTATCTAAATAATAATACATGCACAATACAGGTAGAGTGAACAAAAAGTAAGAAGGGGAGTAGTGCTCTTCATTATTCTCACCATAAAATGTATCCTTGCCTAGCAAGGTATCTTCATCAACAGGAAGGCTGCATGAAGAGAAGAAAATGAATGGGGCTGCCATTATGGAGGAGGAATCAACCTACTCGCATAAGTGAATACCCATCTCATCAACTTGAGGATAATGCTTAATATCCTCCTGAAGCATCTGTGACACATCAACTTGCTTTGATTCAAATAATGAAAGGAGGTTAGAAAATAAAATAGAAGAAAGACAAATGATTTCTAATCATGGGAGTGATCCCGACTTCATTCCCAGCAGGTTCCGAAGCTTGATCGATGTCGGTATTATAAACATCGTAGCAAGGGGGACCCAAGAACTCAAGGTCTCGGTGGCGAGTCGAATCTACTCATCTAATGAAGAAGTGCAAACCTGCTCATCATAAAGGATATCCTCTTCATCCCACCTCGGTGCACCGTCGTGCTCCAAAAAATTATTCCCCCCGTCGGAGAGAATAACATCTTTGTCCAACTTTAACGGGCCTCGAGATTCAGGTTTATCCCCAAACGCACTATCTTCGACATGATCGAGAAAAATAGGTGTAGAAAACTCGTGCAAAGAAGGTGTAGGAACTGTTGTGATAGTATTATCAGAGAATATGTGGGTTAGTTCCTCCATGGGTGAATCCAAATTTGGTGATGTATGTGTAGGGAGAGGTAGCTCTACGACGTCGTCGCATAGATCATCAACGAGCATGATGGATATATCCCCAATACTCCCCCAAAGGCAAGGTGGTAATGCGTATATATCATCAGAAGGAATGTGTTACGTACCTATTTTGGTGGGTTATCAGAGTGCTGCGAGATGCAAATGGATGTGGGGATACAAGGTTGTTAGCCCTAGAAATGGTGGAGGAGAGAGAGAGAGGAAACCCTAGAAGGGAGGAGGAGAGAAGAGAAGAGCTTAGGATGAAAAAGAGAAATCTGATAACTTTCTTGAATAAGAATTACAAGACCCCCAAACACCCTATATATATAGGTGTCAATGACATAACCGTAAATAATACATATACCAAATATTAAAACACTACGACACGACTCGATACAACATGAACGCTACGACACGACTCGATACAACACGACTCAGCATAATAATAATAGTAATAATAACTGGCGGCAGATCTGTAACACTCCATTCGTCCTTCAAAACGAGCTTGCCCTCAAGCTCGTGCTCCATGCGGGTGGCCAGACTATCTGGTACCTTGACCTCCCTCCAGAACAACGCGCGGTAACGTGTATCGGCGGCGGTGCCATTCGTAAAATCTGCGGCATTTGGAAAGGCTTTGACATGGTCTCTGGAGGGACTGGGAGTAGTAGCCTCATGGAGGTCGGAGGGCCAACGACTTGCAGTAGGAATGGATCCGTCGGGGTCACCAGAGAACAGGTCGGCAGAAGAGGCGGCGATGAGGTTGGTGGAAGCGACAAAGCAGGGGCCGATTGAGAAAGAGACGGAAAAGGAGGCGGTGAATTGCCCAAAGGAGGCGACAATGTTGTGGCCGACGGAGAAAGAGCTGGTAGAGGAGGCGGCGAGATGACCGGAGGCGATGGTGTGGGTGACCAGAGAGGTGGTGGAAGCGATGGAAGGACGACCACAGTGGAGAGAGGTGGTATATCATCGGCCGGTGGAGGCGGCGACGATGGCGACAGCGACGGCGGTGGCGACGACGGCGGTGGCGGCGACGGCGGCGGCGGCGACGACGATGACGGCGTCGACGGCGGTGGCGGCGACTGCATGAGTCGAGTCAGAGGAGCGCGGCGGCGGCGACGACGACAACGGCGGGGGCAGCGACACATCATGAACGACGAAGGACGGTGGTGGCACTATCATTGGAGGGGGAGGCGACGAGTCCAGCTCTGGTGGTGGCGGTGACAGAAAAACCACCAACGAGTTGCGAGGCATGCAGAGGGCGCCGAGCGTGAGGTCGAGCTGAGCATCGACGTGGCCGAGTCGAGCCTCCCGATGAGCAATGCGACGGTCTAGCTTAGCGAGGGTGGCGAGGAGCTCAAATCGGTCTTAAGCGACATGATAGAAATGAGGAAAAAATTAATTAACTAATTGAATAATCAGTTAATAAGCAGGAGAAGATTTGTGCATGTAATTAATCTTGGTGATTAATTAAGTGGGAGAAGGAAGATAGAGGCGGTCGATTCCATGAATTAAAGGGAAGAAATTAAAAGGTGGAAGAGAAACAGTTGGGAGGAGAAATAAAAAAAACAAAAGGATGGGGTCGGATGTGAGAGGTGGGTGAGATATGACTTATGAGGATCAAAAAAATATAAAAAAATGAAGAGAAATGGGGAACAAACAAAATAATAAATGAGTATAGGGTTGAAGAGCAGCGGTAAATAGGCGAGCTGAGGGTGTGGGGCTCAAGAAACGAAGAAAGGAGGCTTAAGAATTTGACGCAGAGGCAACGCGTCGTCTGGAACGGGACATGCGAGGAAGGAAGTCGTCTGCGTGAGTCGCTGGAGGATGTGGTGATACAGGCGAGGAATGAGCTGAAGCTTCCAGTAGAAGGGGTCGATAGAAAGTCACCGGGGACATTGAACGGAGATGATTTGAGGAAGAAGGAGGTGCGACTTTCGTCGGAGGAAATACAACGATAGAGGAAAATGGCTGGCCGGGCTGGGAAGGGAGATGGGCGGTTGCTCTGCTGGGTACGTCGATGAAATGGAATGCGGTGAAGGGCGGGCAGACGGCTGTAGCGACAGCGGTGATGTATCGGGGCCGATCGGTGTGGCCTGGCGCAAGGAAATGACGTCCGGGCGGCTAAGGTCGCGGCGCTCAGTGCAGAGGGTGTGGTTGGCCACGACGGACTCGAAAGGCGTCGGATCTGGAGTGGCAATGGCGGGGAGGAGACCTAGCTCTGATACCAAGTTGTTACGTGTCTATTTTGGTGGGTTATCGGAGTGCTGCAGAGATGCGGATGGAGGTGAGGATACAAAGGTTGTTAGCCCTAGAAATGGTGGAGGAGAGAGAGGGGAAACCCTAGAAGGGAGGAGGAGAGAAGAAATGAGCTTAGGATGACAAAGAGAAATCTGATAACTTTCTTGCATAAGAATTACAAGACCCCCAAAGGCCCTATATATATAGGTGCCGATGACATTACCGTAAATAATACATACATCAAATATTAAAACGCTACGACACGACTCGATACAACACGACTCAACGTAATAATAATAAAATAATAATAATAACTGAAGGCGGATCCGTAACAGAATGCCAGAATGAGAAGATGATGCGATGATTTTGATTTTTGGTTTGTTATCCTTCTCTCTTTAGCGTTGAAATACAATACAATCTTTCAAAGCGAGCTCGGTGCTACGACAAAACAAACATTATTTTTCATTTCTTCTTGGCCTTTGAGGGGCCGGACTGAAATGCATAAATGATGCATGCTGTGTGGACACATAATTATAAAAATTAGGCGTTATGTATGAAGTATCATCGGATGTTAATACTCCATAGGGTGAGCCGTATGATCTATAACTACAGTCTCCTATATAATAATTATCACTATCTTGATTGAATGCCCCGCAACAACGACATTGAGAAAATGAAAATATGATGATGCAATGGTAGATTCACCAAATGGACATATATCTTTGTAGGTGGTCAACTACACACAAACAATTTGAATGATTAAACCTGATTTGATTTGATTTTTTTTAAATAAACAAATTATTAATAAATAAAATTAAAATGGTTAATTAAAAAAATCTAAATCCTAGAAAATGAAAAGGAAAAAAAACTTGAGCTCTAAATACTCAGAGTTAACTAATATTGTAAGAAATAAAACACTAAATTAGTTTCACTTCACCGACAACAGCGCCAAAAACTTGATATGCCCGAAATAGATTTATGTATTAATACAAGTGTACGCGCCAAATCAAGTAATATAAAGTAGGTAAAAACCGTTCTCTCGGATAAGTGACTAATCAAATACTTGCAAGTACTTGCTCTATCTTTTTTTTTTAAAATTCAAGCGGGTTAATGAGAGTGAATTTTGATGATTGGAAAAATAAAATAAAACAACAGTAAAACTAAATAACACTTAGAATACTTTTATCAATTTAAAGAAATATTTTTGTACATTGATTTTCTATGGACTATTGTGATGAGTTTTAGATCGATTCTTTATGAAATACTTGATTAACTATCCTGCAACGATTTGAAAGTGGAAATCATTATCTTTCAATCTCTAAAATCCGTTTATCCTAATTCCCTTAGTTATCTCTAACTTATGTAGGAAGAAGAATAACATGAAGCACACAAATTAATGTTGCTAATGTAACATCCGCTTTTCTGACGCGAAAATTTATTTAAATTGCAGGGTTTGAGCACGAGCAATTCTGATCGCGACAGCGTCTTGTCGAGGTACGAATTTAGTATGTTAAATGATGTTACGTTAATTGTTGGAGTAATTTCAGTCGTGGTGTACGTGTTCGCCACATGTAAATTTTTAGTGCGAGGGTGTAGCACGGATTCTAAGTATCAGAGTGTAATGGAATAACCTATTGATAAAATTAAGTGTGAAATTCCTCAAATTATTGTGAAGAGCGGTTCGCCTCTCATCACCCGGCGGTTATCAAAACCGCAAAGTTGAGGCGCGTGAGTTTTTAAGCCTGTAACCCTCATGTCTCGCTATCCTCCGCACGCCTCTCCCGCAACGAATCGTCGATGTCTCCCTCTCTTCCTGGTGACATCGTCTTCCCAGCCGGAGCCCTAGAGCCAGCCGTCGGTCGCCATTCTCACTTCACCAACGACGATCCTCCCTGTGGCTGCTCGATATCAGCCGGCGTTGGTTTCCTCCGTTCTTTGCGGACCGCATAGCAGGCCCTAGCCGGAGGGAGTTCTCCTAAGGTCCTATAAACTTCCTGAGAAGATGAGTACCGCCCCTACAGCCTTAGTCGACTCTTTCTCATGGTTATTGTAGGGTTTCAGATTTCATTACCGCCCTTTTTTCTTGTGCTTTCTCCAAAATTTCCGCTGGAGTACTGTTCCACAGGCCCTAAACAGTGGACATCTTGTCCTTGGGGTAAGTTTTCTCGAAGTGTTGGTTTGTATCGAACTTTCACTTCTCCTTCGGCCACCGGAAAATGAAATTTGACATTTTATTAACGATTTCAGTTTTCATATGTTCGCCCCTCCTTCGATCTCGGGAATCGAAGTTCACAACTCCTTCTATTCAGATTTTGGTTGGTCTGCAGTGTAAGGTTCCGTGGTCTTAGGAGCGAGGTAACAATCCTTCCTAGATATTATGTTTCTCTATTGTCCTTTCCCATTTTAGGATGATGGTTTTTAGTTAATTGCCGACAAATGTATTAGGGTGTATGCCCTAAAAATTAGATGTGATGCTCATAACCTTTTCTGCTTCTCTAGGGTTGTAGGGGAAATAAAAAAAGGGGGCTGTGAGCATTTTCAAGTATCAAGCGATGCCGCCGCGCCGAGTGTACGAGCGCCGCATCACCGCAACTCTTTCTATCTAGGGTTGTAGGGAAGTCTAATTCCTGTTAGTTAGACGTATCAAGAAAATTATTTTATGTACGCATGTGTAAGTTTCGTACAAGCATCATAACCATGCATAGAAATGTGTGACAGTAGGAAAACGGTCACAGAATTGGTGGAGAATAACACCCTTCTCCAGGCCCGAATAGTCAGATCATGCATACTAACGTTAGGTACGAAACCTTTACACGTGTACGCAAGTTTGGAAATTTGTCTAATTAAGGGCGTGAACGTCCCTTCTAGCCGACCACAAGAAAATAAAGGGTCGCTCAGTAGTACACCCAAGAGATATCCCGAGCAGAGTAGTGACAGACCTAAATGGGTCAGTAAGCAACATAAGTCTTCTCGTACTAGGTAGAGTGCACTACCTTTCTCATAAGGCGTATGGTATCCTATGAGCAGTAGAGTATTGAGAGTTGACTCCCCTTTGAGACAGTTAGTAGATTCAATACCGTGTCCGCGCGACACTAGGACAATTGAGTTCGTAAGATGGTCTCGGGTCGTCAGTTTTCAGATGCGCGTTAGGAGCTACTCTGCCTATAGCCTTACAAGTAGAAGTGCAGATTAGAAGACACCTAGAACTCAAGTATAGACCTGACGTGAGACAGTACACTAGGTAGTGAACGTCGGAGATTGGGTAAATAAAACGAAAGTTTATGAACGTAGAACGAGTATGTGTGTTGACCAAAAAACATTGTAAAATCATGCATATCATCTAGCATAAAATTTTTAATGAACGAAACTATTTTCAAAAATCATGCATTCATCATTTAAGAAAATGTTTTAGTGTCATTAGGAGGAGTTATTTTTCCTTACTCTGACCCCTTGTGGGCAATGTTTTTACAGGTGACCCAGGTGGAAACTACGTCTACGATGAGCATCCTTGTGTTGTCAGTTTGTAGTTGGTTTCCTATTCAGTTTTCTTTTCTTTCAGTGTACACTTGTAGCCTTATATAATGTATCTTGTTAATGTTTGAATATCATGTATCAGACCTATTATGTTACTTTAGATTTTCAGTTCTTTAATCTCAATTCATGTTTAGTGGCTTTGTGAATCCAGCTTATAAAGGTATGTGGTTACCCTTAGTTTCTTTCATAGCTTCCGTTGTAAGTTTAAATTCTCAGTACTTTTCTTTATACCTGCTGTGTTCTAGTTTTAATACTATTTCCTAGTACTCTTTATATCGCTGACCCGGCCGGACGGCTGATTATTGTAAAACTGGGAAGAGGTGTTACAGCTAACACAAGATGAAATCTCTTTCTCTCTTTATGCTATATTGAAATTTATGTTACACTTACGTCACTTCTCTCTCGAATCTCGCAGCATAGTATAAAGATGGAACTTGGCTAAAGATTTTCGCAACTCCCCTCTCGAATCTCGCTGCGCAAAAAAAAGATTCAACCCTAAATTAGCGTAACTGCTCTCTCAAATTTTGTCACGCAATTTAAAAGAAAAATATTTAATCCAAAATTTGCATAAGATAAAAACATAAATTCAATAAAGATAGTTCTCAACAATCATAAGGAAGAATTAAAACCACAAAATCAAAACAAGATAAATTACTCTCAACATACAAGACTTAGAAATTTAGTTTATAGCGATGGAAGAAACATGCCACACAATAAGAAATATCTTAGTAGACACGATGATAAAAGTTTAAACGCTGCAGAAATTTTATCTCAGATCTCGCTACAAAGCCTTCTTTTTTCATGCCGGTGCGTCCAAACGCTGCAGAAATTTTATCTCAGGTCTCCATTCACCGGAGATGAATGTTTCTGAGTCGGGGAGATTGATGGAGATTGACGACTTTCAGACATCAGATAGATAATCAGAGACCGTGATCGTGACCATCTCGATTTTCATATTTTTATGTATTTTATTTTATATATTTCTGACTTGTATTTTGAGAGTTATGTTGATTTGTTCGTCAGACGATCGTAGTCATCAAATAATTTTAACCTAATTCATCCCCACCACTTTTTATACTCCCCAGCTGCCTCTTGAAGCTTTTCATCGAGGAATTAGGTTTTTGTGAAGGAACCGCTCGGTCTTTGGAGGTGCTGACGCCTCCCCCTCCCGGTGCGGATGCTGGGAGCCTCCACCGCCGCAGTTGTCCCCTCTGGTGCCGACGCCTGAGCCCAGACTCCACCATCGCCGTTGTTCCCGCCGACATACACGTCTCCTGCCGCACCTGCTGTTGTTTTCTTGCACCGTCGCCGCTCCCTGCTACATCCGTCGCCCTCCCTTGCATCCCTGCCGCTGCTAGTCACCCACATCCTCCTTCCCTCTTCCATGGAGCCACCTTCAGCCCCCTTCGACCCGATCTGCCGCCTGCTACTGCCTGAACCTTTACTTTCCTGCACCGCCAATACTCCCCTGCTACAACCACTGCCTTCCCTTGTATCCCCGTTGTCGCCAGCCACCCGCAGTCGCCTTCCCTCTTCCGTGGAGCCACCAACAGCCCTCCTTCTATCCAATCTACCCCTCACAGTCCGGATCTGCTTCCAAACCACCAGATTCACTCTTCCACAACCTCGATCCCTCTCCCCACAGTCAAATCCATTATAACCAGGCCTTGTTTCACTTCCGGACAGCTACCACCTTCACCGACATCCGTCACTTGGTAAGCTTTTACGTTCTAATGTCCATTTCTTCGCATTGAATGAATAATTTGTATTATTAGTAATGCTTGGCTTGTATTAATTTGATTTCCGTATCTCTTTATTGACGTGCAAGAATTATTTACTTCGCATTTCAATTTCAGCGCACTCTCAATTATCTTGTAATTGTTGTCTGCTTACCTTCATTGCAATATTTGTATTTAATTGTGACACTTGTACGAACTTTTAGAATTAATTTGTTTAATTAATTGTGCGTCGGAATATACTTGTATGATTAAGTCATCGCATGTGCATCGCGTTAGGGTTATCCTTCGTTAGTCTATTGGATTGTGTGCTTGTATTCATTTACACCTTCATTTTAGGGTTCGTCGTCGGCCAATTACATTCATCGCATGCTCACGTGTGTTGTGGTTATGGCATCATAAGTTCACAACCTATAGACTCGTCCTGCATTACCTTGTGCTTAGATAATGTTAAAGAATATAATGTATAAGGACAAAATAACATACGGCACAAGTGTACAACTTATTGACTATAAATACATATTATAAGTTAGCAATTCTCTTCTAGCAAGTCCTAAAAAAATTTAATATGCCATTGACAAATCCTCTTATCTCAACCAGCCAAATCATTTTTCATGATAATCCTAAACCTCTTCGAGGTCCATAATAAGTCTATGATTTTTTGTTACTTTGCAAATATAAACTCCGATGTAATGATTTGTGTGATCATCGCTCCCATAATTGTACTGTGACTCATAAGCTTAATCCCTTATATGGGGTTCCGAAGATTTCCTCGAACTGATATCAGTTACTATCGTGTTAGTCTTTTGAAACTATAAAAAAACTTTTTGTTAACTATAAAGATTGAACGAGTACAAGCATGATTCTACTTGCAGGAAAATGAATACAAGATAATGATAACAACATGAAGGGATAAATTCTGAACTCCCTCCTTATTTTTAATACTTATCATGAGATAAACTATCATATATGCCGCCCACTTTATTTGATAGCATCTCTTATTGTGGACAATTCCAAGCCTATATACCCTCCTTGGATCCCTCTCCTGAGAATTTGATTTTACAATTTAAAACCACCTCATTCATTTATATCCAATTGTGTAGCTTGATTTGCTCCATGCAACCAATTGTCCATGATGGGGATCATACTCACTTACTCAGTCCCTTATTTCCTGAAAGCCTAAATTGCATTTTTGCTATGCACATTTTATTCTAGACCTAGGACTACTTTGGGATTTACATCACAAAAAGGAGATTTAATTTTATGTAACCACAATAATGCTTAAACATGTCAATTCCCATCCAAAACAAACTTACACTTGTTTTATAGTTTTATATAATAATTGAATTTTCCTTCCGTTTTGCTTTATAATTTTACGTATGGTGTTCAGCTACCACTTCAACTCAGACTTTGGAGGAGTTGCCCAAAATGGATGCTAGATATGCTGAAAATCTAGTACGGAAGTGGCAAAATGTCAAATCTCAAGCCTTGGGACCTGATCACCATGTTGAGGAACTACCAGAGGTGAGATCCATTATCCTTGACTGGTCTTGACCCTGATTTTTTTGATTTACTGTACTAGTGCCAACAGATTTTCTTGGGAAATGGGTCATTTTGTTCGGTTCTTTCAGCCCTAAAATAGACTCACAAGTGAAGCTTCTTTAGGAATAAGGAGAACCTAGTTACACACTTTTTCTTAATTAAGCATGCTCTGGTGGGAGCATTACCATGATCAGCGACATGTTGGGAAGTTCTCATATACCATCTCAAAATAGCTAAATATTTATGAGTCATTTTGTTACGAATAAATAAGAAGGCATGACATCCCCACCGGAAAGGCGTTTGCATGCACGACGCAACAAGATAGACGTCTGTCGTCTGGCTTTGATCCACATCCATGGGCGATCATCCGGAAACACGCCATCATGGGGGTCTTTCGTTTATCCTTTATTGTTTTCCATATTAGGTATTACGAGCCTTTTTAATTATTAGTTTATTTTATTTGTTTCCTTTTAAAACTTATTTACTTTCTTGTTATTTCCCAATTTTATATAAGATTTAGGATGCTACCTTGTATAGTATCTTTTAGAGTAATGAACTATGTCCTAGGGTCGGCCCAAGAATTGGAATTTCTCCTTCCCTCCTTCCCTCTCGCATGTGTTCATTGTGGAATTGCCCTACACCACGTGGCGCTACCCCTGAGGGGTAACATTACGTCTGACCAGTTGTTCAAGTTGCGCTTCTTGTCATCAAACCGTCCTTGTGCCTTGCTAATGTGTTCTGAGGTTCCCCACTACAATTGCTCGGGTCACACCGTTGATTTTCTCCATTGTGCATCACCATTAAGCTCTTGATGGCTCAAACATAGGGTGATGCGGCTGATGCCGTCGTCATATGCTGGCTGAACTCGCACGACGAGGCACTCACGTCAATGTAGGCTTTTATGCAAGCGATTCTCCACCGGCCGAATGAAATCGCCTACTCACACAATCATCCTTCCACATTCTTTACGGCCAACCAACCATCTCTATTTGGGGCACCGACGCTGTCGACCACCTCTTACATGTCTGTGGCCGAAGCCGTGACCCACTCCCCCGCGCATAGGATGTTTTCTTCTTCAACGGCTAGACCCGATTAGATGGGTCCCCGAAGTAACAAATTTTGACCTTCACCGCACGCCGGAATGTCATATGGCCTCGACTATTATGTTGAGAATGGATGGCGTCACCCTTCATTGAGTCTGATGGCTCCGCCAATCCTCGCCCGGGATCCACTAGGCAAACTTGAAGGAAGAGCTCATCCGGCCCTATAACGCCCGCTGCTTCGGGACCATCATTAAGCAGCTTTGTGGCGTCCTCCAAATCAGAGCCTTGGATGATTACATCGACGAATTTATCTCTCTCGTCACCCACATTCGCGGGCTAATGGCGAATTACTATTTGAGGTTCTTTATGCAAGGACTCTTACCGTGTATTCACTCTTGCTTGCATTCCTACCACCCTCAAACTGTCATCGACACTATGGGTGTGGCCCATTTGGTCGAAGTGATTTCAGCATCAAATACACCGAGCTGCACTACCCCCAACCGATTGGTCGTGCTGCTGACCAACGTAACCCGCTTTGCCCCGCTGTCGTGGTCAGGGCCTTTCCTGATTGTTGGCCATAAAATAGTTTGACCATAGGCCCCTCACTGTCTTTTGAACTAGGAGTGCAATGATTTCCACGACAGAGGCTTATGTTTCCAATGTAAGCAATACTCTCCAAATCTTTACTATCTCATGAAGGAACTCTGCGCTCTAATATGATTTGATGACCCGAAGATCACTCTCATTGACTTTGAGGCCCTCGAACTCGAGGAGACGGCCCACGAACCATCAGGCCGGAACCTCCACCGCCTTGACCTTCCATGCTACTCGGTAGGCGGCATTTTCGGCCCACAAACTATGAAACGGTCAATCATTTTGAGGGGAGTCCCTATCGTCGTCATGATTGATAGCGGCGCTAGACACAACTTCTTCTCCTAGGTCGTGGCACATCACTTAGAGCTCAAGTTCATACCCGCCCCATCCTACATGATTTGTTTTGGGGACAGATGTCATCACCTAATGGGGGGAATCTGCACGAGCCTCCAACTCTCAGTGGGTACATGCAATAAGCCTCATCGCCTTAAGCCTCGAGGGAGTTAGCATCATTTTGGGCATCGTCTGGTTGCAAGCCCTTAACAATGTCAGTGTAAATTTGGAAAAAATGATGATGGGGATTCCATAATACAGGGGGCCCCATGCTCTTAAGCAATGATGCCTCCCCTCCAAATGGGGGTCCCCTTTCACACCATTTACAGGACGACGACAGTGGATTTATCCTCCCTTTTATGGTAGGTGGTCGAGATCTCCAACCGCCTTGACACCCCCTGCGAACCTTCATTAGATTTTGGTTGCTTTTCCCGTAGTATTCTCGGATACACACTACCTTCCCCATCGCCGACAGATCACAACATCCTGCTAGGCTGCTATGGCCCGAGGCCCAAGCCATCTCTATCCGGTCCTATCACTACAGATGTGTCCAAAAGATGAAATTGAGCTCTTGCTCCGCGATGTGTTGGCTGGCGGGTTCATCTGGCAAGTTTAAGCTCGTTCTCTAATTTGGTTCTCCTCGTCCGCGAAAAAGATAACAACTAGCAGTTTTGCATGGATTATCACGAACTTAACCAAGCTACTATTCCGGACAAGTACCTAATTCCCATCATTCAGAAACTCCTTGATGAACTTTGTGGCATTGCATCTCCAAACTCGACTTGGGAGCAGGGTCATCAAATTTTAGTCAAGGAGGACGACATTCAAAAAATATCATTTCGAACACACGACGATCACTATGAGTTCGTTGTCATGCACTCGGCTTGATGTATGGAATCACAACCTTCCAAGCAACCATGAATGCCATCTTTTGACCGGTGCTCCGTAAGAACATTTCATTTTTTGACGACATACTCATCTATAGTGGTTTCAGGTTGGACCACAACACATGACAATTCTCCAACAATACGCTCTCCTCGTGAACTTGCGAAGTGCGTGTTTGTCCAGGCCAAGATCTGTTACTTAAGCCATACCATCTCGGCCCAAAGGGTCTCCATGGATTAGGGAAAAATTGAGACGGTCCTCTGGTGCCTCCATCCGCTCCCTTTGGGATGTGCACGAGTTTTTAGGCCTCACAGAATATTATAAACGTTTGATCCGAGATTACAATAAACTTTCCAAGCCACTCATCGCCATGCTGAAGAAATCTAAGGACACCCAATCCCGATGGCTGCAAGCAGTCGCGACGACATTTGTTGCACTCCAAGTCTCCAATGAGCCATCGTGGAAGCCTCCGTCCTTTCAATGCTAAATTTCACTCAACCCTTCATTGTGGAGTATGCCACCTCTAGCACGAGGGTGGTAGTGATTTTGATGCAAGGAAGTCGACTAGTGCCCTATTTCAACCGTTCATTTCCCGCTGCTGCATGGTCGCGTTCGGCCCAGAAGAACTAGTTGATGGCAATCATTTTCTCCATCCAACATCAACCCACACTTATTGGGGCAACCCTTTGTGGTTCATACTGCACATAGACCACCATAGCTTTTGGCACCGACACTTGGCCAGATGATTGCAATACTGACCCAGTAGGTGTAGGTGGTCCAATAGGTGTAGGTGGTCCGTTGCTCGCTTCTTTTCCCCTCATGACCTGAACGAGAGAAGACTAAGGTTCCCTCAATCTTTTTGTTCCAGCGACCCACCTCTTTCACGCTTGTCAATGACATCAGGCGAGGAAATCCTCTCCAAAAATCCTCGTCGACACTTCCTCTCTCTAGGAGGAGGATGGTCAATGCCCCTTCGGCGTTTATGTCTCGCAGGAAGCTCTCCCATGCAGAGATCATCTTGATCCCTTGCCGGTAATCAGCTGAGACTTCTCTCCTTTGAAATTCTACGCTTCCTTCTTCCCCATCCTCAATTTCAGAAGTTTGTATCGATGATTTTCTCTCCTTCCTCAGTCAGAAATTGAGGTTTTCCCCTTGCCTCGACAGCCCTGGGTGGGGCCGGTTTTTTTGAACAAATCATCTTTGTCCAACAACCCTACTCAGGTAACGTCGATCCCTTCTTACAAATTCATTTTTTGTATCCTTATATTAGTATTGTTCTGAACTTCCAGACAACCCTAGTTTAAGTTGTGGATTTCAGTTTTATTTGTGATTTCCTTGATTTCACGAATAGTAGATCCCGATTTCTATTTCCTTGTTGATCCGTCAATCTTTGTCGTAGCCATAGTGGGAAAGAGGTAAAAGCCCTTATCATTTTCTTCTTTGAATCGTTCCTGTCTGCTCTTATTTCACTTGAAATGTTTAATTTTGCCATCAGAACCCTAGAAGATTGATAATAAATTAATTAGGATTTATGTTTATGACAGATTTAGGGTTTGAGTTGGCATAGATCGGAGAAGAGTACGTGTTTTACAAAATAATCTAGAACGAACCATGTCACCACACCGCGTCTAGGAGCGTCTCAATACATAGGTAGGAAATTCAACTCGTCTTGGCTAGACATATCAGTACTTATGAATTGTTTGTCTAATCCACTCAAGAATTCATACAATATGTAGCAGAAGTTGTAAATTGTTTAAATGCATATTACGAGATAATAAACGAATACAAGGTATAAACGATATTATGTTACATGTAGCCTATAAGCAAATATAAAATTTTAGTTTGTTTAAGTAATTCGACATATACTCAGAGCATGAAGAATGTACATCTTAATATACGATCAGAGTTAATAAAAGATGTTAGATGCAAATAGGCTAAACACAACAGTTCAGAACACATAGTAAGCTTCAGATCAGTGATCTCATTATCATATGACCAGTAGTCCACATACGTTGGGTCGTCAGCTACATTTTCAGATTTGGAAATTTTCAGAGGCGAATCCGTGTTCCACTCAGGAAACGCTTCAGTTCAGGGCATCTTCGGGTCGCCATTTGGGCTCCCTAATCAGATTCAGTAAATCATAAAACATGAAATTGATTTACCCAATCTTTAGAAAGAATTCAGGGTACAAAAATCAGTATATGCAAGAACTTAAATAATAAGACTGAATCTATAATGCATCAATACAAAGAATAAACTTATAAATATACAAAGAGTTTATTCAGAAGCATGCATTATTAATCAAAAGCTCATATTTTTATATAAAAGCTAATTATGTATTTTTAGTATTATTGAGAGTAGTAGTCTTTCTCACTCACAAGTTGGGCTAACCCGTATTTAGTCATTTCTTTTTAGGGGTCATCGGCGGGGAGTTGCACTTAAGATAAACATTTGCGCTTCTCCACATTTGTTTGTTTTTTCTTTCACTCGTCTTTCATTTCAGTTGTTGTACTCTTATCATGAACTAAATGTTAAGAAATTATCTAAAGTTTTCTTGTATCAGACACTACCTAAGATTTTAGTAATTCAGATTTGATGGTTCTTTCATTTCTAGTTGGCTCTGTGAGCGAAACCTGAGGTACCTCATTTTACCTTTAGCTGCCTATTTTACTTCCGCTGTAAGTTTTAATTTTGTATTTTTATTTATGTCTTTTATATATCAGTTTTAATATTGTTGTTTAGTTTACTTCTTGTCATGGGTTTCGATCGGAATGTTGATTGTTGTTAAACTAGGTTGAGGTGTTACACACTGTATCATCAACTGGGCAACAACCGAAGTGGAACAGGTTCTCGTGCGTTGGCACCACCGAGGTGAGACAGATGACACTTGGGTTGACCGCAACGAATTCAGGGCTCAATTTCTTGATTTTTTTCTTAAGGACAAGACAAATATCTCAGATGGTGGTATTGTTACTATTGAAGGCGTGAAAATCCCAACTCCAAAATATTTGGATCAATGCAGCCTAAGATTACTGATTCTGCGGTCCGACGCCACAATTCAGATGTCTAGCGTGAGAGAGAGAAAATTGTCTATAAGCACACCCCAAGTGCTCTATCAGGGTGGTCCCATGTAACACCCCAACCTAATTTAACAACCCATCAGCCGTCCGGGCGGGTCCAGTGATAAGAAGTCAACTAAGAAACAATATTAAAACTAGTATATGACAGACATAAATGAAAATAACTGAAATGTAAGCTTACAGCGGAAGTTGCATAATAAACTAAGGTTAAGTGTACTTCAACGAGATGAATTCACAGAGCCACTAGAGAGAAAAAGGAACAAAACCACTGAATATCTGAAATATTACACAAAATCTGGTACAAAAATAAATTCTTAAACATTACATTACAAGAGTCTAAAACAACAGTAAGGTACTAAAGTACAACAACATCTGGAGGGAAAAACAAAATATAGGAGCGACTGTAATGACACGCTCATCCTAAGCGTAGTTTCCCACTTGGGTCCCCTGTAAAAATATGCCCAAAACATGGGTCAGCCCAAAAGGAGAGTAAGAAAAACTATTTCTCTTAGTGACACTAAAATTATTTTAGAAGAAATATTTGCATATTTTGAAAATACTTTTATACTATAGGAAAAACTGTATGTTTGTGTACTATGCATAGGCCTGCCCAAAAGGCCGGATCGGGCCGGCCCGGACCGGGCCTGATCGGGCCCGGGCTTTTGCAAACCGGGCCTAGCCCGGGCCCTTTCTTTATCGGGCTCGGGCCGGGCCCGGGCTTTGACCACGGGAAGGGGCCCGAGCCGGCTCCCCGGGCCGGGCCGGGCCGGGCCCTCTTAAGAAAAAAAACTCTTAAAAAAAATTAAAAATTCGAAATAAAAAATAGAATTAAAAATTTTATTAATATTGAAATTTTAAAAAACAAAATTACACTTTTAAAAAATAAAAGTAGAAAAAAAATGAAACTTATTATTTTAAATGATAATAAAAAAATTTACATTTTTACAAATTCAGGTTGTCCGTCTCCTCTTCAATTTCCTCAGAGCTCTCCTCCAACGCTGAAATGTGTTGCTTTCTATTCGTAGCATCCAAATAATCCTTGTAGCAGATGCATAGTTCGAGTGATTCTTCATTTAGTCGGCTCCTCCGCGTGTTCAAAATCCTGCCACTAAGAGAAAAAGCGGACTCCGAAGCTACTGTATTAGCTTGAATTGTTAGTAAATCACGGGCCATATAGGCCAAAATACGATAGGTATTAGCTTTACCTTTCCACCACTTTAAGATATCGAAGTTTTCGATCTCTTCCGTAGTCATAAAATCACGAAATTGCGTTTTCGTATACAGTCCTAATCCGTTTAAACTACTCGATGTGCGTGCTTTTTTTTTTTCCTGTAAGCTAATTCTAAAATTTTATTTGTAAAAGAATCTTTTGTCCTAGGTTGTGTTATTTCTTCTCGTGGTCGTGAGCCATATAAGTTGTCGTAATAATTAAAACATTCGGTAAAAATAGAATTAAATTTAGTAGTACTAACGTCATCAACGTCATCGAAACTTATATTTATGTCTAAGTTAACGTTAATTTCATCTATTAAATTTTCTACGCCGTCTACAGCGAATAACGGGTTTAAAGCGGCGGCGCATGAAAATGCAGGAGGCATTTCTTTATAATATTTTAAAAAAAAATTTCTATTACTTCAATTAAAGGAAGCCATCCGGAGTGTTGCTTAAAATAGTTAAGTTTTTGTGCGATATTTACAAAATTTTCAACTACTAACGAGCTAGTGGGATAATACACACCAGATAAAAAAACAGTCGCCCTATAAAAACATTTTAATAAATCCATATAATGAAATAGTACGTCCTAATCGTTATCAGTTAAATTATAATTATTTGTCATAGTGTAATATTCAATAAGAAGTGTTTTTTGTTGAAACGCTCTTTTTAACATTTTATATGTGGAGTTCCATCTTACAGGCATATCAAATTGAGGTTTCAAATATTTTTGACCTTGTGCGATCACAAATTTTCGAAAATCTTGACTTCGCTGTTTGGTAAAATAAATAAATTTAAGCATAGTACGAATTTTCTCAACATATGGTTTCATAGCTTCTAAACTATCATGTACCACTAAGTTTAAAACGTGACACACAAATCGAGTGTGAAAAAACGCACCGTTGAGCATTGATTTTAATTCACGTTTTAACCACTCTACTGCGGTGTTGTTATTACTAGCGTTATCAAAAGAAATACTCATTATTTTATCTTTTATTTTAAATTCACGCAAACATTTAATAATTACCGAATATATAGCCTTACCCGTGTGCGGAAATTCAAAACTTTCAAAACATATTACGCGCTTATTTAAATCCCATGAAACGGGATCGATCCAATGAGCCGTTATACAAATATAAGATAACTCTACCCTTACGCTACTACTCCAAACGTCACTTGTTATACTCACACGTCCCTCGAAAGTTTCAAAAAATTTTATTAAATCTTGTTTTGCGTCAAAATATAATTTAAGTGTGTCGCGTCTAATAGTGAATCTACTTACCTGTTGATATTTTGGCTGAAGCCCTTCGTGTATATACTCCGTCGTCTCATCGTTGTCGTGGTGACTGAATGGCAACCCACGTCTGATGACGTTTTTCACCTGTAGGTCTCGCTGTCTTGCTTGATCGTACGTCCAAATTTGTCCTGATGCTGATATGACTGGACTCGGGAGCTTGCTTTGCAAAACAGGACTTAGCGTGTCTCGCTAGTGTTGAGTTGCCGGTAAGAGTTAACAACTTTGAGCACAACTTGCACCGCGCCTTGAATTCGTCGCCGACTTTAACCTTGTCGAAATGCTCCCAGACGGGCGCCCTCCGATTATGCTCCACCACTTCGGCCGTGCTTTGAGTCGCCAAAGCCGGCGTTGAGGAGGACGATGCCATGCAGCGAGAGAGAGTAAGAGAGTAAGAGAGGGAGAGAGTAAGTGAGAGAGAGAGTGGAAGAGAGAGAGAAAGTGAGTGGAAGAGAGAGAGAGAGGAAGAGAGAGAGGGGGGATCGGGTAGAGGGGGGTTTATAAAAAAAAAATTAATAAAAAATTTTATATTTTTTTAATGGCCAAAGTGCTGCAGCCAGCAGGGCTGCAGCAGCCCTGCTGGCTGCAGTTCCAACGGCTCTAAGAGCCGTTGGATTTCCAACGGCTCTTAGAGCCGTTGGCAGCAGGTCCGGGCCGGCCTGCGGGCCCGGTCTGGGCTTCGTCCGGGCCCGGGTCCGGGCCCAGGCCGGCCCGATTTTCGGGCTTTGCCCGGCCCGGCCCGGGCATCGGGCCGGGCTAGCCCCCAAAACCAGGGCCCTGTAAGGGCCCTGAGCCCGGTCTCGGCCCGGGCCGGGCTTTTTCCGGGCCGGGCCGAAATAGGCTTTCGCCGGGCCGGGCTCGGGCCGGCCCACTGGGCCCGGGCCTTTTGGACAGGCCTAACTGTGCATGGTTTTCTTAAAAAAAAACTAGCAAAATAAATGACTATTCTAATTACTCATACTGTAGAGTTTACTCAAGTTCCGAATAATTTGGTTAACTAGGAATTTCTAGGATTCAATCTAAACTTGAGTTCTAAATCCACTTATGGTTGTTCCTCGACAGAGTTCCAGGTTGAGTAGCTTCTAACGCGCAATACTAGTGTAACGATCCAAGTCTTACTGACGAACTCAAGTGTTCTAGTGTCTCACGAACACAGACTCGAATATACTAATTTCCAAAACGGGATACATCTCTCAAACATTTTGACTCATAGGGTATACTACCACCCACGAGAAGGATAGTGCGCCTCTATCAAACACGAGAGAGGATCTCCATCGTGCCCACACAACATTCTCTGTCTAATGCTACTCTGCTTGTGAACTTGTGCGTATGGCTAAGGCGATCCACCAGAATGGTTTAATATGACTAGAGCCACACTTCTAACTTCAAGGCTTTCTACTCGTCAATCTAAACGAAAGACTACCTTGTTCGTATGGTCTAACTGTTTTGGGACTTATTAAAATTAAAATGCATACTGCTTACTCTGGTTACACAATAATTGCATTAGCAAACTCTATTGATATTAGAAATTTTCATACACTCGTATCAATTTTACTGAATTATACTAAGCATTAATAGACATGCTATCTCATGTGTCTAGCTAGGAAGAATAAGAATTTCTTACTTCAGAAGTGCGACGCTCGTAAACGCGACGCAGAGACATGGTTTCTTCTATATTAGTTGCAACACTTGAATACTTTCCTGACCTACGCGAACTCGAACTCTAGACTTAGGAGAAACATAAGCCCTAATTAATTCCATTTGTAAATTCCTAGGGTTTCGACTGCTAAAGAAAATATAATATCTTTGAAAACAAAAGCACTAAAATTATCAGTCTAAAAGAATATTACCTTGCTGAGTACTAAGGGAGGAGAACAACTTATAACCAAAATCGGAAATACCCCAAAAGGAAAGTCAGCCTCAAAATCACTGGATTTTGCTAGGGCTCACAATGACGGTAGAAATCACAGCAAGGAACAAGCCAACCGCTTAGCTACAGAACCTCACTGAAAGGACTCGTCGAGTCTACTGGAGGAGAATAATGATCGACTAGGGTTGAAGATTCTGGAGAGAAAAAGGGAAACATCACTATGATTAGAGGGATGAGAGTGATTAATAAACTCCATTATGGCTGGAAAAACCAAAACCGGAACGCGATTTTTAACTTACTTGCGCAGCGCTCCAGGAAACTTCAACGATCGGCGAGGAAATCCTACCGGGAACGCTTGATGTGAACTACTGAGGAGGGAGAAGATGTCGGTCGAGGATGCAGAGGGCGACCAAAGCTTCGATTCAACGCTAGGAGGCGAGGAGGAGCGGCGGTTACGTTTTCGCTCGGGATTTAAAACACAGTTGCGAACCAGACGGTTACGGCAAACTGCTTAAGGGTTCAACCGACATCCCTTTGATAAGCCCTAAGATTTCACTTTATTTACAAAATCGCCATTTCTTCTAATTCTTAAAGAAAATTCAAATGATCCGCTCCCGCACTACCAATAAAAATGTGTCAAACACATACTCAAAGGTTAACACTAATCCACCAATAAATATACAAAATTTCAACCATACTAACATCGTATGTCGACGAAATGTTGACTTGATCAAAATGACTCGCGATCAGGCTCTGCAATTTAATTATATTTTTGAGTCAAACAACGAACGTTACAAATCTCCCTTCCTAATAAAATTTTCGTCCGCAAAAATTACAACATACCTGATTCAAAGAGGAAAACATAATCTGCATTGCTGCGAAGCTCATCCTCTCTTTCCCACGTATATTCTGTTCGGCCACAATTCATCCAAAAGACTTTCATAAACGGAATCTCTCGGCTCCTCAGCTTCTGAATCTTTGAGTTCACTATTCTGACCGGTCTAACCCTGATACTAAGATCTGATTCGATAGGTGGCTTCTCGGTGCTGATAATCTGACTGAGGTCTCTAACTGCTCTTCTCAGATAGGAGATGTGGAATACATCATGTAGCCCACTCATTTCCTCGGGTAAAGCCAACCTATATGCAACCTCACCGATGCGCTCCAGCACTTCGAAGGGACCAACGAATCTGGGACTCAATTTCTTCATCTGCTTAATTCGAGAGACTCCTCTAACTGGTCTGACCTTCAAATATATGTAATCTCCAACACAGAATTCCACTGACTTGTGCTTCTGGTCATAGTACTTGGTCTAGCGATCATGAAATGTCTTCGTACGTTCTTGGATGAGCTTGATTCGATATGTGGTCTTGTCAATCCATGATTCTTTGATGGTAGCTCTTTCTTCACTTTCAGCCCAACACAATGGTGTCCGACAACGCCTACCATAAAGAGCCTCGAACGGTGTCATCCCAATGCTCGCCTGATAACTGGTGTTGTAGGAGAACTCGACGAGAGTAACATACTTCTCTCACTTTCCTCCAAAGTCTGGAATGCACATCCGAAGCATATCTTCCAAGGTTCTATTTGTACACTCAGTCTGTTCATCTGTCTGAGGATGGTAAACGGTACTGAAATGTAGCTTAGTGCCCAACCGCTCCTGAACGTATCTCCACTCCTTAGAAGTAAACTTACCATCTCTGTCTGAAACTACGGTCTTGGGAACACCGTGAAATCGAACAATCTCATCAACATACAACTGCGCCAACCTGGGACCCTGATATGTCCTCCTATTGTGTATGAAATGGGCAACTTTAGAGAGATGATCAACTATAACCCATAAGGAATCATTCTCAGTCTGCGATCCGAGAAGGCCATGAACAAAATCCATCGAAATGTCCTCGAAGTTCCACTCTGGGATGGGAAATGGCTGCAACTTGCCTCCTGGCCTCTGATATTCAGCTTTGACTAACTTGCAGGTTCCGCACCTCCCAACATACTCAGCAACGTCACCCTTCAAGCCTGGCCACCACACTATCTTCTTCAGATCCGCATACATTTTTGTGCTACCTGGATGTATCGAATATCTAAAATTATGGGCTTCAAACAGTATATCCTCTCGAAGGTGGCTAACATCTAAAATGCACACCCTACCGTCGGTCCGTCGTGTAGTAGTAAATCCTCAAGGATACTGAACTTCTTTTTTTGACCTGCCTTAGTCAAAACCCAAATCTCTGACAACTTTGGATGCAAGGGTGGAGCTGTTCTGATCCAATCCTTGATGTCGCAAGTGATTTCCATCCAAGTCAACCTTGTAGATCTAACATTTGGGCGCGGCACCACACTGATCTCTAGCCTCTCCAACTCTTGCACCAACTCCTCTTGTTGAGCAAGGAGAAAATAACTCGATCCTTTACGGCTAAGCGCATAAGCTACCACATTCGGCTTTCCTAGGTGGTACTGGATGTCCACCTCATTGTCTGACAGAAACTTTAACCATCCGCGCTGCCTCATATTGAGCTCGTGCTGGTCGAAAATGTACTTGAGACTTTTGTGATCAGTGAAAATCTCACAACGGACTTCATAGAGATAGTGCCTCCAAATCTTCAGAGCGTGGATGACCGCTGCGCTAGTTCCAGGTCATGCACGAGATAGTTCTTCTCATGAACCTTCAACTGTCTGGAGGCGAAGGCTATAACCTTACCATGCTGCATAAGCACACAACCCAAACCTTGACCTGAGGCGTCGCTATATATCTGAAATCCATCTGACCCTGATGGTAAACTCAAAATCGGGGCGGTCATCAACCTGGTCTTCAGCTCCTCAAACGTCATCTCGCACTCCACTGTCCAACAAAAAGCTTTACCCTTCCTGGTAAGTGAAGTCAGTGGTAAGGATATCTTCGAGAAGTCTTTTATAAACCTCCTGTAATAACCTGCCAAACCAAAAAAGTTGCGGACCTCCGTGACTGCCCTCGGTCTCGGCCATTCCCTTATAGCTTCTATCTTCTTCGGGTCAACAGACAAGCCTCTCTGATTGATAACATGTCCTAAAAATACAACCTCTGACAGCTCAAAATTCGCACTTACAAAATTTTGCATACAGCTGATTCCTTTTGTGCGTCCCCAAAACAGTGCTGAGGTGAGACGTGATCTTCTGCACTTCTGGAATACACCAAAATATCATATATGAAGACAATAACAGAACGGTCTAAGAATTCTCGGAAAATCCTGTTCATCAAATCCATAAAAGCGGACGGGGCATTGGTCAGCCCAAACGGCATGACCACGAACTCATAATGTCTGTATCTGGTGCTGAACGTCGTCTTCTGAATGTCTGCTTCCCGAATCTTCAACCGGTGATAGCCTGTCCTAAGGTCTAACTTAGAAAACGTGCAGGAACCCTCAAGCTGATCAAACATGTCGTCGATCCTGGGGATAAGATACTTGTTCTTCACTGTCAACTTGTTCAACTCACGGTAGTCAATGCACAGCCTCAGACTACCATCCTTCTTCTTCACAAACAAAACTGGTGCACCACAAGGTGAAGTGCTGTGGCGAATGAAACCCGGATCAATCAACTCCTGCAAATGGACCTTCAACTCTGCGAGTTCTCTGAGGGTCATACGATAAGGAGACTTGGCCACAGGTGTCGCTCCAGGTACAAGATCGATCTGGAAGTCAATTTCTCTAGTAGGAGGGGCACTCAGATAAATCTTCTGGAAAGACGTCAGGAAATTCCTGGACTACGAGTACCTTTGATAAATCGGCCTTGGCTTCTGCATTCATCAACATTAAGAAGGTTTCACAATTTTTGCTAATGCATCTAACCGACTTAACGAACGAGATAATCAACTTAGCGACTCCCTTCATACCCTGGAAAGAAACATCAATTTAGTTGGGTCCTTCAAACTATATCAGCTTATTTCTACAGTCTATTTTAGGGTTCGCAGCTGATAACCAGTTTCATCCCCACAATCAAATCGAAACCCACGATAGGGAGTAGCAAGGCTTCCACAACAATCTTCGTTTCTCCAAATTGCACGAGTACCTTACACTTATCTCTAGTCTGTAAGAAGGATCCATTGGGACATTATGACCTCTAACGGTAATGCCTCAGGACCGACTTCTAATCTCAGTCTATGTACTAGAGATTCTGCTACGAACGAGTGTGAAGCGCCCGTGTCAAAGAGAATCTTGGAGGGTACACTATATATCATAAGAATACCTACATGAATGATTGAACACGAAAATTTACAGTGTCACTAAGGAGATTTTAATTAAATTTTCTATAAGACAGTTATACTATAACACATACCTGTCACCACATCCTCCCGCTCCTTGGCTTCCTGCTGGGCAAGGCCATAAGCTCTAGGCTGCACTGGTCCACGTCCCAGAGCTAGTCTTGTGTCAGCACTCATTGGTGCTTTTCCTTTGTTTACTTTACTCGGGCCACCGACCTCAAATTTCGACTACGCGAGAGGGTTACACTAAATCAGACTAAGGTGAAAAGGGTATGCATAAGATAAGCAGAAATTAAACACTAAACTAAAATTACCTGATTTCCAGAAGCTCCCTGATAATAGCAAGCTATGTGTCCTGGTTGCTGACACTTGTAACATACCCCTGCAGAAGCCAAACACTCACCCAGATGGTGGCGCTGACATTTAAGACAGAAGGGGTAGTCCTTGACCCTGTCTCCAGACTGACCGCTCTTCTTAACATCAGGGTTCTGCTTCTTAGTCCAGTTCTTTCCTTGACTTTTCTTGCTTTGATGTTGTTGTGGCGCATCTTGGGGTCGCTTGGATCGGAAGTTGATGCGCTTGAATTCTCTGCTGGCCAGCTTTCAACGTCCTGGCAGTGTCTACCAAACTCTTATAATCGGCGTTCACCATAGTCAACAAAGGTTGCCTCAGAGAGTCCCGCAGTCCATCCACAAAGCGGCCACACTTGTCGTTCTCTCCCCCTTGCAATGTGCCCGCATACCGAGACAAGTGGGTCAGCTCCTGCTCATAAACCACTACTGTTTTGTCCCCTTGAATCGGCCTAAGATACTTCTCTTGGTGACTGCGACGCTCCGAAGGAAGAACAAATCAGCTAGCCAGAGTTGTCGAGAAATCATTCTATGTGAACATGTCTGCGGTACGGCCATCCAACGTTGGAAATACAAAATTAACAGTACTAATCGACACAAAGAGTCCAAGGAATGAGAAGTTTAAATTGAGTTACTTACGAGCGGGGTTGTCTGCTAACTACCTGGTCCACCACTGATGGGCCTCTCCTTTCAGGAGAAAAGCCGCTAAAGGATCCTTCCGGTTCTCAAGACATTCCAACACCCCAAGCAGCTCTCGCGTCTTCAAAAGCCAGTCATCTGTCTCCATTGGCGACTATTCCCCATTGAATTTGGTGGGATGAAGGTCTCGAAAATTTCTCAGGTAACGCTTCATTCCTAAGTCTCCAACCACTAGTATTGGAGCTACCACTGGACCTGCAGCTGGCAATGCATTTCTGAATTCCAAAAGGGCTAGGGCCACCACCCTGATGACGAAGGTTGCCAAATCTGTCGGGTCTGGCACTGTCGGGGCTGCTGGTGTTGCAGGTGCTGGAGGCGTTGCTGGGGAACTATTATTATCCATGGCTATCTCAGGTATAGAATTCTGGCGAGACGGCTCGCCGGCCTCACTAGTACGTGGTACCAATAACACGCGAGGAAAGGAAATATTTATTGATGCCTGATAATGAAATTAAGGATCTACTAAGAAAAACAACGCATACACATCTTGAAAACCAGATAGAACTTGATGACTCTAACGTCGAAAAAGTGGTTAAAAAAATGCAATCCTATGGCTTTGTGAATTTACTAGGTCATGAGATCCTAAACCTGCCTCTGATATTAATTTGTAACACCTCAACCTAGTTTAACAATCCATCAGCCGTCCGGGCGGGTCCAGTGATAAGAAGTCAACTAAGAAATAATATTAAAACTAATACATAACAAACATAAATGAAAAGAACTCAAATGTAAGCTTATAGCGGAAGTTGCATAATAAACTAAGGTTAAAAGTGTACCTCAACGAGATGAATTCACAGAGCCACTAGAGAGAAAAAGGAACCAAACCACTGAATATCTGAAATATTACACAAAGTCTGGTCCAAAAATAAATTCTTAAACATTACATTACAAGAGTCCAAAACAACAGTAAGGTATTAAAGTACAACAGCAACTGGAAGGGAAAACAAACTATAGGAGCGACTGTAATGACACGCTCATCGTAAGCGTAGTTTCTCACCTGGGTCCCCTGTAAAAATATGCCCAAAACATGGGTCAGCCCAAAGGGAGAGTAAGAAAAACTATTCCTCCTGGTGACACTAAAATTGTTTTAGAAGAAAGACTTGCATATTTTGAAAATAATTTTGTACTAAGGAAAAACTGTATGCTAGTGTACTGTGCATGATTTTCTAAAAATAAAACTAGCAAAATAAATGACTATCTAATTACTCATACTGTGGAGTTTACTCAAGTTCCGAATAATTTGGTTAAATAGGAATTTCTAGGGTTCAATCTAAACTTGTGTTCTAAATACACTTATGATTGTTCCTCGACAGAGTTCCAGGCTGAGTAGCTCCTAACGCGCAATACTAGTCTAACGATCCGAGTCTTACTGACGAACTCAAGTGTTCTAGTGTCTCACAGACACAGACTCGAATCTACTAATTTCCAAAACGGGATACATCTCCCAAACATTTTGACACCTTCGTTCCACGCATGCCGGATCGTCTGCAACCATCTTCACAGAACACCGTAGAACCCTCACCAGACGTCGTAGCCCCCTCACCATACTCGGGCTCAAAGGACATGTGTTTTTGGCTGGAAAACAATGAATTCCACCTCCGTTGAAACCCATCTCCAGCCATCTCTCCTAGAGCTCGGCATCAGTCCCTCTGCCGCTTCAGTTCTCCGACTGTGAAAATAAAATGTCAATTGAGACAAGACCTTTAAAAGAGGTTCGAATCAAAAAGCTGCATAAGACTCAAAATCTCTCTAGGCATTCTCATATATGTTGAATTTAGTGGATATATAACCCATGAGGTCCGTAGGTCCTGCCATCGTCTGATGGATAAACCTTGAAAGTCAGTCTTTCTATCTGTTGGTTTACAACCATCTTGGCTGATGCTACACCCTTTGACATTGCTCACTCCTTCCATGATGGTCTCAAACAGAGCATGGCTAGTATTAACGGTAGAGCCAAACTTTTTGAAATCGTACCGAACCGGCTAGTCCTACCGGCGAGACCCAATCAGCTAGCTGATCCGCTCGTCAACTAAACCCTTTTCAAATCAAACCGTGATAAGCATTGACTTGCCCCGTTAAACCTTGAAATAGGATTTGAGGGGACCGGGAAGGGGACAACAGTTAATTTTAAGTTTTTAATGGAAAAAATGAACTGCTTTACAGTCGGGATTCAAGCCCATGATCCTATGCTCAAGCAGATTTTTTGCAACTGCACTGTAATAGTTTTATGAAAGCTTATTAACTTAATTATATACACTACCTCTTTTAATATATATAATTTATTAATACATACATGATATGTATATGTGTGTGTATACATTTATATATAAATTGAGTATTTATGTTCCTATTCAAGCACTGCTAGAAAACCAATCAAAATAAATTCTTGATAATTTATTAAGATTGATCGTTTTATCCAAAATAAAATCTTTCAGCTTATTATTAGACTATTGCCTTTATGCAAACTCAATTCAATCCATATTTTTTAGCGGCATGTACGTCGCAATATTATAAGAGTACAAGGTGAAAAAACATACTATTTAATCGTCGCCTACCCTTTTGATGCGTATATAGGTTGTGGAGGGCCGGATGCTTGAGATATGGATGGATCGTGCTGCTGAGGTGGCACAGCACGGCTGCTTCTGGGAGTACACTTTACAAGACCTAACAATAGATAGTGTTACTATTTCATTTGACGGCCGTCGGGCCGTGGTGGAAGCAACTATTAATGAAGCAGCCAAATCGGTAGATACTGCTCACCCCGATCACAATGACTCATACAGCACAACATACACCATGCAATATGTGATGGCTTGTTCAGATTCTGGCTGGAAGATAACCGAAGGTGCAATTCTCAAACCATAAATCTCTGCATCAGGTAGTTTGCCTCTCTCATTTTTGGTATTGCAGCATTTTATTTTTTTGTTTGGTTTTGTTTTGACGCTGCAGCATCACAATTATGGCTTTTGACTGAACAAATTCACTTATGAGGTTGTATTTTCAACTTGATTGATATCACCGAATTGTTATTGAACCATAGTTTCATCATCTTGTTTTAGATAGATATGCTGCATTACCTTCCAGGTGTTCCATTATGAACTTTTTGGCCATTCTGTAGGGGTCATTATGGACTGCATATCGAAGAACTAAATATCAAAAGTATGTTTATTGAACCGGTATTAACACTGCCATGAAGAAATATTTTGTTCATATTATGTTAGTATGATGGCTATTCATATGCCTTTTTACTAGCCATCATTGTAAGCTTCAATGTGTTTAAAAAAAGATGAAGATCGTTAATGTTTTTTTTAGATTCTGTTAGGGACCTACCGCCACTCACGGAACCGGACCCTCACTGGGGGCGCACATAACGCCAACACGACGCGGAGACGAGCGCACCAAAGGACACTCTGACATAAAGCCGTGCACACGAGAGCTTGCATCCCTGTTTCGTTCCTTTTGTTTCGTATTTTTATTTCAATGGTAATTTTTGGCGCGTATTTTTATCCCACGTGTTTAAGCCCAAGTGGAGGGCATGCGACTATTGTGAATTTTCTTTATATTTCTCATGTGGGGTATCTTGAATGGCAAGCAAGAAGTATTACTCTCATCTCTCTCTAGCCTTCTCATCCCCCTTCCCATTCTCTCTCTCTCTCTCTGATCCCCTTTTCCCTAATTGACCGCAGCATCCCCGGAGAAATCCGGCCCTCCTTCGCCGTCAAGCCCCCTTTCCCACCGCCCAAGCTTGAGGAGCACCCAACCGGCCGACGGCAAACGAGGTGTCACAGTCCGCGACACGTAACATATTGGTATCAGAGGGACCTCCGACCGCGAACCCTAGCATGGAATCGTCCGCCTTTCCATCCCTGGTCAGCACCTCTACCTCGCCGCGCCCGATAGTCTCGGCCTCCTGCCGACTCCTTCCAACCCACTGATGGCAGATCGCAAGATGTTCCAGCAACTCATCGACTGACGCGACCGCGTGGATTCCCGGTTTGGGGAATTTGACAACCGCCTCGCCAATCTCTTCGTCGGACCCCCCCCCCCCCCCCCCCCCCCCCCCGCTCGACAAAACCGTGAGTCAACATTCAACGACGGAGCAAATGTACCAAGCTGTCCCATTCGGCCACCGCCACGAAGGCTCTGCTTTTCCTCGATATGTCCAGCTGGACTTTCTGGTATTTGACGGACCGGAAGATCCCTTTTCCTGGCTCACCAAGTGCGAGATCTTTTTTCCAACCAACGCACCACCGACGAAGACCAATTGAGCCTCGCCTCTTTCCACCTCAACTGGGCCGCCCAGTTATGGTTCGCCCAACTCCAGCGTGAGCGTCCCTATCTGCAGTGGGACAAGTTCAAGACGGCTTGCAGGCTCCGTTTCGAGCCGTCGTTCCGCGACAACCCCTGCGACGACCTCATTGCGCTTCGCCAAATCGGATCCTTAGAAGACAACCTCGATCGCTTTCAGCTGCTCCTCGCTCGCGCCCCATCCGTTCGGATCGACCAACAGGTGCCCATTTTTACAGTCGGACTACATGAATGACTCCGCCTTGACGTCGAATTTCAGGATCCTCCCGACCTCAACATCTCCATGAGTATCGTACGGGACATGCGAACGCCACATCCTCCTTGACCTCCCTTATCTCCATCATCGGGACCACGGAACGCCCTTCCGAGGGGCCCTCCTCACTCAACATCAACTGCTCTTCCACCCCGACCGGGAGAAAATCCGAAGCCCCCTTTCCTCCGCCGTCTGTCCAACGCGGAAATGGCCAACCACCGCTCAAAAGGGCTTTGCTTCAACTGTGATAAACTGTTTGGACCCAGCCATCGTTGCAAGCGCCTCTTTTGGATTGAGGTGGATGACCCCCCCCCCCCCCCCCCCGGAGGATGATGACGAGAACCCGGATGTCGAGTCCTTTCCAGCCCTTCAGGAGGTCATATGCTCCAACTACCCGTCGCTCTTGCGGGAAACACACTCGTCGCCCTTTTGGATTCGGGCAGTACACATAACTTCATCTGCCACACCACGGTCGTGAGTCTCCGTTTGCCCATCACACCATGCCGGCAACTTCAGGTGTCCGTCGCAAATGGACATAGCATGGCGTGCCCGGGACTGTGTCGTCGGATGCCCTGAACCATTCACCAACAACCCTTTGAGGTAAATCTCTTGGTCGTGGATCTCGAAGGCTTTGATCTAGTATTGGGCGTGCGTTGGCTCCGTACATTGGGCCCAATTACTTGGGACTTCAATTATCTTACAATGCAGTGCAGTGTCATGACGGCCCCCATTGAGTGGAATGGCCATGTCTCTCTCCACCCTCTAAACCACAAGCATTCCTTCTCCAAGGACCATTAGTTCTGGCTGGTCCTCCTCCCAAGACCTTCATCTCCTTTTGTAGGAATTCGGGGACACCTTCATCGTTCTGGCCTCCCTACCGCCACACCGCTCCCGGGATCACTGTATTTGTCTCTTACCGGGAGTGGCCCCCGTCGTTGGGCGACCCTACCGCTACCCATTTCTTCAAAAATATGAGATTGAAAGACAGTGCACCGTCATGCTCCAACAAGGGATCATTCAACGGAGCGTCTCTTCATTCTCTTCACCGGCCCTCCTGGTCCATAAGAAGGATAACACATGGTGCTTCTGCGTTGACTACTGAAAACTCAACGCCAAAACAGTTAAAGACAAGTTTTGTAGTCATGTGGTCGAAGAACTCCTTGACGAGTTGCATGGGGCATGTTTCTTTTCAAAACTCGATCTATACTCCGGATAACACCAAGTTCGCATGGCTGTCGCAGACGTGAAAAAGACAGCGTTCAGAACGTACCACGGGCATTTTGAGTTCCTCGTCATGCACTTCGGATTGACGAATGCGTCCTCCACCTTCCAATCACTTATGAACGAGGTATTCCAATCCCTTCTCCGCAAGTTTGTGCTTGTGTTTTTTGATGATATCTTGATCTATAACAAGTCATGGCCCGATCATCTCCGTCACATCCGCGAGGTGCTTACCTGGCTCCGCCACCATCACCTTGCCCTCAAGGAGGCCAAGTGTACTTTCGGCCAAACCAGGGTCACCTACCTCGGCTACGTGGTGCATGGCAAGGGGTTGTCCGCCGATACGGAGAAACTTCAAAGCGTAGCCTCGTGGCCGGTGTTGCAGTCGCAATGCGATCTGCGCGCTTTTTTAGGCCTCACGGGCTACTACCGCAGGTTCATTCTGGGATACAGTGTCATAGCCGAGCCCCTACTGGCCCTAATGCGACGTACGACCTTCATATGGGACAAGGGTGCGCAGCTGGCTTTCTCGGCGCTCCAAACAGCCCTGCTCTCCGCCTCGGTGCTGCAGCTCCCTGACTTTTGGGAGCCCTTTTTCATTGAATGTGATGCTTCAACACAGGGTTGTGGGCGGTTCTGCAACAACACGGCCATCCGCTTGCGTATTTTAGCCGTCACACTGCTCTACACCATTGCAAACTACCGTCTCGCCAAGGCCGTCAAGCACCAGCGCCCATATTTATGGGGACGCTCTTTCGTCGTGCGGACCGACCACTACAGTTTGAAATACCTCTTGGAACGTCTGACTATCGTGTCGCAACAATGATGGGTGAGCAAGTTATTGGGTTTGACTTCACCGTTAAATACAAAGTCGACGCCTTCAATCGGGCCGCGAACGCTCTGTCCCGCCGTCATGACGACGACACGGCCTCCATATGCGCTATCTCTAGTCCGACAACACAGCTATTGGAAGTCAACCAGGGGGACATCACCCGCACCCCCTCCCCCGAACTACTGCAGCTAGCTCGGATGGGCTTCTACCATCCGCTTGGACTGCTCACCAAGGACTCATCCTCTATCGGGGACACGTTTATCTTCCGCTGGACTCACCCTACATCTCATCCATTCTGAAGGGATACCTACAATCGAGCTCACTAGGGGGTCCACAAGACACTCCACCACATTCGCACGAAATTCTATTTTAAGGGGCTGCCCCTTCACGTCCAAGATTTCATTGTCCAGTGCATTACATGTCAACAACAGAAATTGGCCAGCCTTCCTCCCGCTAAGCTCCTCCAACCCTTGCCAGTGCCAACCCGAATATGGGTCGAAATTTTAATGGATTTTGTGGAAGGTCTTCCATGCAGCGAAGGGAAGACCGTCTTAATGGCGGTGGTGGATAGGTTCTCTAAAGGAGTGCATTTTATCCCACTAGCTCGTCCTTTCATCGCCGAGTGTGTGGCCCAACTTTTCTTCACCGACATCTTCTGGTTGCATGGCTTGCCGGAGAGCATCGTCGCTGGAGAGCATCGTCTCCGATCGTGACAAGGTGTTCACGGGTCGCTTCTGGAAGGAGCTTTTCACCCTGAGCGGGGCAACATTGGCCTTTTCCTTTGCCTACCACCCCCAGTAGGACGGCCAAACGGAGGTCGTTAACCGGACCGTGGAGATGTACCTTCGCTGCCTAATAGGGGGTCACCCCAAAGATTGGGTCAAATGACTTCCTTGGATCGAGTACTGTTACAACACCTCCTATCACTCGGCCCTTCAAACCACGCTGTTCCGGTTGATCTACTGGCGTGAGCCGCCCAAGCTGCTCGCATATGGGCGCGACCTCGCCTCGTTAACCCCAGTGGAACAGGAGCTCTTGGATCGTGAACCGGCTCCTCGCCACGGCTCGCGACCACTTATGTCGTGCCCAACACCGAATGGAGGCGGCGTACAATCGTGGCCATTAGGATGTTTCTTTCGCCATCGATGAGTGGGTATGGTTCAAATGCCACCCCTACCACCAACTCTCACTGCGAACGGAGGCGGCCTCCAACATACTGAGTCCGTGTTTTTATGTCCTGTTTCAGATTCTGTAGCGCATTGGCCCGTTTCAGATTGCGGACCTGCCCCCTCAGCTTGAGGACAAGCTCTCTTCCGACGAGAAAGGAGATGTTACGGACCTACCGCCAGTCACAGAACCGGACCCTCACTGGGGGCGCACATACCGCCGACACGGCGCGGGGACGAGCGTGCCAAAGGACACTCCGACATAAAACCGTGCACACGAGAGCTTGCATCCCTGTTTTGTTCCTTTTGTTTTGTATTTTTATTTCGATGGTAATTTCTGGTGCGTATTTTTATCCTCACGTGTTTAAGCCCAAGTAGGGGGCATGCGACTGTTGTGACTTTTCTTTATATTTTCCATGTGGGGTATCTTGAATGGCAAGCAAGAAGTATTACTCTCGTCTCTCTCTCTCTCTAGCCTTCTCATCCCCCTTCCCGTTCTCTCTCTCTCTCTCCCCCTCCCCTTTTCCCGTTCTCTCTCTCTCTCTCATCCCCTTTTCCCTAATCTACCGCAGCATCCCCGGAGAAATCCGGCACTCCTCCGCTGCCAAGCCCCCTTTCCCACTGCCCAAGCTGGAGGAGCTCCCAACCGGACCGACAGCAAATGAGGTCACAGTCCGCGGCACGTAACAGATTCTTATAGGGATGAGATGTCCATTAGGATTATAGCACTAGCAAAAATTGAAGAGAGAAACTGTAACCTGCTAAACATCACTAGAGTGCAGAGAAAAATGTTAGCCAACTATGATTTAAATTGGTTGCAAAAAAATGCTACACTAGACCTGTGTATGGTCTAGTGTAGCTAGGGCATTCTAAATCTTAAGACAGAGCTAGGGTTAAGCAAGTCTACCCTAGGGTAGACTTGCTCAGTCACTGGGATAAAAGTGACTCTCTATGAGGCCCATAGGATCTACCGTAGGCTTGCCAAGGCTTGAAGATGCCTTTTGAGTGAAGTTAATCTCGAGGTGCAACACAGGGGTAGCCTAGGAGCTCCTGACATGGGCATCAAAACTTCTATGGTCCCTAAAAGTTCTGAGATGTTACAAATCCAACAAGTAAAAAAAAAAATGTCCACGAAATTAAACTAGGTCAATAGATACTAAGTTAAAACATACCTTCGGGAAATAATCCCGAATACTTCCGCTACATCAAGTCCTCGAGCTTCCAAGCAAACTCAAATTGTTCATTGTTGGACCATAAAATATTGACCATGTCAATCCTCTTACTCTGGAGCTGACTGGTCTGCTGATCCCCAATGCGCACTAGCTCAACATGAATAGGTCTGAGGGGGTAGGAATATTTTGGTCCGGGCCAAGCAAAGTTCATCGCAATGACGATACGTGGAAAACATCATGGAGGTTACCTAACTCTGGTGGAAACTCTAAGTGGAAGGATACAAGTCCAATGCGCTCAATAATGGAATAGGCCCGATATATCTGCGGTTGAGCTCCTGACGTCCTCTAACTTTGGATCTCTCCGTGCCTAGGCCTAATCTTCAAAAACACTCTGTCACCAATAGAAAATTCTATCTTTCCAGTGCTTCACATCAAAATTCTTAGCTTGACGGCTCTCGGCTTCAAGCATCCTCTCTAAAATAAATGAGCAAGGAATATTCATCTTTGGTAGCTCAAAGAGCTTATTCCTCCTTGAAAGCAAGGAGTTTGATCATATTGACGTTGAGGTGGTTCTCCCATGAAAAAGGATTGTGCCACAAGAGAATGAATATATCGGATGAAGAGATCGCTGCAATTGTATCTAAATCGTCCCCCCTATGTAGGAGGGCTCACCCGTGTATGGCTCACCCGTGTATGAGTCGACAGAGGCAAAGCTATCTTTTTTTTTTGGAAAATGGAGTTTTAGCTTTTATGTTGATGATTTCATGCACGCGTTGGGCATTCATCTGCAACGACCGATTGTGGATGTGCTGAGATATTTCGTCGTGATGCCATGTTCCATGTTGTAGATCCTAGGCTTTTGTAATTTTAAAATCAGTTCTTTGATTCAATGAAGATAAATATTTATATTTGAATGTCTTACTCTTACTTGTCCAGCACCTATGCAATTTCCTTGACTGCAACTTTTCCTGACACTGTACAGCTATAAGCATACAAAAGGTTTATGGGTGAAGATCCAGCATGAGCCTGATGCATGCCCTCCTTAGACTCTAGTTAGGAGGTGTGAGATTGAGAGGGAGGAAAAGCAACCATGCTTTAGAGTGCCCTTATTAGTCACTGCAAAAAGATTGTCAAGGTTACAGTTCTGTAGGTATTCCGCGTACATGATTTGACCAAATCAAGGGCTAGGATTACACGGATAAATCAACGAAATCCAGATATTTTGTTGTCGGAACTGCAGTTGTCGACATTGTTTGTCTATGAATAATTTGGTAGTCGCCGCGTCGTGGTGCGAATTGGTGACGCCTTTTGTCTATCTCACCGGACCGGCTGTCGCCTCACCGAGCGCCGTCATCTTATTATCGTACGTGGTGCTCTATTTATCTATGTTGCGGCAGTGACATTTTTGTAATAATCTCGTATGTCCACTCGTCTTATATAAGCAAGCGGAGATGAGTTTAGAACAATCTTTGGAGCTTCTAGGTTTGAAATCTCATTTGAGGGAACCAACTCTCAGAAGCTAGACGTGAACATATCTTGTGAGTTGCATCCCCGCATTTTTTCCTCTCAAAATTTTGATTTGATTGCATATGCTTGAACCATCACGTGTATAATTGCGTAAAATGAAGACAAAAATAAATAGAAAATGACGAATAAGGGAATAACGATCCCAACTTAGGTATGTAGTCATCATTTATATGAAACTTCCCTTAATAAAGTTGGCAACTTGGAAGCGATAGAACAGGATATTATTATTATTTTCTTTTAAAATAGACGAAGTTAATAATGTTATTATCTTATATTTCCTTTAAAAATTATTATTATTACAATTAGGAAAAAAATAGTTAAGATAAAATAATTAATTAAACAAATTATTTAGTGCACATGGTATTATTATTTTTAATCTCTTTGCTTCACGTGCCCAACTTTTGAGAAGAAAAGTTATAACGGCACTTAAAAAAAAGTATTGTGATTTTAATTTTTAGCATCTTATAAATAGTTTTAATGGTCGCAGTCATGAAAGTTGTGGTTATGAATCATTGTCATTCGTGAACGAGAATTTCATCCAATTTTATGTTCAAAACTAGCGTGTTTTCTTCGCGATCGACGTAATCACTGTCATGCCAAGCATGTGCTCTATGATGGTGACCCGATCATCTTTGTCACATCCGCGAGGTGCTTACCTGGCTCCGCCACCATCACCTCGCCCTCAAGGAGGCCAAGTGTACTTTTGGCCAAACCAGGCTCACCTACCTCGGCCACGTGGTGCATGGCAAGGGGTTGTCCGCCGATACGGAGAAACTTCAAAGCGTAGCCTCGTGGCCGGTGTTCCAGTAGTAGCAACGCGATCTACGCGCTTTTTTAGGCCTCACGGGCTACTACTGCAGGTTCATTCGGGGATACAGTGTCATGGCTGAGCCCCTACTGGCCCTAATGCAACGTACGACCTTCGTAAGGGACAAGGGTGCACAGCTGGCTTTCTCGGCGCTCCAAACAGCCCTGCTCTCCACCCCGGTGCTGCAGCTCCCTGACTTTCGGTAGCCCTTTTTCATTAAATGTGATGCTTCAACACAGGGTTGTGGGCGGTTCAGCAACAACACTGCCATCCGCTTGCGTATTTTAGCCGCCACACTGCTCTCCACCATTGCAAACTACCGTCAGCACCGGCGCACATATTTATGGGGACGCTCTTTCGTCGTGCGGACCGACCACCACTACAGTTTTAAATACCTCTTGGAACAACGTCTGACTATCGTGTCGCAACAGTGATGGGTGAGCAAGTTATTGGGGTTTGACTTCACCGTTGAATACAAAGTCGATGCCTTAAATCGGGCCGCAAACGCTCTATCCCGCCGTCATGACGACGACACAGCCTCCATATGCGCTATCTCTAGTCCGACAGCACAGCTATTGGAAGTCAACCAGGGGGACATCACCCGCTCCCCCTCCCCCGAACTACTGCAGCGGGCTCGGATGGGCTTCTACCATCCGCATGGACTGCTCACCAAGGACTCATCCTCTATCGGGGACACGTTTATCTTCCGCCGGACTCACCCTACATCTCATCTATTCTGAAGGGATACCTACAATCGAGCTCACGAGGGTCCACAAGACACTCCACCATATTCGCGCGGAATTCTATTTTAAGGGGCTGCCCCTTCACGTCCACGATTTCATTGTCCAGTGCATTACATGTCAACAACAGAAATTGGCCAACCTTCTTCCCGCTAAGCTCCAACCCTTGCCAGTGCCAACCCGAATATGGGTCGACATTTAATGGATTTTGTGGAAGGTCTTCCGTGCAGCGAAGGGAAGTCCGTCTTAATGGCAGTGGTGGACAGGTTCTCTAAAGGAGCGCATTTTATCCCACTAGCTCGTCCTTTCATCGCCGAGTGTGTGGCCCAACTTTTCTTCACTGACATCTTTTGGTTGCATGGCTTGCCAGAGAGCATCGTCGCCCGAGAGCATCGTCTCCGATCGTGACAAGGTGTTCACGGGTCGCTTCTGGAAGGAGCTTTTCACCCTGAGCGGGGCAACATTGGCCTTTTCCTTTGCCTACCACCCCCAGTAGGACGGCCAAACGTTGGTCGTTAACCAGACCGTGGAGATGTACCTTCGCTGCCTAACAGGGGGTCACCCCAAAGATTGGGTCAAATGACTTACTTGGATCGAGTACTGTTACCACACCTCCTATCACTCGGCCCTTCAAACCACACCGTTCGGGTTAATCGACGGGCGTGAGCCGCCCAAGCTGCTCACATATGGGCACGACCTCGCCTCGTTAACCCCAGTGGAACAGGAGCTCTTGGATCGTGAACCGGCTCCTCGCCACGGCCCGCGACCACTTATGTCGTGCCAACACCGAATGGAGGCGGCGTACAATCGTGGCCATTAGGATGTTTCTTTCGCCATCGATGAGTGGGTATGGCTCAAATGCCACCCCTACTACCAACTCTCACTGCGAACGGAGGCGGCCTCCAACAAACTGAGTCCGTGTTTTTATGGCCCGTTTCAGATTCTGCAGCGCACTGGCCCGTTTCAGATTGTGGACCTGCCCCCTCAGCTTGAGGACAAGCTCTCTTCCAACGAGAAAAGAGATGTTACAGACCTACCGCCAGTCACAGAACCGGACCCTCACTGGAGGCGCACATACCGCCGACACTGCGTGGGGACGAGCGCGCCAAAGGATACTCCGACAGAAAACCGTGCACACGAGAGCTTGCATCCCTGTTTTGTTCCTTTTGTTTCGTACTTTTATTTCGATGGTAATTTCTGGTGCGTATTTTTATCCCACGTGTTTAAGCTCAAGTAGGGGGCATGCGACTATTGTGACTTTTCTTTATATTTTCCATGTGGGGTGTCTTGAATGGCAAGCAAGAAGTATTACTCTCATCTCTCTCTCTAGCCTTCTCATCCCCCTTCCTGTTCTCCCTCTCTCTCTCCCCCTCCCCTTTTCCCGTTCTCTCCCTCTCTCTCTCTCTTGTCCCCTTTTCCCTAATCTACCGCAGCCTCCCCGGAGAAATCCGGCCCTCCGCTGCCAAGCCCCCTTTCCCACCGCCCAAGTTGGAGGAGCTCCCAACCGGCCGACAGCAAATGAGGTCACAGTCCGCAGCACGTAACAGATTCTTATAGGGATGAGATGTCCATTAGGATTATAGCACTAGCAAAAATTGAAGAGAGAAACTGTAACCTGCTAAACATCACTAGAGTGCAGAGAAAAATGTTAGCCAGCTATGATTTAAATTGGTTGCAAAAAAATGCTACACTAGACCTGTGTATGGTCTAGTGTAGCTAGGGCATTCTAAATCTTAAGACAGAGCTAGGGTTAAGCAAGTCTACCCTAGGGTAGACTTGCTCAGTCACTGGGATAAAAGTGACTCTCTATGAGTCCCATAGGATCTACCGTAGGCTTGCCAAGGCTTGAAGATGCCTTTTGAGTGAAGTGAATCTCGAGGTGCAACACAGGGGTAGCCTAGGAGCTCCTGACATGGGCATCAAAACTTCTATGGTCCCTAAAAGTTCTGAGATGTTACAAATCCAACAAGTAAAAAAAAATGTCCTCGAAATTAAACTAGGTCAATAGATACTAAGTTAAAACATACCTTCGGGAAATAATCCCGAATACTTCCGCTACATCAAGTCCTCGAGCTTCCAAGCAAACTCAAATTGTCCATTGTTGGACCATAAAATATTGACCATGTCAATCCTCTTACTCTGGAGCTGACTGGTCTGCTGATCCCCAATGCGCACTAGCTCAACATGAATAGGTCTGAGGGGGTAGGAATATTTTGGTCCGGGCCAAGCAAAGTTCTTCGCAATGACGATACTTGGAAAACATCATGGAGGTTACCTAACTCTGGTGGAAACTCTAAGTGGAAGGATACAAGTCCAATGCGCTCAATAATGGAATAGGGCCCGATATATCTGCGGTTGAGCTCCTGACGTCCTCTAACTTTGGATCTCTCTGTGCCTAGGCCTAATCTTCAAAAACACTCTGTCACCAATAGAAAATTCTACCTTTCAGTGCTTCGCATCAAAATTCTTAGATTGACGACTCTCGGCTTCAAGCATCCTCTCTCAAATAAATGAGCAAGGAATATTCATCTTTGGTAGCTCAAAGAGCTTATTCCTCCTTGACAGCAAGGAGTTTGATCATATTGACGTTGAGGTGGTTCTCCCATGAAAAAGGATTGTGCCACAAGAGAATGAATATATCGGATGAAGAGATCGCTGCAATTGTATCTAAATCGTCCCCCCTATGTAGGAGGGCTCACCCGTGTATGGCTCACCCGTGTATGAGTCGACAGAGGCAAAGCTATCTTTTTTTTTTGGAAAATGGAGTTTTAGCTTTTATGTTGATGATTTCATGCACGCGTTGGGCATTCATCTGCAACGACCGATTGTGGATGTGCTGAGATATTTCGTCGTGATGCCATGTTCCATGTTGTAGATCCTAGGTTTTGTAATTTTAAAATATCAGTTCTTTGATTCAATGAAGATAAATATTTATATTTGAATGTCTTACTCTTACTTGTCCAGCACCTATGCAATTTCCTTGACTGCAACTTTTCCTGACACTGTACAGCTATAAGCATACAAAAGGTTTATGGGTGAAGATCCAGCATGAGCCTGATGCATGCCCTCCTTAGACTCTAGTTAGGAGGTGTGAGATTGAGAGGGAGGAAAAGCAACCATGCTTTAGAGTGCCCTTATTAGTCACTGCAAAAAGATTGTCAAGGTTACAGTTCTGTAGGTATTCCGCGTACATGATTTGACCAAATCAAGGGCTAGGATTACACGGATAAATCAACGAAATCCAGATATTTTGTTGTCGGAACTGCAGTTGTCGACATTGTTTGTCTATGAATAATTTGGTAGTCGCCGCGTCGTGGTGCGAATTGGTGACGCCTTTTGTCTATCTCACCGGACCGGCTGTCGCCTCACCGAGCGCCGTCATCTTATTATCGTACGTGGTGCTCTATTTATCTATGTTGCGGCAGTGACATTTTTGTAATAATCTCGTATGTCCACTCGTCTTATATAAGCAAGCGGAGATGAGTTTAGAACAATCTTTGGAGCTTCTAGGTTTGAAATCTCATTTGAGGGAACCAACTCTCAGAAGCTAGACGTGAACATATCTTGTGAGTTGCATCCCCGCATTTTTTCCTCTCAAAATTTTGATTTGATTGCATATGCTTGAACCATCACGTGTATAATTGCGTAAAATGAAGACAAAAAATAAATAGAAAATGACGAATAAGGGAATAACGATCCCAACTTAGGTATGTAGTCATCATTTATATGAAACTTCCCTTAATAAAGTTGGCAACTTGGAAGCGATAGAACAGGATATTATTATTATTTTCTTTTAAAATAGACGAAGTTAATAATGTTATTATCTTATATTTCCTTTAAAAATTATTATTATTACAATTAGGAAAAAAATAGTTAAGATAAAATAATTAATTAAACAAATTATTTAGTGCACATGGTATTATTATTTTTAATCTCTTTGCTTCACGTGCCCAACTTTTGAGAAGAAAAGTTATAACGGCACTTAAAAAAAGTATTGTGATTTTAATTTTTAGCATCTTATAAATAGTTTTAATGGTCGCAGTCATGAAAGTTGTGGTTATGAATCATTGTCATTCGTGAACGAGAATTTCATCCAATTTTATGTTCAAAACTAGCGTGTTTTCTTCGCGATCGACGTAATCACTGTCATGCCAAGCATGTGCTCTATGATGGTGACCCGATCATCTTTGTCACATCCGCGAGGTGCTTACCTGGCTCCGCCACCATCACCTCGCCCTCAAGGAGGCCAAGTGTACTTTTGGCCAAACCAGGCTCACCTACCTCGGCCACGTGGTGCATGGCAAGGGTTGTCCGCCGATACGGAGAAACTTCAAAGCGTAGCCTCGTGGCCGGTGTTCCAGTAGCAACGCGATCTACGCGCTTTTTTAGGCCTCACGGCTACTACTGCAGGTTCATTCGGGGATACAGTGTCATGGCTGAGCCCCTACTGGCCCTAATGCAACGTACGACCTTCGTAAGGGACAAGGGTGCACAGCTGGCTTTCTCGGCGCTCCAAACAGCCCTGCTCTCCACCCCGGTGCTGCAGCTCCCTGACTTTCGGTAGCCCTTTTTCATTAAATGTGATGCTTCAACACAGGGTTGTGGGCGGTTCAGCAACAACACTGCCATCCGCTTGCGTATTTTAGCCGCCACACTGCTCTCCACCATTGCAAACTACCGTCAGCACCGGCGCACATATTTATGGGGACGCTCTTTCGTCGTGCGGACCGACCACTACAGTTTTAAATACCTCTTGGAACAACGTCTGACTATCGTGTCGCAACAGTGATGGGTGAGCAAGTTATTGGGGTTTGACTTCACCGTTGAATACAAAGTCGATGCCTTAAATCGGGCCGCAAACGCTCTATCCCGCCGTCATGACGACGACACAGCCTCCATATGCGCTATCTCTAGTCCGACAGCACAGCTATTGGAAGTCAACCAGGGGGACATCACCCGCTCCCCCTCCCCCGAACTACTGCAGCGGGCTCGGATGGGCTTCTACCATCCGCATGGACTGCTCACCAAGGACTCATCCTCTATCGGGACACGTTTATCTTCCGCCGGACTCACCCTACATCTCATCTATTCTGAAGGGATACCTACAATCGAGCTCACGAGGGTCCACAAGACACTCCACCATATTCGCGCGGAATTCTATTTTAAGGGGCTGCCCCTTCACGTCCACGATTTCATTGTCCAGTGCATTACATGTCAACAACAGAAATTGGCCAACCTTCTTCCCGCTAAGCTCCAACCCTTGCCAGTGCCAACCCGAATATGGGTCGACATTTAATGGATTTTGTGGAAGGTCTTCCGTGCAGCGAAGGGAAGTCCGTCTTAATGGCAGTGGTGGACAGGTTCTCTAAAGGAGCGCATTTTATCCCACTAGCTCGTCCTTTCATCGCCGAGTGTGTGGCCCAACTTTTCTTCACTGACATCTTTTGGTTGCATGGCTTGCCAGAGAGCATCGTCGCCCGAGAGCATCGTCTCCGATCGTGACAAGGTGTTCACGGGTCGCTTCTGGAAGGAGCTTTTCACCCTGAGCGGGGCAACATTGGCCTTTTCCTTTGCCTACCACCCCCAGTAGGACGGCCAAACGTTGGTCGTTAACCAGACCGTGGAGATGTACCTTCGCTGCCTAACAGGGGGTCACCCCAAAGATTGGGTCAAATGACTTACTTGGATCGAGTACTGTTACCACACCTCCTATCACTCGGCCCTTCAAACCACACCGTTCGGGTTAATCGACGGGCGTGAGCCGCCCAAGCTGCTCACATATGGGCACGACCTCGCCTCGTTAACCCCAGTGGAACAGGAGCTCTTGGATCGTGAACCGGCTCCTCGCCACGGCCCGCGACCACTTATGTCGTGCCAACACCGAATGGAGGCGGCGTACAATCGTGGCCATTAGGATGTTTCTTTCGCCATCGATGAGTGGGTATGGCTCAAATGCCACCCCTACTACCAACTCTCACTGCGAACGGAGGCGGCCTCCAACAAACTGAGTCCGTGTTTTTATGGCCCGTTTCAGATTCTGCAGCGCACTGGCCCGTTTCAGATTGTGGACCTGCCCCCTCAGCTTGAGGACAAGCTCTCTTCCAACGAGAAAAGAGATGTTACAGACCTACCGCCAGTCACAGAACCGGACCCTCACTGGAGGCGCACATACCGCCGACACTGCGTGGGGACGAGCGCGCCAAAGGATACTCCGACAGAAAACCGTGCACACGAGAGCTTGCATCCCTGTTTTGTTCCTTTTGTTTCGTACTTTTATTTCGATGGTAATTTCTGGTGCGTATTTTTATCCCACGTGTTTAAGCTCAAGTAGGGGGCATGCGACTATTGTGACTTTTCTTTATATTTTCCATGTGGGGTGTCTTGAATGGCAAGCAAGAAGTATTACTCTCATCTCTCTCTCTAGCCTTCTCATCCCCCTTCCTGTTCTCCCTCTCTCTCTCCCCCTCCCCTTTTCCCGTTCTCTCCCTCTCTCTCTCTCTTGTCCCCTTTTCCCTAATCTACCGCAGCCTCCCCGGAGAAATCCGGCCCTCCGCTGCCAAGCCCCCTTTCCCACCGCCCAAGTTGGAGGAGCTCCCAACCGGCCGACAGCAAATGAGGTCACAGTCCGCAGCACGTAACAGATTCTTATAGGGATGAGATGTCCATTAGGATTATAGCACTAGCAAAAATTGAAGAGAGAAACTGTAACCTGCTAAACATCACTAGAGTGCAGAGAAAAATGTTAGCCAGCTATGATTTAAATTGGTTGCAAAAAAATGCTACACTAGACCTGTGTATGGTCTAGTGTAGCTAGGGCATTCTAAATCTTAAGACAGAGCTAGGGTTAAGCAAGTCTACCCTAGGGTAGACTTGCTCAGTCACTGGGATAAAAGTGACTCTCTATGAGTCCCATAGGATCTACCGTAGGCTTGCCAAGGCTTGAAGATGCCTTTTGAGTGAAGTGAATCTCGAGGTGCAACACAGGGGTAGCCTAGGAGCTCCTGACATGGGCATCAAAACTTCTATGGTCCCTAAAAGTTCTGAGATGTTACAAATCCAACAAGTAAAAAAAAATGTCCTCGAAATTAAACTAGGTCAATAGATACTAAGTTAAAACATACCTTCGGGAAATAATCCCGAATACTTCCGCTACATCAAGTCCTCGAGCTTCCAAGCAAACTCAAATTGTCCATTGTTGGACCATAAAATATTGACCATGTCAATCCTCTTACTCTGGAGCTGACTGGTCTGCTGATCCCCAATGCGCACTAGCTCAACATGAATAGGTCTGAGGGGGTAGGAATATTTTGGTCCGGGCCAAGCAAAGTTCTTCGCAATGACGATACTTGGAAAACATCATGGAGGTTACCTAACTCTGGTGGAAACTCTAAGTGGAAGGATACAAGTCCAATGCGCTCAATAATGGAATAGGGCCCGATATATCTGCGGTTGAGCTCCTGACGTCCTCTAACTTTGGATCTCTCTGTGCCTAGGCCTAATCTTCAAAAACACTCTGTCACCAATAGAAAATTCTACCTTTCAGTGCTTCGCATCAAAATTCTTAGATTGACGACTCTCGGCTTCAAGCATCCTCTCTCAAATAAATGAGCAAGGAATATTCATCTTTGGTAGCTCAAAGAGCTTATTCCTCCTTGACAGCAAGGAGTTTGATCATATTGACGTTGAGGTGGTTCTCCCATGAAAAAGGATTGTGCCACAAGAGAATGAATATATCGGATGAAGAGATCGCTGCAATTGTATCTAAATCGTCCCCCCTATGTAGGAGGGCTCACCCGTGTATGGCTCACCCGTGTATGAGTCGACAGAGGCAAAGCTATCTTTTTTTTTTGGAAAATGGAGTTTTAGCTTTTATGTTGATGATTTCATGCACGCGTTGGGCATTCATCTGCAACGACCGATTGTGGATGTGCTGAGATATTTCGTCGTGATGCCATGTTCCATGTTGTAGATCCTAGGTTTTGTAATTTTAAAATATCAGTTCTTTGATTCAATGAAGATAAATATTTATATTTGAATGTCTTACTCTTACTTGTCCAGCACCTATGCAATTTCCTTGACTGCAACTTTTCCTGACACTGTACAGCTATAAGCATACAAAAGGTTTATGGGTGAAGATCCAGCATGAGCCTGATGCATGCCCTCCTTAGACTCTAGTTAGGAGGTGTGAGATTGAGAGGGAGGAAAAGCAACCATGCTTTAGAGTGCCCTTATTAGTCACTGCAAAAAGATTGTCAAGGTTACAGTTCTGTAGGTATTCCGCGTACATGATTTGACCAAATCAAGGGCTAGGATTACACGGATAAATCAACGAAATCCAGATATTTTGTTGTCGGAACTGCAGTTGTCGACATTGTTTGTCTATGAATAATTTGGTAGTCGCCGCGTCGTGGTGCGAATTGGTGACGCCTTTTGTCTATCTCACCGGACCGGCTGTCGCCTCACCGAGCGCCGTCATCTTATTATCGTACGTGGTGCTCTATTTATCTATGTTGTGGCAGTGACATTTTTGTAATAATCTTGTATGTCCACTCGTCTTATATAAGCAAGCGGAGATGAGTTTAGAACAATCTTTGGAGCTTCTAGGTTTGAAATCTCATTTGAGGGAACCAACTCTCAGAAGCTAGACGTGAACATATCTTGTGAGTTGCATCCCCGCATTTTTTCCTCTCAAAATTTTGATTTGATTGCATATGCTTGAACCATCACGTGTATAATTGCGTAAAATGAAGACAAAAAATAAATAGAAAATGACGAATAAGGGAATAACGATCCCAACTTAGGTATGTAGTCATCATTTATATGAAACTTCCCTTAATAAAGTTGGCAACTTGGAAGCGATAGAACAGGATATTATTATTATTTTCTTTTAAAATAGACGAAGTTAATAATGTTATTATCTTATATTTCCTTTAAAAATTATTATTATTACAATTAGGAAAAAAATAGTTAAGATAAAATAATTAATTAAACAAATTATTTAGTGCACATGGTATTATTATTTTTAATCTCTTTGCTTCACGTGCCCAACTTTTGAGAAGAAAAGTTATAACGGCACTTAAAAAAAGTATTGTGATTTTAATTTTTAGCATCTTATAAATAGTTTTAATGGTCGCAGTCATGAAAGTTGTGGTTATGAATCATTGTCATTCGTGAACGAGAATTTCATCCAATTTTATGTTCAAAACTAGCGTGTTTTCTTCGCGATCGACGTAATCACTGTCATGCCAAGCATGTGCTCTATGATGGTGACCCGATCATCTTTGTCACATCCGCGAGGTGCTTACCTGGCTCCGCCACCATCACCTCGCCCTCAAGGAGGCCAAGTGTACTTTTGGCCAAACCAGGCTCACCTACCTCGGCCACGTGGTGCATGGCAAGGGGTTGTCCGCCGATACGGAGAAACTTCAAAGCGTAGCCTCGTGGCCGGTGTTCCAGTAGCAACGCGATCTACGCGCTTTTTTAGGCCTCACGGGCTACTACTGCAGGTTCATTCGGGGATACAGTGTCATGGCTGAGCCCCTACTGGCCCTAATGCAACGTACGACCTTCGTAAGGGACAAGGGTGCACAGCTGGCTTTCTCGGCGCTCCAAACAGCCCTGCTCTCCACCCCGGTGCTGCAGCTCCCTGACTTTCGGTAGCCCTTTTTCATTAAATGTGATGCTTCAACACAGGGTTGTGGGCGGTTCAGCAACAACACTGCCATCCGCTTGCGTATTTTAGCCGCCACACTGCTCTCCACCATTGCAAACTACCGTCAGCACCGGCGCACATATTTATGGGGACGCTCTTTCGTCGTGCGGACCGACCACTACAGTTTTAAATACCTCTTGGAACAACGTCTGACTATCGTGTCGCAACAGTGATGGGTGAGCAAGTTATTGGGGTTTGACTTCACCGTTGAATACAAAGTCGATGCCTTAAATCGGGCCGCAAACGCTCTATCCCGCCGTCATGACGACGACACAGCCTCCATATGCGCTATCTCTAGTCCGACAGCACAGCTATTGGAAGTCAACCAGGGGGACATCACCCGCTCCCCCTCCCCGAACTACTGCAGCGGGCTCGGATGGGCTTCTACCATCCGCATGGACTGCTCACCAAGGACTCATCCTCTATCGGGGACACGTTTATCTTCCGCCGGACTCACCCTACATCTCATCTATTCTGAAGGGATACCTACAATCGAGCTCACGAGGGTCCACAAGACACTCCACCATATTCGCGCGGAATTCTATTTTAAGGGGCTGCCCCTTCACGTCCACGATTTCATTGTCCAGTGCATTACATGTCAACAACAGAAATTGGCCAACCTTCTTCCCGCTAAGCTCCAACCCTTGCCAGTGCCAACCCGAATATGGGTCGACATTTAATGGATTTTGTGGAAGGTCTTCCGTGCAGCGAAGGGAAGTCCGTCTTAATGGCAGTGGTGGACAGGTTCTCTAAAGGAGCGCATTTTATCCCACTAGCTCGTCCTTTCATCGCCGAGTGTGTGGCCCAACTTTTCTTCACTGACATCTTTTGGTTGCATGGCTTGCCAGAGAGCATCGTCGCCCGAGAGCATCGTCTCCGATCGTGACAAGGTGTTCACGGGTCGCTTCTGGAAGGAGCTTTTCACCCTGAGCGGGGCAACATTGGCCTTTTCCTTTGCCTACCACCCCCAGTAGGACGGCCAAACGTTGGTCGTTAACCAGACCGTGGAGATGTACCTTCGCTGCCTAACAGGGGGTCACCCCAAAGATTGGGTCAAATGACTTACTTGGATCGAGTACTGTTACCACACCTCCTATCACTCGGCCCTTCAAACCACACCGTTCGGGTTAATCGACGGGCGTGAGCCGCCCAAGCTGCTCACATATGGGCACGACCTCGCCTCGTTAACCCCAGTGGAACAGGAGCTCTTGGATCGTGAACCGGCTCCTCGCCACGGCCCGCGACCACTTATGTCGTGCCAACACCGAATGGAGGCGGCGTACAATCGTGGCCATTAGGATGTTTCTTTCGCCATCGATGAGTGGGTATGGCTCAAATGCCACCCCTACTACCAACTCTCACTGCGAACGGAGGCGGCCTCCAACAAACTGAGTCCGTGTTTTTATGGCCCGTTTCAGATTCTGCAGCGCACTGGCCCGTTTCAGATTGTGGACCTGCCCCCTCAGCTTGAGGACAAGCTCTCTTCCAACGAGAAAAGAGATGTTACAGACCTACCGCCAGTCACAGAACCGGACCCTCACTGGAGGCGCACATACCGCCGACACTGCGTGGGGACGAGCGCGCCAAAGGATACTCCGACAGAAAACCGTGCACACGAGAGCTTGCATCCCTGTTTTGTTCCTTTTGTTTCGTACTTTTATTTCGATGGTAATTTCTGGTGCGTATTTTTATCCCACGTGTTTAAGCTCAAGTAGGGGGCATGCGACTATTGTGACTTTTCTTTATATTTTCCATGTGGGGTGTCTTGAATGGCAAGCAAGAAGTATTACTCTCATCTCTCTCTCTAGCCTTCTCATCCCCCTTCCTGTTCTCCCTCTCTCTCTCCCCCTCCCCTTTTCCCGTTCTCTCCCTCTCTCTCTCTCTTGTCCCCTTTTCCCTAATCTACCGCAGCCTCCCCGGAGAAATCCGGCCCTCCGCTGCCAAGCCCCCTTTCCCACCGCCCAAGTTGGAGGAGCTCCCAACCGGCCGACAGCAAATGAGGTCACAGTCCGCAGCACGTAACAGATTCTTATAGGGATGAGATGTCCATTAGGATTATAGCACTAGCAAAAATTGAAGAGAGAAACTGTAACCTGCTAAACATCACTAGAGTGCAGAGAAAAATGTTAGCCAGCTATGATTTAAATTGGTTGCAAAAAAATGCTACACTAGACCTGTGTATGGTCTAGTGTAGCTAGGGCATTCTAAATCTTAAGACAGAGCTAGGGTTAAGCAAGTCTACCCTAGGGTAGACTTGCTCAGTCACTGGGATAAAAGTGACTCTCTATGAGTCCCATAGGATCTACCGTAGGCTTGCCAAGGCTTGAAGATGCCTTTTGAGTGAAGTGAATCTCGAGGTGCAACACAGGGGTAGCCTAGGAGCTCCTGACATGGGCATCAAAACTTCTATGGTCCCTAAAAGTTCTGAGATGTTACAAATCCAACAAGTAAAAAAAAATGTCCTCGAAATTAAACTAGGTCAATAGATACTAAGTTAAAACATACCTTCGGGAAATAATCCCGAATACTTCCGCTACATCAAGTCCTCGAGCTTCCAAGCAAACTCAAATTGTCCATTGTTGGACCATAAAATATTGACCATGTCAATCCTCTTACTCTGGAGCTGACTGGTCTGCTGATCCCCAATGCGCACTAGCTCAACATGAATAGGTCTGAGGGGGTAGGAATATTTTGGTCCGGGCCAAGCAAAGTTCTTCGCAATGACGATACTTGGAAAACATCATGGAGGTTACCTAACTCTGGTGGAAACTCTAAGTGGAAGGATACAAGTCCAATGCGCTCAATAATGGAATAGGGCCCGATATATCTGCGGTTGAGCTCCTGACGTCCTCTAACTTTGGATCTCTCTGTGCCTAGGCCTAATCTTCAAAAACACTCTGTCACCAATAGAAAATTCTACCTTTCAGTGCTTCGCATCAAAATTCTTAGATTGACGACTCTCGGCTTCAAGCATCCTCTCTCAAATAAATGAGCAAGGAATATTCATCTTTGGTAGCTCAAAGAGCTTATTCCTCCTTGACAGCAAGGAGTTTGATCATATTGACGTTGAGGTGGTTCTCCCATGAAAAAGGATTGTGCCACAAGAGAATGAATATATCGGATGAAGAGATCGCTGCAATTGTATCTAAATCGTCCCCCCTATGTAGGAGGGCTCACCCGTGTATGGCTCACCCGTGTATGAGTCGACAGAGGCAAAGCTATCTTTTTTTTTTGGAAAATGGAGTTTTAGCTTTTATGTTGATGATTTCATGCACGCGTTGGGCATTCATCTGCAACGACCGATTGTGGATGTGCTGAGATATTTCGTCGTGATGCCATGTTCCATGTTGTAGATCCTAGGTTTTGTAATTTTAAAATATCAGTTCTTTGATTCAATGAAGATAAATATTTATATTTGAATGTCTTACTCTTACTTGTCCAGCACCTATGCAATTTCCTTGACTGCAACTTTTCCTGACACTGTACAGCTATAAGCATACAAAAGGTTTATGGGTGAAGATCCAGCATGAGCCTGATGCATGCCCTCCTTAGACTCTAGTTAGGAGGTGTGAGATTGAGAGGGAGGAAAAGCAACCATGCTTTAGAGTGCCCTTATTAGTCACTGCAAAAAGATTGTCAAGGTTACAGTTCTGTAGGTATTCCGCGTACATGATTTGACCAAATCAAGGGCTAGGATTACACGGATAAATCAACGAAATCCAGATATTTTGTTGTCGGAACTGCAGTTGTCGACATTGTTTGTCTATGAATAATTTGGTAGTCGCCGCGTCGTGGTGCGAATTGGTGACGCCTTTTGTCTATCTCACCGGACCGGCTGTCGCCTCACCGAGCGCCGTCATCTTATTATCGTACGTGGTGCTCTATTTATCTATGTTGCGGCAGTGACATTTTTGTAATAATCTCGTATGTCCACTCGTCTTATATAAGCAAGCGGAGATGAGTTTAGAACAATCTTTGGAGCTTCTAGGTTTGAAATCTCATTTGAGGGAACCAACTCTCAGAAGCTAGACGTGAACATATCTTGTGAGTTGCATCCCCGCATTTTTTCCTCTCAAAATTTTGATTTGATTGCATATGCTTGAACCATCACGTGTATAATTGCGTAAAATGAAGACAAAAAATAAATAGAAAATGACGAATAAGGGAATAACGATCCCAACTTAGGTATGTAGTCATCATTTATATGAAACTTCCCTTAATAAAGTTGGCAACTTGGAAGCGATAGAACAGGATATTATTATTATTTTCTTTTAAAATAGACGAAGTTAATAATGTTATTATCTTATATTTCCTTTAAAAATTATTATTATTACAATTAGGAAAAAAATAGTTAAGATAAAATAATTAATTAAACAAATTATTTAGTGCACATGGTATTATTATTTTTAATCTCTTTGCTTCACGTGCCCAACTTTTGAGAAGAAAAGTTATAACGGCACTTAAAAAAAAGTATTGTGATTTTAATTTTTAGCATCTTATAAATAGTTTTAATGGTCGCAGTCATGAAAGTTGTGGTTATGAATCATTGTCATTCGTGAACGAGAATTTCATCCAATTTTATGTTCAAAACTAGCGTGTTTTCTTCGCGATCGACGTAATCACTGTCATGCCAAGCATGTGCTCTATGATGGTGACCCGATCATCTTTGTCACATCCGCGAGGTGCTTACCTGGCTCCGCCACCATCACCTCGCCCTCAAGGAGGCCAAGTGTACTTTTGGCCAAACCAGGCTCACCTACCTCGGCCACGTGGTGCATGGCAAGGGGTTGTCCGCCGATACGGAGAAACTTCAAAGCGTAGCCTCGTGGCCGGTGTTCCAGTAGCAACGCGATCTACGCGCTTTTTTAGGCCTCACGGGCTACTACTGCAGGTTCATTCGGGGATACAGTGTCATGGTTGAGCCCCTACTGGCCCTAATGCAACGTACGACCTTCGTAAGGGACAAGGGTGCACAGCTGGCTTTCTCGGCGCTCCAAACAGCCCTGCTCTCCACCCCGGTGCTGCAGCTCCCTGACTTTCGGTAGCCCTTTTTCATTAAATGTGATGCTTCAACACAGGGTTGTGGGCGGTTCAGCAACAACACTGCCATCCGCTTGCGTATTTTAGCCGCCACACTGCTCTCCACCATTGCAAACTACCGTCAGCACCGGCGCACATATTTATGGGGACGCTCTTTCGTCGTGCGGACCGACCACTACAGTTTTAAATACCTCTTGGAACAACGTCTGACTATCGTGTCGCAACAGTGATGGGTGAGCAAGTTATTGGGGTTTGACTTCACCGTTGAATACAAAGTCGATGCCTTAAATCGGGCCGCAAACGCTCTATCCCGCCGTCATGACGACGACACAGCCTCCATATGCGCTATCTCTAGTCCGACAGCACAGCTATTGGAAGTCAACCAGGGGGACATCACCCGCTCCCCCTCCCCCGAACTACTGCAGCGGGCTCGGATGGGCTTCTACCATCCGCATGGACTGCTCACCAAGGACTCATCCTCTATCGGGGACACGTTTATCTTCCGCCGGACTCACCCTACATCTCATCTATTCTGAAGGGATACCTACAATCGAGCTCACGAGGGTCCACAAGACACTCCACCATATTCGCGCGGAATTCTATTTTAAGGGGCTGCCCCTTCACGTCCACGATTTCATTGTCCAGTGCATTACATGTCAACAACAGAAATTGGCCAACCTTCTTCCCGCTAAGCTCCAACCCTTGCCAGTGCCAACCCGAATATGGGTCGACATTTAATGGATTTTGTGGAAGGTCTTCCGTGCAGCGAAGGGAAGTCCGTCTTAATGGCAGTGGTGGACAGGTTCTCTAAAGGAGCGCATTTTATCCCACTAGCTCGTCCTTTCATCGCCGAGTGTGTGGCCCAACTTTTCTTCACTGACATCTTTTGGTTGCATGGCTTGCCAGAGAGCATCGTCGCCCGAGAGCATCGTCTCCGATCGTGACAAGGTGTTCACGGGTCGCTTCTGGAAGGAGCTTTTCACCCTGAGCGGGGCAACATTGGCCTTTTCCTTTGCCTACCACCCCCAGTAGGACGGCCAAACGTTGGTCGTTAACCAGACCGTGGAGATGTACCTTCGCTGCCTAACAGGGGGTCACCCCAAAGATTGGGTCAAATGACTTACTTGGATCGAGTACTGTTACCACACCTCCTATCACTCGGCCCTTCAAACCACACCGTTCGGGTTAATCGACGGGCGTGAGCCGCCCAAGCTGCTCACATATGGGCACGACCTCGCCTCGTTAACCCCAGTGGAACAGGAGCTCTTGGATCGTGAACCGGCTCCTCGCCACGGCCCGCGACCACTTATGTCGTGCCAACACCGAATGGAGGCGGCGTACAATCGTGGCCATTAGGATGTTTCTTTCGCCATCGATGAGTGGGTATGGCTCAAATGCCACCCCTACTACCAACTCTCACTGCGAACGGAGGCGGCCTCCAACAAACTGAGTCCGTGTTTTTATGGCCCGTTTCAGATTCTGCAGCGCACTGGCCCGTTTCAGATTGTGGACCTGCCCCCTCAGCTTGAGGACAAGCTCTCTTCCAACGAGAAAAGAGATGTTACAGACCTACCGCCAGTCACAGAACCGGACCCTCACTGGAGGCGCACATACCGCCGACACTGCGTGGGGACGAGCGCGCCAAAGGATACTCCGACAGAAAACCGTGCACACGAGAGCTTGCATCCCTGTTTTGTTCCTTTTGTTTCGTACTTTTATTTCGATGGTAATTTCTGGTGCGTATTTTTATCCCACGTGTTTAAGCTCAAGTAGGGGGCATGCGACTATTGTGACTTTTCTTTATATTTTCCATGTGGGGTGTCTTGAATGGCAAGCAAGAAGTATTACTCTCATCTCTCTCTCTAGCCTTCTCATCCCCCTTCCTGTTCTCCCTCTCTCTCTCCCCCTCCCCTTTTCCCGTTCTCTCCCTCTCTCTCTCTCTTGTCCCCTTTTCCCTAATCTACCGCAGCCTCCCCGGAGAAATCCGGCCCTCCGCTGCCAAGCCCCCTTTCCCACCGCCCAAGTTGGAGGAGCTCCCAACCGGCCGACAGCAAATGAGGTCACAGTCCGCAGCACGTAACAGATTCTTATAGGGATGAGATGTCCATTAGGATTATAGCACTAGCAAAAATTGAAGAGAGAAACTGTAACCTGCTAAACATCACTAGAGTGCAGAGAAAAATGTTAGCCAGCTATGATTTAAATTGGTTGCAAAAAAATGCTACACTAGACCTGTGTATGGTCTAGTGTAGCTAGGGCATTCTAAATCTTAAGACAGAGCTAGGGTTAAGCAAGTCTACCCTAGGGTAGACTTGCTCAGTCACTGGGATAAAAGTGACTCTCTATGAGTCCCATAGGATCTACCGTAGGCTTGCCAAGGCTTGAAGATGCCTTTTGAGTGAAGTGAATCTCGAGGTGCAACACAGGGGTAGCCTAGGAGCTCCTGACATGGGCATCAAAACTTCTATGGTCCCTAAAAGTTCTGAGATGTTACAAATCCAACAAGTAAAAAAAAATGTCCTCGAAATTAAACTAGGTCAATAGATACTAAGTTAAAACATACCTTCGGGAAATAATCCCGAATACTTCCGCTACATCAAGTCCTCGAGCTTCCAAGCAAACTCAAATTGTCCATTGTTGGACCATAAAATATTGACCATGTCAATCCTCTTACTCTGGAGCTGACTGGTCTGCTGATCCCCAATGCGCACTAGCTCAACATGAATAGGTCTGAGGGGGTAGGAATATTTTGGTCCGGGCCAAGCAAAGTTCATCGCAATGACGATACGTGGAAAACATCATGGAGGTTACCTAACTCTGGTGGAAACTCTAAGTGGAAGGATACAAGTCCAATGCGCTCAATAATGGAATAGGGCCCGATATATCTGCGGTTGAGCTCCTGACGTCCTCTAACTTTGGATCTCTCCGTGCCTAGGCCTAATCTTCAAAAACACTCTGTCACCAATAGAAAATTCTATCTTCCAGTGCTTCACATCAAAATTCTTAGCTTGACGGCTCTCGGCTTCAAGCATCCTCTCTAAAATAAATGAGCAAGGAATATTCATCTTTGGTAGCTCAAAGAGCTTATTCCTCCTTGAAAGCAAGGAGTTTGATCATATTGACGAAGAGGTGGTTCTCCCATGAAAAAGGATTGTGCCACAAGAGAATGAATATATCCGATGAAGAGATCGCTGCAATTGTATCTAAATCGTGCCCCCTAAATAGGAGGGCTCACCCGTGTATGGTTTCTAAGTCGCCACAGAGGCAAAACTCTCTCTTTTTTTTGGAAAATGGAGTTTTAGCTTTTACACAGACGATTTCATGCACACGTTGGGCATTCATCTGCAACGACCGATTGTGGATGTGCTGAGATATTTCGTCGTGATGCCAAGTTCCATGTTGTAGATCCTAGGCTTTTGTAATTTTAAAATATCAGTTCTTTGATTCAATGAAGATAAATATTTATGTTTGAATGTCTTACTCTTGTCCTGCACCAGTAAGCATACAAAAGGTTTATGGGTGAAGATCCAGCATGAGCCTGATGCATGCCCTCCTTAGACTCTAGTTAGGAGGTGTGAGATTGAGAGGGAGGAAAAGCAACCGTGCTTTAGAGTGCCCTTATTAGTCACTGCAAAAAGATTGTCAAGGTTACAGTTCTGTAGGTATTCCGCGTACATGATTTGACCAAATCAAGGGCTAGGATTACAGGGATAAATCAACGAAATCCAGATATTTTGTTGTCGGAGCTGCAGTAGTCGACATTGTTAGTCTATGAATAATTTGGTAGTCGTTGGGTCGTGGTGCGAATAGGTGTTCTTCTTCTTAACAGCTCCCTTGGTAGGACTAGCTCTTTGTTTGAATATTCTAGAGATCATTGATTTATTTCGCCGGTGACGCCTTTTGTCCAACTCACCGGACCGGCTGTCGCCCCACGGAGCACCGTCATCTTATTATTGCACGTGGTGCTCTATTTATCTATGTTGCAACAGTGACATTTTGGTAATAATCTCGTATGTCCACTCTTGTCTTATATAAGCAAGCGGAGATGAGTTTAGAACAATCTTTGGAACTTCTAGGTTTGAAATCTCATTTGAGGGAACCAACTCTCAGAAGCTAGACGTGAACATATCTTGTGAGTTGTATCCCCGCATTTTTTCCTCGCAAAATTTTGATTTGATCGCATATGCTTAAACCATCTCCCCCTCCGGGTGCCCAAGTATCATATACGCCTCCAAAATAAAGAGCCTTGAGTACTAGAAGAAAAGCACCTATACCTAATAAAATTAAGTGAATACCCAAAATTGTAGTCATTTTATTTCTATCTTTCCATACATAACCGAAGAATGTAAAGGACTCTTCAAGAGTTTCAGGTCCTAAAAGCGCATGATAAATACCGTCAAAGCCTAAGACTGCAGAGGAAATTAAGTGAAGTACTCCACAAAGTATGGAAAGGTGACGATAACTTCTCCCCTCTACTCCCCACCCTAGATTAGCTAAGTGCGGAAGTAAAATAAATACTTGTTCATACATGGGTTTCTCTGGTACGAAATGAGCCACTTCAAATAGGTTCATTGCTCCGGCCAGAATACAATTAATCCAGCATGAGCTACGTGAGCCCCCAAGCAGTTTACCGGATAAATTGATAAGTCTCGCATTCCCGGCCCACCAAGCGAAACCGGTGGTTTCTTGGTCACGGCCCACTAAGGCTAAAGTTCCATTAAAGAGCGTTTCCACGGGGTAGAACCTCCTATGAGTATAAGGTTTTCATGAGGCTGATCCTCAACCGCCATCCAAGCACGAATACCTTCGTTTAAGAGAATATTTTTGGTGTAGAAAGTTTCAAATTCAGGATCTTCTGTTGCACGGATCAAATGATGACTACATACCTAAGCTGGAATAACGATCCCAACTTAGGTATGTAGTCATCATTTATATCAAACTTCCCTTAATAAAGTTGGCAACTTCGTAGCGATAGAACAGGATATTATTATTATTTCTTTTTAAAATGGGTAAAGTTAATAATGTTATTTTCTTATATTTCCTTTAAAAATTATTATTATTACAATTAGGAAAAAAAATAGTTAAGATAAAATAATTAATTAAACAAATTATGTAGTGCACATGGTATTATTATTTTTAATCACTTTGCTTCACGTGCCCAACTTTTGAGAAGAAAAGTTATAATGGCACTTACATTTTTTTTCTAAAATTAAATTGAAACTTTAAACTATTCGAAAGTATTAAACTGATAAGCTAAGTATTGTGATTTTAATTTTTAGCATCTTATAAATAGTTTTAATGGTCGCGATCATGAAAGTTGCGGTTATGAATCATTGTCATTCGTGAACGTCCAACCTCACGTAGAGAACTTCATCCAGTTTTATGTTCAAAACTAGCGTGTTTTCTTCGCAATGGTGTCTCATTTCTTCAAATTCATCGGAGTAAAAAAATCACGCCAAACGCAGCCTAAGAATTTTATGTGACATAAAATTCATTGTATTAACAATGAAACTTAATTATGGACGTGAATTTAGTTTGTGAACTTCAAATGAGCGCAATCTGTGCACTTTCTTGAGTTTATCATATCAGCATTAGGCGTGTCTATTGATGCAGACAAGATCCGGTCTATTCATGAGTGACATATTCCTTCCACCATTACCGAGGCACATAGCTCCCATTGACGCTTCTACAAAAGATTTGTTCGGGATTTTAGCACCATTATGACCCGCTTCACAAGCTAGCTTTGGAAGGGAGGGAGGCGGGGATCGAAACAAAATTTTTTTGCTTTGTTTCTCATGGCACGGCCGGAGAAACCGTGACAAATGCTCCCGTCAGTCATTTGTTTACCCACCGTGCGGCGGCGTTGTTTTAGTTTGAGTCCAAATCGCACCACCTGCAAGTTTAATTGTCACCAAACTAATATCTAAAGTTGGAGTTGTAATTTAAAACTTTACCTACATTTTAATGAAAACAGTTATGCAGCTGCCCTTAATAAACCAGAAAAATTGCATTTCTAAGAAATCATTCAAGGGCATGTTTGAATGGGGCCATGGGAGGCGGCGCCGTGGCAGCAGTTGGGAATGAGGTGACTGATCGTAAATGAACATTTTAGGGGATCGCTTAAGTAATCCAAACGACCTGGAACCTAAGGCTCCATTTGGCACAGTGTTTTTGCTCCAGTAAGTTTGGATAAAAAGACTACCATCATAAAATATATATTTGATAATTATGATCACAACCAAAAAAAATAAACTAATTTTAAACATAAAAGTCGATGAAGTTACTTAGGCTTCGTTTGGGAGGACTTATTTTCACCGGTCAAGCGGTTACGACCGCATGAACCGGACCTTAATTAAGGTCTGGTTCATGCGGTCGTAACCGCTTGACCGGTGAAAATAAGTCTTCCCAAACGGAGCCTTAGTTGAGGTTCAGCATAAACTAACAATGGTTCACATTTACGGTGTTCATGATCGCTGTCACTGCATCAAAGAGGGCCTAAATCATCCCTGAATAATTTTTTAATTATTCAAATAACAGATTTTGTTTGGGTTGAGGTGAGGCGTTCCCAAACAACAGTTAATAATCACTGCGCCGCCGCGCCAAACAGAGCCTAAATAAACTAAAAGCCTAAATATAATTTTTAAATTATTGATATAACATAATTTTTCTCATATAAATCAAACTAAGAGCTACTCTTATAGCTCAAAAAAAAGCATGCGGAATCATAATATAGTGGATGCCCGCTATGTATTATCACGCTTTACTAAAAACTCTACTTCGTCTATAACGTTCAAATCCCACTATAGTGGGGGCCCGCTATGTGAATTCTACCCCTAAATACATCATTTCTTTCCTTATAGTTTCATTCCAAGTCTTTATTTGTTTACTCCCGCCTTTAACATGCCTACTGACTAAACTCTCACAACGCCTAACATGTGCCTCTAATGATCTCTTTTATACGTGTCCAAACCATCTTAGTTGAACTTTTCGCATCTTTTTTTGCCATTGATGTCACTCCTATCTTATCCTTGATACATTCTTTCCTAATTTTACCCAATCTCATGTATCTGCACATCCACCTAAACATTCTCATTTCTGCAACTCTCATTTTTTGTCACCTTGTTCATATTTTCCTAAAAAGAACAAACACTCAACCTTTATTCCACCATAGTTTGGTGGGGTAGGCTATATATGGATCCTATGCCACTAATGTGCCGTATCTTTAGTCATAATCTCACTAATACCTAAGTACATCATGTCCTTATAGTTCCATTCAAGTACTTTTGGTCTACTCCGTTTAATATGCCTAGTCGCTAACTCTCATAATGCCTAGCAAGTGCCTCTAATAATCTCCTTTGTACATGTCCAAATCATCTTAATCGAGCTTCTCACATCTTCTCTACAATTGATGTCACTCCTTTTTTTATCCCTGATACATTCATTCCTAATTTTATTGGGTCTCGTATGTTCACACATCCACCTAAGCATTCTCAATTCCACAACTCCTATTTTTGCTTATGTACACAAAAATAGGAAATCACAACTCCACAACTCCTATTTCAAGAAGAAATAGATTTGAAATCAAAGATTTGGGCACTAACAAAAAAAGTACGAAGAGAGGAAAACAAATTTGCAGGATTTTCACCTTCGGAAATCACAACCCAGCCTTCATCAGTACAAGCCATCAACCCAAAATTTCGCCATGCTGAATCAACCTACCATTGCCGCTCCAGTCATTTTCTTGTAAATTCTTCTAAATCTCTCGCACCGTCTCTCCTGCCACCGCCCATGCACTGGCGACTGCAGGACTGCTCGAATCAAAGCTGTTTTCGTGCTGCAAACAGCTGCCGCATGTAACGGCCCATAGACCACCCAGAGGACAGTATACATGGCATTATAAAAGAGTAAGGCACAGTACAAAATCATACATCAATTTGAGTACCAACTATGTGCATTGTCACTTAACTCGTCGTTGTATTAAAAGCAATACGTGCAAAAAAAATCCACTTTAATAATATATACATACCCAATTTGAAATGTAGCCAAGCTTCAGAGATACTTTTCATTGTTTACTCGGGGTTGCCTCAGCTACCTAAACAAAATAGACGGCGGGCTTAGTCATAAAAACATGACTAAGTGAGAATCATACTTTTTTTTAATTTCTTGTACATGCAAAGTTGCAAACAAGATGAATCGGTAATAATGGACATATATGTCTTTTCATTTCGGTTGAATGCATATATCATAGTAATTGGCGGATTAGTAGCAAGATATTTGTCTTTTGAGTCAGTACATAATGTATTATATTCAGTAATAAACAGTTACTTGCACAAGACATAATGAAATATTTCATATTACAGTCATAAATAGTAAGAAAGTAACCATAAAAGAGTGTAACAGTCAAATAACATTCATGGTACAATATGTATTCTTTATAGTTCATGATTTCCTATTTCATTTCATTATTTTCATGTTCTTTTTATACTTATATACTCGTTTTTCCATATATTTCATTTCATTACGTTAAGGGAAACAGTATTTATATCAGTCTTTAATCTCGAGCCCATTTTGCTTGTGTCGAACTCAGTGCGTACAAACTTGCTTAAAACATATTAAGGACTAACTGGATTTATATCAGTCTACAGATACCTTTAACATATGCATCGATGCAATCCTTTTTTTTTCATTTGTCTTTATAGTCTTTATATTTATATAACTATGGGGATGAAGAGTACCAATTATTAATTCATTCCTTTCAATCAATAGTGGCAATATTATCTATCAGTTACAACGAATTGCGAGCTATAAATTTTACAATAATTCAATTCACATGCTGGAAATAAACTCGCTATAAAATTTCATAACAGTGTCTATAATGAAAATACTTGAAAATAAAGCATGGATTAAAAAAAGTAATCCTCACAATGAGCTTCTTGTTTCATTTGCTTTTCCTCGGGTCATCGTCGTGCCGAACCCCGGACGTCATTCTTATTCGTAAAGAAAGCATTATATCTTCAAACCCGATTCATGCCTTTAACTATCACAATACTGAATAAGGATGATTGAATTTTAGAAGGGTCTTTCTAATGTACAAGAAACAATGCGTTTAAACCCTCAACATTATATTATATTCTTCATTAACATCAATCTCAACTTCAATAACATTATAAGGCGTCCCAATTTCTTTAAACACTCCCGCTAATGTCTGGTTATTGTTATCATTACATAAGCCTCAACTCAACAATTCATAACTTGAAGTATCAGTTATTATTATAATCATGAACCATGCATTCCTACAATTTTTTTTCAAAAGGCTTATAAGGTGCTCAGTTTTAATAAAACTCCCACCATTCAATAATTAATGAGGAATCCCATAGATAATCAACATATAAAATAGCAACTATTTTAAATAAAACCAGTAGCCCCAATTATAAGACAGCAGTTTAATATGCATGAACAGTTAAATCAGCAATTCTCTTCCTCTTTTCCTACTAATTCCAATCAATTTCTTCACAAGGAGGCTTTCTACCCTCACAAATAAAAGTAAGTTGTCCAAAAATCATCACGCATGTGGCTAGATCTAGCAATTTATGATGGTTAAAAACTCTTAAATTAGAAGTCAGAGAGTATAAGTTATCCACACGATAAAATCCTTATAGTGAGCCTTATAAAAGTTATAGAAATATTAAACGCTAAGTTCAAAATATCCAGCCTACACTTTCTTCCTCAGTTTTCAAAAATCCAAACTATCATACTCAAAATCACATTAAAAGAGAGGGGAAGACGGGTTTACAGTGAGGATGGAAGAAGTTTAGGGATTGTTGCAATAGAGCCCACCCCCACCCCCCACCCCCTCAATTTTTCTCCAACTTGTGCATCGGGCTCCAAAGCTGGACACCAACACGGAGAGAAAGATCGGCACCATGAAGGAGGGGTCGACCCAACATTTATCCTGTTGAGAGAGAGGGAAATCGAAGGAGGGAGGAGGGGTAGCGGACGGTTCCTACGTACCCTAAGTGAGAATGGTGAGAGTTGAGTGGCGAGAGCTGAAAAGAGGCGTGTGGTTTTAGAGGAGGCGGAAAAGGTTTTATTTATTCACGCCAAGCCAGTCCACCGCATACCCTCAAATCAATTTTGGCCCTTGGATTCTGTTGGTTTGGAGACAAGGAATTATCTGATCTGAGATTTAACCACTCCCTAAGGTTATAAATTTAAGTAATGAGCCCAAATCATTTCATCACTTGTTAGGTCTAACTCAGCCATTTTACTATTAGCAAACCATAAACGACTTGTATTCCTTTATTATGTTATTCGCACATCATTGTCTGCTATTAGCAAATCAGCAGCCATATTTCACATTTTAAGAACCCAATTATATTTGCACGTCACGGTTTATACATATATGCATACCATAGATCTTTTAAACATATATTTGGATGCAATATAGTCGTCAAAGCCGTCTTCATCAAAATATATGATTTCATGTAACAAATTATTTGCAATGATTATGTCGCTCTAACGAGATATTAAAATTAAAATGGTAAACAATGAAACATCTTTCATTAAAACAACACGATACATTTAAAATTTGTTGCGGCGACATTTCGTCAATGCCATTCTTTTGTTTTTCTCAAAGATGTTTTTATTTCAAAGGTTATTCTTTCATGTAATTGCACGAGATTCGGGTGTTACACCGCGGTTGCTTCTCTCATTGCTTGTGAAACATCTCGATTGTTAGGAAATGCTTTAACGAATGGAATGGTCCATTTAAATTCGCTCCCAGCAGCTGCACAATGCCGTCTTATTGGCGCCTCAATGGCTCAATCTCTATTCCTTTCCTTTTTCTCGCCTCGAAATCAAATACACTTTGAGTCCTGGGGATTTTTGTAACAAAGCAAGATTGAAAAAAAAAATTACTCATGATTCACTGGCACGTCCGGTTGGAAGATTGAAAATCAAAGAGAATATTCACGATCTCACTGGTACATCCGGCTGGATGGAATTAGAGTTTCAAACTTGGAGTTGGAACTGAACGCCCAATTACAAAGAAAATCACAGGGCTCGAATTCGGACCAAGGATTAACTTAAATCCACTCAAGCATGCAACTTAGGTTCTGAAATTAGAATTGAAGGTCCATTTTAAATAGAATTGAACCTCCAATTCTAATTATGAAGCTAAAATTATGTCCAATAGAGTGGACCCTAAGTAAAGTTTTTTTTTCATCAACAAATGATGATAAACAGTATAACAAGAATGAAAATGTTATGGTCTAGCTTATTGTATCTATTAGGCTTAATGTATGTTTTAGTAATGTAATTATTTAGAGCTATCATGCTTTTTGTGTCATATGTTATATGTATTGAAGTTTAGTGTAAATTTTTTTCCTCCAAGTCAAAGTGTGGAGGCTAATTATGTTTATGCTATTTGTATTTCTATTTAAAGGGCCGCGGTTACGGTTGCGCATGCCGACGGGACACGCACATGTCGACGGGACGTCGTGGCGAGTTCGCACGTAGAGGGAGACGATGACGGGTCCGTCTGGAGAAGGAGAGACCGAAGATGCGCCGCAGACATGATCATTTTATTTGCATTTGTTATGTTATTTTCATTATGTGCACAATTTATTATTATTTGCACTGTTTTGTCGTTATCCGTACCCCACGCTTATAAGGGATTGCGATGTACTCTTTCATTATGTTTTGAATTTATGAAATTTAGGGTTGCTCCATAGGTTTTTCGTCTCGTTCTCTCCTCTTTCCTCTCCCTCACCTCTGTCGGCTCTTCGCCTTACCGGATTCCTCTTCGGATCGTATCAATTTGCTCTGACCCGCCTCCCCACCCGCACCATCGCCGTTGTCGGTGATCGGGATCGAGAATAACCTGATTTCTGTTTGCGCGCCCGATTCTGCTCGCTACGCCTTTTCGCGAATCGTTGCAGCGCATAATTCCGACCCCACACGTCCTCCTTTTGTCTGGATCCCCTGCATCATAGCTCTGTCCTTCGCACTGCTGCCACAAACTGTCGGTGCTTTGCCTTCGTTACAGCGCCAGAAGAAGAGCCGATCGGCAGGCCACGCTGCCCAACGCCAGATCGGCAGCGGTTGCTCGTCCAGCGCTCAGATCTTGACTAATCCGGCCCTAATCCATTGATCCCATCTGTGATCTCCAATCGAGGCGCTTCCACCCGCATTCCGCACGCCAGCGCCGAGTTCCGTCGGACGCGAACCCTCCAATGCCAACCGCCTGCCTGCATCCTGCGGGGACGTTGTTTTTCCCTGCCTCAGCCGTCGTCTGGGCCCCAGGCACCCCAATCGACCATGCCTTCGCACGCCGTCGTCGCCTCTATGGCTCCGCACACTCGCCAAAATTCCGAAGCCGCTCCGAATGTCACTGACGACAACCTTAGTCGCTGAGTGGACGCTCATGATAAACTCCTCGCAGGAGGTCCCTATTGTTGGGTCTTGTCGTCTAGAGTTCGAAGCTACGTGGTTGCCCCAGGATCACTTCTGCCACCACCCCTCTGACTACTGTCATGGGGACAAGGCATATTTTCCAAACGGCGGCATTGCTACGGTTGCGCATGCCGACAGAACACGCACACGCCGACGGGACGCCATGGCGAGTTCGCATGTTCACCAAAGACAGAAGGATCTTCTATCTACATGACAGCAAGCTAACAAGCTGTGGGCTATTCTGGATGAACATGTCTCCACCATTCTCAGGTGATTTCTAATTGACATTGAAGTTTGACAAGGCGCATGCATTAGTCTCCAGAGGAAGGAGAATCTGCTATACTGAGACCCTAATCTTCCAGCTACAGCAAAAACAAATTTGTCAGTTCCAAAAGAGTCGGGCTTCTTCCAGGTTCATCATAAACATGTCAAAACAACTTATCGTTGAAGAGGAAGATGAATAAATTATGATCTCTACCAGAAAGAGAATTTGAAAGGATATTTTCTCCTAAAAGATGATCCGCAGGAAAATTCTACTCTATCAATATAAAGTGAGCTTATTCTGTCTCCAAAACTAACTAGCAAGGGTATAAATAAGCATAACATATTTGGTTTGCTTGCATGCATCTTCAATTCGAGCTTGTTAGTGTTTGGTAATTACGTATTCATACATATGTGTTCTCGCAAACAGCTCATCAAGGTTAAGGAGCAGTTTTAATACGACAAAATCAAAATCAACAAAATAAAGATTACACATTTATAACTAGAATAAAAATGAATACGATAATAATTGAGTACGCATGTGGCAATATAAATACCTTAACGTGTTGTTTATGAGCCAGACACATGAATCCCAATTTGTGCTTCCTTAACAAACAAGCTTAAACATGAGCTGCTTATCAAGCAATGAGCTAAATGGCCGCCTACGGAAACCAACGGTTCCAAGTACACCAATAGCACTAGCATAGTTGACTAGAATTAACCATCCAGTTTCCACCTTCCGTTGCAAAAGGGAATGATGATCAGTGGCCACTTGAGAAATTGTTTCAAATCAAAAGAACTCATTGCAGTAGACATCTAAGGGCCTGTGTTGGCAAACCACATGCTCTGGTGTGGCATCGACAGAGGCCAAACGGCAATGCCACCAAACAACTCCAACCAGTGCCCCCTTTCAGGGCGGAAGATTTTGTCATTTTGTACGTTGTTCTAGGCTGGATGATCGAACTCCAACATGAGACGGAAGTTCCGCCAGATCGCACTCCGCTGCTCACCGTCCTGCTAAATAGTCAATAGAAAGAAGATGACAACATGCAGCATATTCGGAGTCTATGTACGCAGTACGCCTAACCTTGTGGTTAAGCATAAGAAAGTTGAGGTAATGTGGCACTTTTGTGGAGAGAAGATAGGCGGCTTCAGTGAAAAATGGAGCTCCGGTGAGAGATGAAATTCAAAATAAAGTTTATGCACCCCCCTCCCCCACCCACCCAATGGCTCAAAAATGGAGGTTACCCAAAAACTTCCATGTCTCAGGTGAGGCAAATAAAAAATGTCATCTCAATTCATTGAACTGTCTTCCCTGTCTCATCTCTAGTCTTCAGTTTCAATGCTCAAATTCATCCTAATCTTCAAACTTTTTCCACACTTCCAGAATCTCTTTTCCCTCAATCTCAACAATGGGTAAATCTATAGCTGTATCCATGTATTCTCAAAAGAGGCCTGTTGATATCCCTAGGAGTTGTAACAAAGAAGATCCCAGCACATGTCATGAGCCAAAGCCATGTCGAGGTAGAACGATCTTTGACAATGTACTACTTTTTTTAGCGACCCCCATCCTTAAAAATCCCTAAGGCTCTATTTGCTTGGACGGAATTGAGTAGCAGAATTGGATGGATCAATTTCAATTCAATTGTTCAGTGACAAAATAAAGGGATTGGAAATCATACCGAATTTTTTAGAATTCATTTTATAGTAATTGTTAGAAAATGTTAGGAAAAATCATGGGAAAAAAATCAACTTGTGTGGCCCAATTATAAGCCCACTTAGCCTTTTTGTTTTGTGCCACACATTTGGTTCAGGATTTCCCTTCTCTCTCTTCCTATATATTTGTACACATACTTGTAATGTATGATTGATTGAGGCTTTAATAAAATTCGGGCATTTTTCCACATGGTATCAGACGCCGAGATCCTTCCTACGGTCATCCGCAGCCGCTACAATCTCCCACTTTCTTTAACCGCTCTTCCAGTGGCTTCCACCTTCTCTTCTCCTCTCCTCCCTCTTGGTTTTTTTATACTCATTGTTTTCCTGACTAGTGGGACCCCCCGCCTCTCTTTTGCCTAGCCGCTCCTGTCAAGCAGCTTGTTCAACTTGCCTCTTTGAACGCGGTTTGTTTGCCCGCTGGTTGTCTACCCGCAGCGGCCTCGTTTACTCACCGCTGGTCTATCTGCGGCCTTATTCCCTCACCGGTCTGCTCTCTTCTCACCGCGGTTTATCCGGTGGTATGCTTCCCGTGGACTGCTCGCCTTTCTCTCACGGCCCATCTGTCCGTTGTTTGTTGTCGGACATCACCTGCCCACAGCGGCCATGCCTGCTCGCCGCGGTCTCCACCGCTGGTCTGCCCGGGACTTTGTTTTCTCTCTGCGATTTGCTCCCCGTGCTTTGCTCGCCGCAAGTTTCTCCTCTCTGCTCGTTGGGTGCCACTTCTTCCTTTTGCCCCCTGTTTTTCCTGCCTAGCCGCAAGGTCTGTTGGGCTCTTTTCTTCGTCGGTTGCATCCTTAGCCGCAAGACAGGCTTAGTCCACGGTTCTGTCTGCGGTCCACTTTTCATTGAGTCCATGATGGGCCTCCTATCCGCCATTCTTATCCGCTGAGTCTGCGCCCTCCGTTTTCCTGTCGCTAGCTTCTCTAGTCTAGCTGCAAGGCGTGTAGATTCTTTTACTCGCCTGGTCGTTTTCCTAGTCCGCGCGGTCCGGGGCCCCTTGCCTTGCCGACCAATCCGCACCGAGTCTGCCGACCTCTCTTTTAGACAGTCTGCGCCCAATCCGTGCGGTCTGCGGCCCCTTGACTTGTCGACCTCTCTTTTAGCCCGGGCTACTCCATGGATTCCACTGCTGCCTCCTCTCTTACAGCTCGGGTTGTTGCTCTCGTTCCTGAACTTCATGATGAACTGCGGATTACCACTATCTCTCTCAGTGGGAAGCAGAACTTTGTGGAGTGGGTGCACTCCGTTCGTTGTGTATTAAAGACAAAAGGACTTCTCCATCATCTGACACGTGCAACTCCTGTTGCACCAACCAATGAGTGGCTCCGTGATGACAGACGTGTTCAATCATGACTTCTCAACTCCATGGACACTGAGCCCTACCGGATGGCCATGCATCCTGAAACAGTCAAGGCAATGTGGGAGGAACTTCACTCCCTGTATTCAAGCCAGAATAATCTTCAGCACTTGTTCGACATCATTACCGATCTTCAAACCCTTGACCCAAAAGCACCGGGTGATATGACCTTTGTTGTCAGGGCCAAGACTCTTGTGGAAGCCTGGATACAGCATCAACCGCCTACCATGGATTTAGTAGCCCAAAGGGCCCAAAAAGAAGTGGTTCCTTCTCATCTGCACAGTGTTCGGGCTCAGAATCTTTCTTCCACTACAACTCCCTCTTTGTCGGATGTTTGCTCTATGCTTTTGAAGGTCACACCACCACCAGATACTCCTGTGAATCTTTCTCCAGCACCCTGCAACAGTTCCTTCAGCTCGTAGTTCTACGGCCTGTGGGGGTCGCAACTCATCTCGGGGACGTGGACGTGTTGGACGATCCTCCTTTAAGTGTACTTATTGCGGTTGAGATGGTCACCTTGAGGCGACCTGCTATCGCAAACATGGTTTACCACCACATTTTGTTGCCTCCACTACAGTTGAGCCATCTCTTCCTGCTACATCAACGGATTTTGCATCCTCCACCCGTAATGATAGCAATGCTCTCTGCACTCAGCTTCAACATTTTCAATGGGTGATTACTTGCTCCTTTGGATTTGTTGCATCGATCTCAAATGAAGATATATCTTGCCTCCCCCGGAGATCCCACTGGATTGTGGACTCAGGTGCCACTCATCGTATTACTTCGCAGAAACCGCTTTAATATTTGTTGACTACTCATCCCAAGTTTATCACTGTGTCCAATGGTGACACCACCCCGATTTCCGGCGCTGCTGATAAACCGCTCACACCTACTCTCTCTCTCTCACTCTCTCTCTCTCTCTCTCCGGTCCTTCATGTTCTGGGATCATCATTTAACCTACTCTCTATTAGTCGTCTTACACGGGACCCTGATTGTTGTATTACATTCTCACCTTCTTCCTTTATTGTGCAGGATCGGGGCGAATACAGAGTATCATTTGTAAGGAGTGGCTATCTAATGGGCTCTATCTCCTGGATGTGCCTCCTGCTCTCATCATCGTTTCCTTTGTTGATTGGCATCATCATCTTGGGTATGCTCTCTTCCAGATTCTCAAGAAAGCTCTTCCGGACATCTCCCTACATGAGTTTACTTGTGAATCTTGTATCTTTGGCAAACAGCATCGTACTTCTAATAGTCCTGCTTGTAACCGGAGTGATACTCCTTTATCTTTAGTGCACTCTGATATTTTGGAACCTTATAAGACCTCTAGTATGTTTGGTTACCGTTACTTTGTTATTTTTATTGATGATTCTTCTCACTTAACCTGGTTATATTTAATTTACGATCGTGCTGAACTTACCTCTATCTTTCATGTTTTTTATTAATGAAACTCGTACTCAGTTCTCTTCTCCCTTAAAAATCATTTGCACTGATAATGCGCGAGAATATACTAGCCGGATGTTCTAAAATTTATGTACGAAGTTTGACATTGTTCATCAAACATCGTGCGCCTATATTTCTCAACAGCATGGCGTGGCAGAGCGAAAAAATCATCTTCTTGATATCGCTCGGTCACTCATGATACAAATGCAGGTCCCCACCCGATACTGAAACTTCGTCGTCACAACAACCTGTCATCTCATCAATCGCACGTCTTCCTCCATCCCCGACTTTGCCACTTCGTTTAGTCTTTTGATTCCCTTCAAATCCCATTTACCTGCATGCCCCGTGTGTTTGGATGCACCTGTTATGTTAATAATCTTGGTCCACCAACGGACAAATTTGTCCCTCGTGCGATAAAATGTATGTTTGTGAGATACTCTCACACTCAAAAGGGATATGTGTGTTATTCTCCCATTGATAACAAAGTGGTCGTCTCGACCTATGTCACCTTCCTTGAGAACCAACTGTTTCACTCCTCTCCTTCTGAACCTCCACTCCCACCTCCCTTACGTCGTCCCACTGTCCCTGTTATGTCTTCTCTACCTCCACTCCTTCCCACCCCACAACCGAAACCAGCTCCATCTAAACCTCTGTGTACACTCGTCGTACTCCAAACTCGGGTGCCCTCCAGCAGCTACCTTCTATCTCGCAGCTTATCGATCTGGCATCCACCTCTATGGCTCACCCCATGGCAAATTATGTGTCACTGCATCGGCTCACCCCACCTCCCCTCAAATTTGCTCTTTTTGTCGTCCATCTTTATACCTAACTCTGTGCAGGAGGCTCTTCAGCATCCAGGGTCACGTGCAGCTATGGATAAGCAGATGACTGCCCTTTGGGTAAACCAGACTTGGGACTTGGTCTCCCTTCCTCCTGGTCAGTTTTATGTTAGCTGCAAATGAGTCTTTGCAATCAAACATGCTCTGCACGGGACTGTTGAACGCCTAAAAGCTTGGCTTGTGGCCCGGGGATTCACTCAACAATCAGGCCTTGATTATGATGAAACTCTCCCCCGTCGCCAAGTTAAACTTTGTTCGGGTCCTGATCTCCCGAAGTTCATTGTCACTGGACTCTCCATCAGCCGGATATCAAAAATGTTTTTTTTAATGAAGACCTTCTTGAAACTGTCTACATGCACCAACCTCCCGAGTTTGAGATCATAGGGGAGTCTCGTGTCCGTCTTCTCAGAAAATATATTTATGGTCTCAAACAATCTACTCGAGCTTGGTTTGAAAAAATTAGTTAGGCGGTTCGTGAGGTTGAATTCAAGCAGAGCTCGGTTGACTTCTCTCTTTTCACTTGTCATCAATCAACTGGGACTGTCATTCTCCTGATCTATGTGGATGATATTCTGATCACTGATGATGATTCCACGGGGATCCAACAAGATAAGAAACACTTGAACTCTGTCTTTCAAACTAAAGATCTGGAAAATCTTCGGTACTTCCTTGTTCTTGAGGTGGCAAGACGACCTAATGGTCTGTTCTTATCACTACGGAAGTACTGTCTTGATCTTCTTCACGATGTTGGTTACTCATGGTGCAAACCTGCGGAAACCCCAATAGATGTCAACCATAAGTTGTGTGCTCATGGATCTGACTCTGATTAACAACTTACGAATCTGGAGTACTATCGGCGTCCTGTAGGAAAACTGATATATCTAACGGTTACAAGACCTGATATTTCATTTGTTGTTGGAGTGGTCGGTCGGTTTATGCATGCTCCACGGGTCTCTTATCTCCAAACAGTCGAACGCATTCTCAGATATTTAAAGACTGTTCCTGGTCAAGTACTTGTATATAAGTCATCTGTCTCTCTATCTCTTATTGCGTATTCGGATGCTGACTATGCGGGCTCTCTTGATGACCGACGTTCGATTACTGATTTTTGTACCTACTTTGGAGAAAATCGCATCGCCTGTCGTAGTAAGAAGCAATCTGTTGCTGTTCGTTCTTTTGCTGAAACCGAATACCGCGCAATGGCGGTTGTTGTGTCAGAGCTTACCTGGCTTGAGAGTCTTCTCGGCGACTTGGGAGTCGAACTATCCTCACCAGCAATTCTGTTTTGAGACAGTCATGTTGCTATACATATTGTCAAGAGTCTTGAGTTCCATGAGCGAACCAAACACATTGAAGTTGACTATCACTTCGTTCGAGAAAAGGTTCAACTGAAGTAATTGGAATTAGAGTATGTTCCTGATTTTGGGCAAGTTGCTGACATTCTCACCAAAGACGTCACCTCGACCAATGTATCATCAATTTTTGTCCAAACTTGGTGCTTACGATTTGTACGCTCCAACTTGCGGGGGAGTGTTAGAAAATGTTAGGAAAAATCATGTAAAAAGTCAACTTGTGTGGCCCAATTATAAGCCCACTTAGGCTTCTTGTTTTGTTTCACACCTTTGGTTTGGGATTTGCCTTCTCTCTCTTCCTATATATTTGTACACATGCTTGTAATGTATGATTGATTGAGGCTTTAATAAAATTCTGACATTTTTCCACAGTAATCTTAACTCCGTAACTATGTAAAAATTGATCAGGTCTCGATACCAATATTCAATTTTAATTCCGTCAAAACGAACGGAACATAAAGGAAGCTAGCATCCCTCTCAAATGTAGTCCTTTCTCTCCTCTTTTATCACTATCAACACCTGACACATCATCCATGCACACCTTTTGTGTGGGTAAGAAGCCTACTAGCATGCATGTTCGCGCACTTCCTATCATTGTCTTTCTTCGCATGGGTAGGAGGCTCCATACATATCCTTAGTGCCTTGTGCACTACCATGTCTGCTTTTCACAGTATGGGAAGGGATAAGTGGGCTCATTTCCAAGTACACACCCAAAATTACAAGTGAAACCTCAGGAGTTGAACAATTTGCCTCCTCCACATCAGCTATATGAAAGTGCAACATATTTTCTGTGGAAAAAACATGGACATGGAAATGTCTCCCTAGTCTCTAGCAAAGTACTAAAATGATAAATAAATAAATGAACAAAAAATGAAGAAATCAGAAGTACCCCATCAATGGTGAGAAAAGCCATTGTTGTTGAACCTAATTACTACATTTTTACTTTAAGATTCTAACTAAGATACTTGTATGGAGGGAAGAAATTTGAACATAAAAATTAACACAACAAAGCTTGGTTAGTAAGAAAAAAAGAAAGAAAACTAAAAAACTTGTTAAGAGTGTAGCGAATAAAACAAAAACTACACCTTTTGATCATTTATAAAAGAAAATGAGATAGATACACACACACTAAAGTGTAACATCCGTATCTTTGACGCAAATTTAATTAAATTGCAGGGTCAAATCACGAAAGATTTTTATCGAGGCAACACGTCATCGAGGTACAATGTTAGTATGTGTGACGCATTTTATTGTAATAGGGAGGGGCATTAGTGTAAAATGTAAATAAGTTTAAAACTTAATTTGGTTTTGAATAGGAGCACCGGCTCAAGCCTAATCTCCCGACACTTTAATTTAAACCCCCAGCGGCACGGGAGAAACCGCAAATACCCCCCTCCCGACTTCGGTTTTTCTGCAACCCTAGTCGTGCGCTCCGCCTCCCGCAGCCTTGCCGACGCCTTCCCCCGCACCGATTCTCAGAGTCGACCCTCCCTCCTTCCTCTACGGGCGCCGGCGTGTTCCCTCCTCCCTTCCTGTGTCATAGGAGAGCCGGATTCATCCCTATCCGGTGGAATTCAAGGGTGCTGAGGCAACGTTTTGGTCCTGGTGAGTTTAGTTTCTCACTTGTCTTCATTTCTTGGTGAATATCCTTCTAATTGGAAGTCGATTCTAACTATCTTCTCTTTCCTTCATACCCTAATTAGGGATCGGAGTACTAGATCTACCGCAATCTGAAGTTGATCACATAGTTGAGTCTTAATCGCTCTCACTTAGAGGTACTGCACCATTTTGGTTCTTCATATTTTTACCCTAGCCATTTTGAGTTCCTTTACCGATAATCCTAAAGGGGAAAACGCATAATTTAGAGTTGTCACGGATTACAGATTTTTGGTGGCCTCGGGGCAAAGTTCTGGAAGTCCTCAGTAGCCAGATTTTCTTCGAAAAAAGCAATGTTGACGCGCCGATTGTACGAGCTCCGCAGCACCACGGTAAGGAAGTCTAATTCCTGTTAGTTAGATGTATCAAGTAATTACTTTTTGTACACATATGTAAGTTTCGTACAATCATCATAACCATGTATAGAAAGGTGTGGCGGTAGGAAGACGGTCGCGAAATTAGTGTAGGATGACACCCTTTTCCAGACCCGAATAGTCAGATCATGTATACTAACGTTAGGTACGAAATCGTTACACGTGTACGTAAGTTTGGAAATTTGTCTAATTAAGGGCGTGAACGTCCCTTCTAGCCGACCACAAGAAAATCAAGGGTCACTCGGTAGTACACCAAAGAGATGTCCCAAGCAGAGTAGCGTCAGACCTAAAAGGGTCAGTAAGCACACATAAGTCTTCTCGTGCTAGGTAGAAGTGCACTACCTTTCTCATAAGACATATGGTATCCTATGAGCAGTAGAGTCTTGGGAGTTGACTCCCCTTTGAGACAGTTAGTAGATTCGAGACCGTGTCCGCGCGACACCAAGACAATTGAGTTCGTAAGATGGTCTCGGGTCGTCAGTTTTTCAGATGCGTGTTAGGAGTTACTCTGTCTATAGTCTTTCAAGTAAAAGTGCAGATTAAAAGCCACCTAGAACTCAAGTATAGACCTGACGTGAGACAGTACACTATTTAGTGAACGTCGGGACTTGGGTAAATATAATGAAAGTTCGTGAACATAGAACAAGTATGTGTGTTGACTAGGAAACATTATAAAGGCATGCATAGCATCTACCATAAAGATTTTTAATGAACAAAACTATTTTCAAAGGGCATGCATTCATCATTTAAGAAAATGTTTTAGTGTCACTAGGAGGAGTTATTTTTCCTTACTCTGACCCGCTTGTGGACAATGTTTTTACAGGTGACCCAGGTGGGAAACTACGCCTAGTATGAGCGTCCTTGTGCTGTCAGTTTGTCGTTGGTTTTCTATTCAGTTTTTTTTCTTTCAGCATACACTTGTAGCCTTGGATATTGTATCTTGTTAATGTTTTGAATATCATGTATCAGACTTATTATGTTACTTCAGATTTTTTTCAGTTCTTTCATCTCATTTCATGTTTAGTGGCTCTGTGAATCCAGCTTATAAAGGTATGTAATTACCCTTAGTTTCTTTCATAGTTTCCATTGTAAATTTAAATTCTCAATATTTTTTTCTTTATACCTGTTGTGTACTAGTTTTAATACTGTTTCATAGTTCTTTTTATATCGCTGACCCGGCCGGACGGCTGATTTTTGAAAAAAAAAACTGGGAAGGGGTGTTACAAAAAGATGTAAGGGAGTGCCCTCATGCACGAAATACCCCACCACTTTCTCTCGTTGTTTTCTCATATCACTCTCGTTCTCTTTCACAACATGCCAGACCAACCTTCTCCATACAATAATCTCCATGCAAGAATCTCCAAGTAACATAACCATAAGAAAATAAAATTCAAATAAAGTTCATATATATATTGCACGTATCAAATACCTCCAAACTTAATCGTTAATTAAATATATATAAAAAAAAACTCCCCACTTCCAAATCATTTATTTTCTTCCATAAACTCTCAATTTAAAGTGAAATTCAAAATGCATCAACCAAACAATATATTGAGAAATTCCCTACGGGAAAGAAATCAAATTGAAACATCTACCAAATCACAACAACTTCATCTAGTCTACGGTGGTACGCTGGAGAAAGACACCAATGATTAACTTGAAGACCCAACTATATGAATTGACATTCTTATGTTTAATCTGTTGAATACAACCAAAGTAGCATATGTACTGAAGTTTACCTAATTAGGAAATTATCCAATAAATAAAATAAGGGTGAGATAAATATTTAACATAGAACCTACAGCGTATCCAGTACAATATAAGAGTATCCATTGGGGAAAAATACCAAAATGAAAAAGAAGTGCATCATAAAGCCAACCAATTTAATCTATTTTTGTGAAGGCTGAAAAGAAATGGAGAAAACAAAGGTAGAAGGAAGCTAAGACATCAATACCTAGCACCGGCAGCGGCCAACCTTATATCAGGCTCTCTCTTCTTTCCTGACGGGCTTCCTTGGCTTCACCGAAGATCTACCTTCAGTACCTCCACTGTAAAGAAGTGTAAAATGTGACTTCTGGTAGTAGAAGAGATGTAAGTAGAGCGAAAACTGAATCTTGGGTGAAAAAAATCAGGAAATGAGTAGAATTTGGGGAAAGGAAATTATAGGCTAAGATTATTTTGATGGTCTTAGTTGAGGACCATTAGCCACACCCAAGTTTTTCTTTATACATTAGTGTATGTGTGTGTGCTAGCTAAATAGGAATAGGATACCCTGTGCACAATATCCAGTCGGCGACATTAGTACTTCGATCGTATAGGTATTCCCCAAGTGCAATTTTTGAAGAGGCAATATGTCAATGGCACGACAACTTTCTACATGATACTTTATTTGTCTCTCATTTATATGTCTGTTTTTTTTTTTCTTTTAAATATTTTTTATTTCATTTCTCTATTTTTTTATTTTAGTTTAGTTTATAATATTCTAGTTTAATTTTAATTTTTACTTTATTTAATTATTTATTTTAGGCTAGAAGGTGGTGTAGAATCAACTAGTTATCAATAGTAATACACACACACACTAATGATCGTGCACGGAACGCCATGCGCACCGTGCGACATTGACAATTAGCAACTATGGTGGCGTTTGGTTGGGCTTATTACCTGCGGCGCGGTGGAAACGCAACGCCATTTTGCCAAAAAGCGGTGTTTGGCTCGGATAATTTTGGAAACCGCGTTTATTAGGTTCCGCAGTTTTATGTATAGCCCGAGCCGCGATTCTTTTCCTCGTTCCGCCGCAACAACCCGCTAATCCCAATCGGATCCTTGACCTAGCGCGATAGCAGCGGCGATTCTGCTTCCCCGATCGACGACGGCGGTGATAAGACTAGAGGTTTTTGCTGGATCCGCGTGCGCCTCTTCTTCCCGGAGCCATACCTCTTCTTCTTCCTCACGCAGCCGCCAATATACAAGGTATCCTTCCTCTTCTTTTTCCTGGATCCGTCCTGTCTTCTCCGCTTATTTTTCTTGTGTTAGATAACAAATTTGTCCCTCTTCTCCGCTTATTCCCGGATTCGTCTTGTCTTCTCTGCTCTTGCGTGTGTCTTGTCTTCTCCGCTTCAGTACTTGATGGAGGATCATACAAGTAGGTGCAGGATAACAAATCTGTTAGATTTTTTCTTGCTCAGTACTTGTCAATCGATAAGATACTTGTCCCTCTTCTCCGCTTAAAATTGATCATGTATAAAATCAGATCTTGTGTATTTTCTGTTAAGTGCATTTTCTATTGTGTGTTGTTGTGTTGTTGTGTGAGTGTGATGTTATATGTGTGTGTGTATGTGTGTGTTTGTGTTGTTGTGTGTGTTGTTGTGTGTGTTGTTGTGCGAGTTGTTGTGCGAGTGTCTTGTATGTGTGTTTGTGTGGGTGTGTGGGTGTGTTGTTGTGTGCGTGTGTGTTGATGTGTGATTGTCCTGTGTGTGTGTTATATGTATGTGGGGGTTTGTGTTGTTGAGTGTGTGTGGTTGTGTGAGTGTTTTGTTGTGTGTGTTATATTATATATATGTGTGTGTTATTATATATGTGTGTGTTATATATATATGTGTGTGTGTTATTATATATGTGTGTGTTATGTATATGTGTGTATGTGTGTGTGTTAATATGTGTGTATGTGTGTGTGTTAATATGTGTGTATGTGTGTGTGTTAATATGTGTGTGTGTATGTTATATATATGTGCGTATGTTATATATGTGTGTGTGTTATTATATATGTGTTTGTGTTGTATATATGAATGTATGTGTGTATGTGTGTATGTGTATGTATGTGTGTGTGTTGTTATATAAGTGTGTGTATGTTATATATGTCGTGTGTGTGTTGTTATATGTGTGTGTGTTATTATATATGTGTGTGTTATATATATGTGTGTGTATGTGTGTGTGTGTTGTTATGTGTGTGTGTTTGTTATATATGTTGTGTGTGTGTTTGTAATTAAAATATCTGTATGGAACATTTTTTTGGGTGTTGATGTTATTTTATTAAAAATATATATATTTATTCCAAAAAATAAATTGTTCGTAATTAAAAAATAGGGAAGAAAAATTTCACTAAAAACTCCGTTTTGTTTCCAAACAACTTTTTGAAAACTCCATTTTACCAAAACAGTTTTTTAACAAAACTCCATTTTTCGGAATCAGCACTTTTTTCTATCAGCAGCTTACCATCAGCAACAGCCCAACCAAACAAAGTCTATAGCTCGATGTCCCTCGTGAAAATTTGATTTTTTTCCCCGTGCATAATACGTGAGATGTACCTCTGTTGCATCACTGGAGACCACCCTAAGGATTGGACATGTTGGCATGGGCAGACCAACCATAGGCCCAGTATGGGCGGCCTCCCACACTGAAATAATTTTTTTTTTGCATGTATTATTTGTCACGGTTTTTAACCATGGCAAATACTATAATAGTATTTATAGTATTTGCCACAATTAAATATTGTGGCAAATACTCCTAAATCAAATAAATAAACTACATTCCTCATTCGTCACCGACCGGTCGGCCCTAGGTTTTGACGGAAGCACTCGCGCGACACTGCAAACCATCCCGCTCGTGACTCTAGCAAAACGCCCTGCTCGGCACCGCAGGCCCAGGCCCCCTCGCGCTCGTGAATCCAGCTGTCGGCGAGCCACTCCATCTCCGGTGACGATCCCTCATCTCTTCTCCGGCCGGCCGCAGGTAAGGTTCCTTTTGAGTTTTTTTTTCTCAGTTTTGTCTTAATCTCAACTTGCTTGGTGACATTTGATGGAATTCAGTTTTATTTTTATTTTTACCCTTATAATTTCAGTTTTATTGTCTTGAATTCTTCTTTTTGCCCTAGTAATTTAAGTTTTCTTGTCTTGTTTTTCTTCTTCTTGTCCTAGAAATTTCAGTTTTCTTGTATTGATTTCAATATGTTTTATTAGCATGTTTCTGCATAATGTCAAAAAAACTGATCTAACATGCCAACGTAACGTAGACTGGTGTGCAACCTCCATTCTTTTTTCAAAGAACATATCTGCTACAAACATTCATATATTCATATTTATTACTAGAAATTGCAGGGTTTTATATTCAAATCATACAAGCCTACTAGCGTTCGTTTCGCTGAAATTGCTATAACTCGCTTTTTTCATGTCAAGACTGTAGAGTCCATTCGGGTATAACATGATATTACTTATTTTATTGCAAGCCCCCGCTGAAAAATCTCGTTGGGTCCGCCTATGCATGTTGGCTACCTTGGGTGGAGTACTATTACAATATATCGTATCACACCACCGTCCAAACCACTCATTTTCGCCTCATCTATGCTAGGACCCCCCTCGCTTACTCACCTACGATGTTGGATTGGTGATTTCAACAGCTGTGGGCAAGGACTAGCAAATCCACGACCAGATTCTCTGTCATGTGAGTGTCTTCTCCAGGCCCGAGACAGCATGGAAACCGCCTACAATCAGGCCCGTCGGGAGCTCTTCTTTCCCCCAAGAATTGGGTATGGCCGAAATGCTGACCCTATTGGCATACCTCCATCTCTAGGAGTCTTTACCACAAGTTAGGACCCAAATTTTATGGGTCGTATGCGATTTTGAAAAGCATAGGCGGCGTGGCATAACGCCTTCAGATTCCACCGGAAGCATGAATTCACAATGCTGACTGATTTTGAAAAACATAGGTGGCGTGGCATACCGTCTTCCATGTTTCACATTTGAAGTCGTTCATTGGAGCGCCACCCCCGAAACCCTTGGTCCAACACCCATCGCGGCTAAAGGGTAAGCTTGATGTAGACGAAGATGGATATGTTGTAGATCCATGTTGGGGCGTCGCGTAACAACATCGCGCGCGGCCCCTGTTGGAACCTCAGTTATGATTTGGGCAAGGATCACTATTAGGTTTACTTAGATTGACCCAAAATGTATAGTCATGAGTCATAGGTTTATTTTCAATTTTGCCTCAGAAGAATTCCAAGAAATGGAGTAGTCAGAAAATCAGTTCGACGATAGTCGAACTCAGGTCGATGAATTATGAGTTCCTTCTCTGAACTCAGGTCTATGAACTCTGATCTCAAGCAAGACAGACCCAGCTCGACGAAATAGAAGCTGAGCTCGACGAACTCCGAGCTCAGGTCGACGATCGCTGAGATTAGTTCAAGACAGACCCAGCTCGACGAAATAGAAGCTGAGCTCGACGAACTCCGAGCTCAGGTCGACGATCGCTGAGATTAGTTCAAGACAGACCCAGCTCGACGAAATAGAAGCTGAGCTCGACGAACTGCGAGCTCAGGTCGACGAATTCTGTGCAGTTGTTTCAGGCCTATTTATTTACAGTTGACAGATCAACTCAAGAATTAATTACAGTCAATATGGAAATAGCCGTTCAAATGTTGCATTAAACATGGGCTATTTCAGGAGTTAATTCAGAATCAATTCCCAAAGCATATTTTTTTCTCGGGAATGCTTCATCCGTTATCAAGAGAAATGAAATTCAAATGTTGTAACGGGATATACGAGATTCACATATAGATAGACAGAAATATACAGACAGAGACACACAGAGCACAGCAGTGTGTAGAGATATAGTGAAGGCTTTCTTTTACAGAAAAGGAGGAACTCTGCATCAATCAGCATATTCATCAGAGTTCTCCATCTGCTCCAGGCTTCTCAAGAGACACACAATCAATATCAGTCTAAGAAGCTTGCTGGAGACATCAGAAATCTGAAGGCCTATCACCCTGAAGCAAAGCTTCATCTTTCTGAACCATTCAATATCTCAGGGGGAGCGTTTGCTAACTTCAACATCCACTTAAGTTTTCTCAGTTGATTTGAGAAACAGAAGACAACATCACTTCTTTCCCTTTCCTGTGTACAGGGTTATGACTCCCTTCAAAAATTATTCTCGGTTGCAAGTCACCTGATCAAAAGACTTGAGGATTGGTTTTTGAGCACCTGATCAAAAGCCCATTGGTGTCAGGCACCTGATCAAAACTCTGAGTGGATTCCTACCAGGGTGGTAGAAGAGTGGATGTACCCAGGTTGGGGAACCACTATGAAATCATTGTGTCTTCTGGTTGCTTGCTCTCTTTCTTTATTTTCTTTGTGCTGTGATCTTCTGCTCTTTATAGTTATATATATATACATATATCTCTATTTAGTGCTAGGTAAGATCTATCCTCTTAACTTTCAATTGGTATCAGAGCTTTCAATAGGGGTATCAATAACTTTCAATTGGTATCAAAGCTTTCAATAGGGGTATCAAGAACTTTCAATTGGTATCAGAGCAAGTTATCTTGGTTGTACAGCCTAACACCTGAACCAAAACGATCTGATAGATCTTATCAATTTCTAGAGTTTATCATGACACAAAATGAAGAGTTTTCAAGCACCAGACTATCTATGTGCAATCTAAATAAGCTTGCATCATGGAAGACAAAGATTAGGTTTTATATGAACTCCATTGATGAAAGCATTTTCAACTCCATCTTGTCAGGTCCAGCTCAACCTCAGGAAACAACAAGTCTCAATGTTGTTCCATCATCTCAATGGACAGATGCCCAGAAAAGACTGAAGATTGCCGATGCACAAGCAATGAACATTCTTGTACAATCAATGTTTGATGATATTTTTCTGGAAATTGTTGAATGTTCATCTGCAAAAGATATGTGGGACTCCCTCACAGCAATAGCTGTTGGATCAGCTAAATAAAGAATAATTGATGTTGAAACCTGGAGTGTCTCTGAAGATTCATCCTGCACAACTGATGATGAAGAAGAGTTAAGAGCAAGAGAGTTCTGCTTAATGGCAATAAATGTCTATTGCAGCAACCCTGATGAAGAATCAGACTCTGATGAAGAATCAGACTCTGATGAAAAATCAGAATGTGAACCAAAAAAAGATCAGGTAATCTCTACTCTTGATCTTTCATCAGAAGAATTTAAAACTAATTTTAAATTATTGTGTAAAGATTTAATTCAATATGAGAAATAAATAAAATTTCTCAGAGAGAAAGTAAATAATTTTATCTTCTGAAAATATAAAACTCAAAAAGATTTAAAAAATACTTCTGAACAAATAGTCTCACTAAAATCAGTTAAAGGTAAAGAAAAGCTAATAGATTTAGACAAAATAACTGAAGTTTTCCCAAGTCAAACTAAAAATCTTCAGAAAATTTTTGTTCAATATAATTCGTCGAACCGAGATCGACGAAAAAACATCATTCGTCGAACCAAGCTCGACGAAATCAACACTTTTCGTCGAACTCAGCTCGACGAACTATGAATAGAGATTTTGATTTTAACTGCTCGGGAATCTATGCTCTACGAAATAAATACACTTCGTCGAACCGAGATCGACGAAAATGGAATACAGAAAACAACTATTATCATTCTGTGAACAGAGCTCGACGAACTCAATACCGTTCGTCGAACTCAAATCGACGAAATTATTTTTCGTCGAACCCAAAATTTCAGAGCAGAAATTTTAACTTATTTCAAAATCATAATCAAAATCAACATTTTATAAATCCTTTACTGAGTGGATAATCCCTCCTAAGAAATATCATCCACTTGGATACAAAGATCAACCTGAATGCTCTTTCATTTCAAATTATTAATGTAAAAGAAAAATAGGACACAAGGTAATCTGGGTCCAGAACTCCTAACTTTTCTTTGCAGTAAAAGATCTATCTTACCACAAAAGAGCAGTGGTATTTGATAATAATCAAAAGCTATAGTTTCAGCCAACACAGAGGATACATCAGTGGTTGTAAAGTGGGAGATTGTTTGGAAGACTACAGCAGTAGAGAGAGACTGCTTATAATTTCTTCTCAAATTTGGGCAAGCAAAAGTATATAGGGGGAGATTATTTGATTTATAAAGAGGAAATTACTTGGAAGGATGCAGCAATAGTTTTTTGTTATTTATTTTCATTTAGGCTCTATTTGTTTGGGCGTTTCGGAACTCCGTTTTGGGCAAACGCCACCGGAAGGCGGGAAAACAAATGAACCTCCGGCGGCGTTTGCTCCGTTTCCACCCGCCCGCCTTGAGAAACGCCCCAAAAAGCTCTGTTTAGAGCAGCCACCTCCCCCCTCCGTTTCGAACACTCCGTTTCCACCCGCCGGATCGATCCGCCACCGCCGAAACAAATGAAGCCTTAAAATACTTTTGTACATCTGCTGAAAATCTTTTTAAATCAGGCAAATTGTTTTTGCTTTACATTTTATTGTTTTTTATGTTAATAGTGTCCTCAGCCAAATAGGGGGAGATTGTTGGAACCCCAGTTATGATTTGTGCAAGGATCACTATTAGGTTTACTTAGATTGACCCAAAATGCATAGTCATGGGTCATAGGTTTATTTCAGGTTTTGATTCAGAAGAATTCCAAGAAATGCAGTAGTCAGAAAATCAGTTCGACGATAGTCGAACTCAGTTCGACTGAGTTCGACGAACGTCGAACTCAGGTCGATGAATTATGAGTTCCTTCTCTGAACTCAGGTCGACGAACTCTGATCTCAAGCAAGACAGACCCAGCTCGACGAAATAAAAGCTGAGCTCGACGAACTCTGAGCTCAGGTCGACGTTCGCTAAGATTAGTTCAAGACAGACTCAGCTCGACGAAATAGAAGCTGAGCTCGACGAACTCCGAGCTCAGGTCGACGATCGCTGAGATTAGTTCAAGACAGACCCAGCTCGACGAAATAGAAGCTGGGCTCGACGAATTGCGAGCTCAGGTCGACGAATTCTGTGCAGTTGTTTCAGGCCTATTTATTTACAGTTGGCAGATCAACTCAAGAATTAATTACAGTCAATATGAAAATAGCCGTTCAAATGTTGCATTAAACATGAGCTGTTTCAGGAGTTAATTCAGAATCAATTCCCAAAGCATATTCTATTCTCGGGAATGCTTCATTTGTTATCAAGAGAAATGAAATTCAAATGTTGGAACGGGATATACGAGATTCACAGATAAACAGACAGAAATATACAGACAGAGACACACAGAGCACAGCAGTGTGTAGAGATACAGTGAAGGCTTTCCTTTTACAGAAAAGGAGGAACTCTGCATCAATCAACATATTCATCAGAGTTCTCCATCTGCTCTAGGCTTCTCAAGAGACACACAATCAATATCAGTCTAAGAAGCTTGTTGGAGACATCAGAAATCTGAAGGCCTATCACCCTGAAGCAAAGCTCCATCTTCCTGAACCATTCAATATCTCAGGGGGAGTCTTTGCTAACATCAACATCCACTTAAGTCTTCTCAGTTGATTTGAGAAACAGAAGACAACATCACTTCTTTCCCTTACCTGTGTACAGGGTTATGACTCCCTTCAAAAGTTATTCTCGGTTGCAAGTCACCTGATTAAAAGACTTGAGGATTGGTTTTTGAGCACCTGATCAAAAGCTCATTGGTGTCAGGCACCTGATCAAAACTCTGAGTGGATTCCTACCATGGTGGTAGAAGAGTGGATGTACCCAGGTTGGGGAACCACTATGAAATCCTTGTGTCTTCTGGTTGCTTGCTCTCTTTCTTTATTTTCTTTGTGATGTAATCTTCTGCTCTTTATAGTTATATATATACATATATCTCTATTTAGTGCTAGGTAAGATCTATTCCCCTAACTTTCAATTGGTATCAGAGCTTTCAATAGGGGTATCAATAACTTTCAATTGGTATCAAAGCTTTCAATAGGGGTATCAAGAACTTTCAGCCCCGCAAGGAATGAATCCAACAAAATTATATATTTTAATGTTGCGCGTGTTAACTACGGAGCGGGTTTTATTGCGGACCTCATTTTATGTTAAGCTTAAGTGAGGGGCATTTTAAACAAATAATGTTTTATTTTGTGATCACTGTGCATATGGTCGAGGATGTGGAATGTTTTGATTATGAAAAGATTACTCTAATTTCCCTCTCTCTCTTCTCTCTTCTCTCTTCCTCCAACTACTCAGACTTGGTACTTAAATCATGTCGCACGCCAAGAGCACATGCCACCCAGTGTCTCTCCTGCTCACCATCGACTCACCTGCTAACCATCGGCTCTTCCCTCTCTGCCGGCCTCCTTCCATCAACAAGATAGGTTCTTCCCCTTGGTCTAAGAATCGGAACTTCAACCTCCTCTAGAAGTTTTAGGTATCTCGACCGCACACGAGATCTCAAACGGGGATCCCTATCACCATATTAGTCAAAGAAAAAAGATCACAATTCTGTCGGCATTCCGTTGACACGATTTAACCAAATCAAGGGCTAGGATTATAGGGATAAATCTACTAAATCCAGAATACTGACTAGAGTTTATTTTGTTGTTGGAGCATCTGCAGAAGCCGACATCTTTAGTCTATGAATAATTTGGTAGTCCCTGTGTCATGGTGCAAATAAGTGTTCTTCTTAACAGCTCCCTTGGTAGCACTGGCTCCTAGTTTGAATATTCTAGAGATCACTGATTTATCCTCGAGGAGGCTTCCGCAGGTGGCGCCTTTTGCCACTTGTTTTTATTGTGGATATGACACGTTTTTGACTCCCAAGATCGGTTGTCGCCTCGCTGAGTGCCATCACCTTAGTATTGAACATGCTTCTCTATTTATCTACGTTGCAATAGTGACATTTTGGTAATAATGATGTATGTCCACTCTCATCTATATAAGAGAGAGTAAATGAGCTTAGAACTATCTTGGAGCTTCGAGATTTGAAATCTCATTTCGAGAGGGCTTCAAGAGGGAACCACCTCTCAGAAGCTAGACGTGAACATGCCTCGCGAGTTGTATCCCTGCATTTTTTTCCAAATGAAATTCTGATTTGATCGCTCATGCTTGGACCATCAGGTGTATAGTTGTCATAAAACGGAGACTAAGAACAAGCTTGACAAGCAAGGGAATAACAATGCCAACAAAGGAACGTAGTCATCATTTATATCAAACTTCTGTTAATGAAGCTGGCAGCTTAGCAATAGAACAAGACCAAAATCTACTAAATAATTTTGGTGATTGATTTCATAAAATGGGTAAAGTTAACAAAGTTAGTTTCCTATATTTTCTAAAAACATTCATTATTACAATTCAAAAAATAGTTTAAGAAAAAAAAATTTAATTCTATCATAACGTTCAAATCTTCAACGCTATTCAAATTCTATCATACTCAATTCAGCTTCATAAAAATGTCATCTTATTAGTTAATATTTTCCTGAAAAGAACATTCCTTAAGATTAATTTAATGGTACAAACTAATAAATAAAACCTGGCAAAATTAACAAGATATAGATGAATCATATATTTGGATACTATATGTATAAATTCATACTGTAAACAAAAAAAGTACAAAGAGAGCCAAAAAAAACTTGCAGGATTTCACCTTCAGAAATCCCAACCCAGCCTTCATCAGGGCAGGCAATCAACCCAAGATTTCGCCTTGCTGTATCAACCTACCATTGCTATTGTAAATTCTCCTAAATCTCTCGCACTGCCTTTCCTGCCGCCGCCAATGCACCAACGACTGCAGGATTGCTCGAAACAAAGCTGTTTTAGTGCTGGGAACATCTGTCGCGGCTGCTTTGGTACGCCTACCAAAAACCTCTCATTGCTTGTGAAACATCTCAACCCCTCGTTTAAGAAATGCTTTCACGAATGGAAGGGTCCATTTAAATTCTCTCCCAGCTGCTGCATAATGCCGTCTTATCAACGTCCCAATCTCTGACTTGTTTTTCTCTCCTCGAAATCAAATACACTTCGAGTTTTGGCATTGAATACAGACCCTGAGTCCATGTCATTCTAAGCAAACATGTTCGCTTGCATGTGTAGCTGTGTAAAGTTTTTTTGGGAGGATCATGTACTATAAATTTGTAAATTATATGAACTATAAAAAATAAATGATAGTTGAAATTAATGAACATGCAGTGGATTTCAATCTAATGACTTGCTATACAGCAAAACTAAAATGCACTAATTTAATATAAAGTAGTTTGGATCCTGGGGATTTTTGTAACAAAGGGACATTGAAAAAAACAAAAAGAATACTCATGATCTCACTGTTACGTCCAATTGGACCAAATTTGAATTCCAAAATTGAAGTTGGAACTAGACTTCCAATTCCAACAAAAATATACCTTCAATTTTAATTACAAGACTCGAATTCGGACCGAACTGATCAGCATAAATCCACTCAAGGCTGCCTGAGGTTCTGATCCCTCTAAGTACCCGCATACTTCAGATTCTTATGATTGAGAAAATCTTGCAGTGCACCCCATATAAGTAAGGCCTCCATATCTTTAGCACAAAAATCACGGCTCCCAGCTCGAGGTCGTGCCCCGGATAGTTCTGCCCGTGTTTCTTTTGCTGCATGGAAGCATACGATATGACGTGGTCATGTTGCATCAACACGGCTCTCATACCCTGATATGAGGCGTCGGTGTAGATCTAAAATCCTTCCTTCCCAGAAGGAAGGGCAAGGATCGGAGCCGAGGTAAGTCTACCCTTCAACTCCTAGAATGCTGCCTCGCACTACGGCGACCAAGCAAACGGGGAATCCTTCTTCGTTAACGAGGTGAGAGGGAGAGCTATCCTTGAGAACCCTTCCACGAACTTATGCTAGTAGCCCGCCAATCCGAGGAAGCTGCGAACATCTGATGCGGTCTTCAATGGAGGCCACTCCCGGACTGCTTGCACCTTCGCTGGATCCACGGCCAATCCAGCTCCACTAATAATATGTCCAAGGAACGCCACATCCTGAAGCCAAAACTGGCATTTGCTGAACTTCGTGTATAGCTAGTGCTCCCTCAATTTCCCCAATACTACTGTCAAATGTCGTGTGTGGTCCTCCATTGTCCTGGAGTAGATCAAGATGTCATCGATAAACACGAGCACAAAGACGTCCAAGTATGACTCGAAGACACGGTTCATCGGACTCATGAATGTGGAGGGGGGCATTCGTGAGTCAGAATGACATCACCGTGAACTCGTACAAGTCGTATCGAGAACTGAATGTCGTCTTCGGAATATCCTCCTTCTATATGCGCAGCTGGTAGTATCTGGATCGTAAGTCAAGCTTGGAAAACCAAAAAGCTCTCTCCAGCTGGTCGAACAACGCATCAATCCTCGGCAAGGGGTAGGTGTTCCGCACTATTAACCGGTTGAGCTCCTGGTAATCTATGCACAGTCGGAGCAAACCATCCTTCTTTACAAACAAGACCAGAGCTCCCCGCGGCGATGAGCTCATCCTAATGAAACCTGACTCTACCAGATCCTAGAGCTATGTATGAAACTCTACCAACTCCTTCGGAGCCATTTGATATGGTGCTCGAGCTACGGGCCTAGCTCTCAGCACCAACTAAATCCTTAAATCAGCATCTCGGTGAGGGGGTAGTCAGGGCAGCTTTTTCGGGAAAACATCAGCAAAGTCCCGAACTACCGGAATATCTGCCATAGAGGCCTCCGTCTCCGCCATCTCAAAGCAAACCAAGTAAACTTCACCTCCGTGCTGGTGTGTCTTAACAGCATGAATAGAAGAAAGTAAAAACCGAGAGACGGGTCAAATACCTTCATACACCACTTCGAGATCTCCATGCTTCAGGTAGATTCTTCTGTTCGGACAATCGATTCTGGCGCAGTGCCAGTCCAGCCATGCCATCCAGTCTCATCCCTAGGATCAAGTTGAAGTCCGGTATTCGTAGTATCGTCGTCGGCGTATCAAATGTCTTGCCACCGATCTTTATATACATGTTGCACTTGGCGGTGGATTGCAACTCTGATCCATCCGGAAGTAAGACCCTCCTGACGAGGCCGGGAAGCGTTGCACGCCATCCAAATCCTTTATGAAGTCCTCCGAGATGAAAGAATGCGAAGCACCTGTGATCAAATAATGTGTGGGCAGCCTTTCTGCACACATAGACTATGCTTGAGATTGTTTGTGGTACAATATTTCTAAAGGGTGTAACATATACTAATAATCAACCGAAATTGAAGCAATTAAAGACTGGGTTACCTGCTATGAACCCTTCGGAGTTCCTGGGTTATGCTAGATCCAAAGCGTACACCTGGTCACTAGCGGGTCGGTGATCTCCTCGGCCACTGCCCCTCCTTGGAATCAGCCTCTAGCATGCTGAACTGGTGGTGCGGGAGGAGGAGGTGGAAGAAGCCTCTAGGGGCAATGAGCCCTGATACGTCCCGGCTAGTGGCAGTGGAAACAGACCACTGGAGGACGTGCTCCCTCTTCTTGACCCTGCAGCTCATGGAAACGAAATGGCTGCGGGGCCAAAACTGTCGATGGAGACCTCTGCTTCGGCCTGAAGTTCGGACGAGGGAGCCGATGTGCTAGAAACCCGCCACTCTGGGGGCCTCTACCTTTGCTCTCTTCCCTCTCGCCTGAACCATGAGGTAGTCTGCCTTCCACTTCTTTGCAGTCTCAATAATCTTTGCCAAGTTGGCCTCTGAAACAAATAGATCCTGTCTGATATAGTCCCGGAGCCCTCTGTAGAACTTCTTAACATAATTTTGCTCGCTCATAGTGCTAGCAAATCCCGCTAAGTGAGAGAACTCTCGCTGGTATTCCAACACAAATTGATTCCCCGACTTCAAGTACAGGAACCGAACCTCCAGTGCGTCTCTATCAATCGGCAACAGGAAGTGCTCCAGTAACGCCTCGTTGAACTGATCCCACGAGATCTCAGAGTAGTCATACCCGGAATAGGTGGAGTCCATGAGGGACTTCCACCACCTCTTAGCATGGGATGTCAATGCAGACGCTGCTAATGAAACGACCTTGTTGGTCAGGCATCGAATCCCGACAAGAATCTCCTATATCGTGTCAGACCATTCCTCTGCCTTGATGGTTGTCTCTATCTCGTGGTAATGATGTGATCTGAAACCTAAGGTTGTAGGTTTGAAATTAATAATTGCGACCTATTTAAAATTAACGCGGCGCGAAGGATTTCGCGAGCTATTTTAAACCGATAAAATGACCCTAAGTGTCGCACGAGAACGTAAAACTACCGCGCAAACGTAGTAACGTCACAAAACATAATTCCACGAACACATAAATAAAGTGATGGCATGCACGTGTAACAAAATAGCGATAATCAGGAGAAAACAATTAACTAGGGCAAGCTCTTTAATTAACTACTTGTTTAAATATTCGCACAACAAAATGGACGCGGGATTGAGAGCAGGGGAAGGGCAAGGTATACCATGGGGGGAAGTAGCAACGACTGGAGAACTTCCTGGACAACGGCGACTGGACTGGGGCTGGCCTGAACAGCTCGCAGGAAGTTGACTGAACGAAACTCGGACGTGCGGTAGAAGCTCTGGAACAGGGAAGGCGCCGTCTGGAAGCGAAGAAATCGCCAGAAAATCTCTGAATCCGAAGGAGGAGGGAGCAGGAGAGGTCGTCGGAGCCCGGGTATGCTCAGACGAGGTCGTTGGCGGCTGGGGGTGGCTCCACAGGCGGCGGCGTCAATGAAGAGGGGCGTCAGAATGGTACGGGTTGTCGGAGGTTGTCGTCGGGGACGGGGAATGCAGCAGGAGATCTCGCCGGCCCCGGGGAGAACCACCAAGGCGGCGCCGGAACTGGACGGGATGGGGAAAGGAAAGGAGCGCCTGTATCGGGCCTTCCGTCGTGCAGGCAGGTAGGTGGCGATGATCGCGGGTTGAGAGCTGTGCTGGGAGAACGACAGCAGGAAAAATTAATTCCCTCATGGACTCCACTTATTCAAGGTCTCATCGGACGGTCAACCCGAGGAGCAAACCAACTTCAAAAAGAAAATGCACAAAAGAAATACATGTTAATAAAGAAATGTTGAAAAATACAATGCATGACTTAGGATGCGACGAATGATGCATCAGATAGCAGGATGTCTGACATATATAGTACATATGAAATGACTCTTAATATGTAATTGTGCCATCGTCAAACTCACCACAGTCGTTAGTTTTAATCAAATGTGAAATTCAATTGTGATATCATATATAAAATTTTCATTTTACACTAAAAATGCATGCACGGGAACAATGTTCTTTCCTCTAGTTATACCACAATGTATTTAATTGCACAAAGAGCCTAAACATGCTCTAGGCCTAATTTGGTTTTAATTTCATCTTGCATTTGAATTGAAGGAGACAAATCATAAGGCTACATTTCAATGGGAGAACCTCATATGTCAAACAATACATCACTAAAAAGACACATGCATGTCATTAAATAAAAAATGGGACATAATATTAGCATATTCAAGCTATAAAAAACAACATTTAGAAGGATAAATAGTATATATACGAATTTATAAACGGATTTGCAGAGGTCCTAAGATCAATTGCAAGCATCGACCTAATATATTCACTGTTACCCATATGTATAAGATGCTTAAAACAAGTAGGTCTAAGTTTCAATGTCATTACCTTCTCCATAAAGTGGCATTGTGGCGGAATAATGGCAAGCAAACAATGCCTTCGGGATGTCTCTACCAAGCAAACAATGCCTCCAGGATATCATGGGCAAGAAAATTTAGATGGGTACTGCAGAACAAATCAGCTACCAAGATATCTTCTAGAGCACCATCGCCTCCTAAAATATTGCTTCTTATACCTATTTGTACATGGTGTATCAATAATCTTTTGATGTAATTCAGAGTAACCCTCTCCAACATCAATATCAATTCTATATTCATTTAGAACTACGGTATTATTTAACTGACTATTCAAATTATTTAGTGGCAATAGTACAGAGCTAAAATTACTGACATCATTAGTGGAATGTGGAGACTTCAGAGAGAGGTTTTTCTCCTTCAAGGAAAAACTTATAGGGCCTTCGGCATTATATGCCCTAATTTTTTTTGATAAATCTTCATTCTCCCTCTCAAAATCGCTGCTTGTTATAATTGATTGAGAATTCTCTCCATCCACAAGAAGGGAATTACTCTTTACTTGAACCTTGCTATGAGGAAGACAAGAGTTTGAGTCAACAATACTACCAACAGAACTACTACACTCCAGCATTTTCCTTGCGATGGTCAATTGAGTTTCAACTCTAGGGTATAAACTCCTGCAAATCCTCTGTGATCTGTTCATTGATTGATGCAATCGAAGAGCCAACTCCTTGTCAGACACAGTTAAATCGATGTGAGCAGGATCTAACTGAACAGAACCTGGTGATTTCCCTGTGATCTCAGTAGAACCCCTTACCACCGCTGCTTTCTTCACTGTATTCTTTCGCCCGTTACCGTCCCTTGTCACCCTCTTCTCTGACGTTGACTTCGCCACCCGAAGAAAATCCTCCAACAAAAACCTAAATCCAGATTGGGATGTAGACTCTCCAGATTTACTAGAATTTTTGCCGAGATTTTGGATGGGGCAGCAGTCCATGCACATAAACTTGGACGAATCTAGAGGAGTATACCAGAGTTTGCGGTGGTGCAGGGGCACACAGGAGCGGTGAACCTTGCACGAGCATAGAAAGCAACTGAGAAGCCCCTTTTCCAACTCTGGAAACCCCTTTTCCAACTCTGAAAACCCCATGAAGCAGTAGGAGCATACCGTGGCTGATCTAATGCAGACGAGGCAATCATTGCAGGCGAGGACGATGCGCCAGTGGCTTTGTAGTACTTGTAACTGTTCTCTGCTGCCACTGATTGTAAAACGGAGACCGCACCGGTGGCAACTATACAGATCGGTCCGAGGGAGGGGTGAGCAGGGAGAACCGCCGGAAAAGGCGGCGCAGTCTTCCGTGCACATCGTGTCCCCCGTTGGCAACGGAAATGGACGAAATCAGGGTTAGGGTTAGTGGATACCTTCTCGGGTTTTCATCTCTTCGGTCTCCTCCGCAGGGGGGAAGTGAGGGCTAAAAGCAAAGAGATAAGATTGAACTTCTTCCGGTGGTCTGTCTGCATTGATTTGCACGAGGAGGACGGAGTGGACCGAGAGTTTAGAAAAAGTGTGTGATGTTATAGGAAAATCATTACAGTCCCTTCAGCGGGGAAAATTTTTTGGTATGTGTAGCGTTCCCTGTGCTAGGAGCGCGTTTAAATAGCGCTTTCAAAAATGCGGGGCCCACTTCATTTTCGGGTTTCTCTCTTCTTCCCTAACATAACCTAGGCGATTTCCGGTGATTTCCGGCGATTTCTTGCCAGATTTCTTCCTCCTTATGCAGATTCCTGGCATATTGCTTAGGAGGCGAACTCCGTGAAAAAGTACCGGTTAATGTAGGCGTCACGGACGGCGAACTCACGAGGCGAACTCCGGTCGACAGATTGAGAAGAACCAGGTACGATTTTTTTCCAAAGGCGATGCCCTCATTCCCATCTCGGTGTAATATAGGACTGTATTTGCATGTAATGTTATAGACAACTGTATTGCATGTGTAATACATGAATGTATTTGCATATAATGTTATATACAACTGTATTCCAGGTTTATTGTAAGACTGTATTGACATATAGTGTGAAATACAATTGTATTCCAAGTGTAATATATGACTGTATTTGCATATAATGTTATAGACGACTGTATTGCATGTGTAATACATGACTGTATTTGCATATAGTGTTTTATACAACTGTATTCCAGGTTTATTGCAAGACTGTATTGGCATATAGTGTGAAATACAACTGTATTCCAAGTGTAATATAGGACTGTATTTGCATATAATGTTATAGAGGACTGTATTGCAGGTGTAATACATGACTGTATTTGCATATAATATTATAAACAACTGTTTTCCAGGTATGTTGGAAGACTGTATTGGCATATAGTGTGAAATACAACTGTATTCCAAGTGTAATATATGACTGTATTTTCATATAATGTTATTGACGACTGTATTGCATGTGTAATATTGTGTTCCAGGTATATTGGAAGACTGTATTGGCATATAGTGTGAAATACAACTGTATTCCAAGTGTAATATATGACTGTATTTGCATATAATGTTATAGACGACTGTATTGCATGTGTAATACACAACTATATTTGCATATAGTCTAATGTTCGACTGTATTTGCTTATTCAGATGCCTGGCAGCAAATATTTGAGCAGTCGGTGTGCGGTCTCAACATTTGTGGTGAATGCCCGTCCTCTCCTCGAGGTCATTTCCGAGGAATCGAAGGTTATTCTAAGGGAAACAAACGTTTTACCTTTATTCTTCATTCCGGCATTACCGCAAAATATCCCGCTCTTATATGTCCTGGTGAAGCTATACAGAAGGGACAAGGGGTGTTTCCTTTTAGGAAATCACTACCTCAAACTAACAGTTAATGAAGTGGCCATGATTTTGGGGTTACCAAACCGTGGTCTAGATTTTCCTTTTTCTAGACTCCCCTATTTGGAGTTATCTCACAGGGACTTGATCAACGAAATGCGCCTTCTTGTGAATGAAGAATGGTCCCTCGAGCTCGAGCAAAGGCGAGTAAATGTACTCATTAGGTATTTGTTGATTGTGTTTTTCTTCCCGATGAAGACTCTGAAGATTCCGGCGTGTCTGGGTTTGCTGGAGGATGGTATAGGTGCATTGAGAAAGTACAATTGGCCTAAGGCCATTCATGCGTTCTTGCATTCACAGCTCGATTGTCTGAGTCGGGCCAATGCAGTTCGAGATGCTGACACCTGCTTAGGCTACTTTGAAGGCTGCTCGATAGTTGTGTTGGTAAGAAATGTGTTTACAATTTGGTTACTGATTTATCAATTATTCAAACTAACATGTATTTTTGTAGGTGTGGTTTTTTGAGCACACCAATGTTCAAAGAGTAGTACATTTCCTGGCTCGGCCTCGAATTTGTCGGTGGTCCGACAAAATGAGATATACTGCAAAGTTTTGTTTGGATTTGCCGAGTGAGCTCAAGAAACCCAAGCAGGTATTATTAATTAACTTCTTAATTAATACCAAGTTTGGTTGCTATGTAACTTTAATACATTTTGTTATATCTTATAGGTTAGATACAAGTTTGGAAGTCTGGAGGATGATGAGAAGAGGTTGCTAGGACCGGAGGTGGTCGATTCTGATTTTGAAGATATGAAGCCAACTAAGAGAAAGGGAAGGGGGGTGAAGAAGGTAAAGTTTGAGGTGGAGTCTGATTTCGAGGATATCGAGAATGAGAAGGAGAAAAAGAAGTTCGAGGAGGCGAGGAAAAAGATTGCTGCTAAGAGTGAAGGTAGATTGCTTAGGAGGATGGAAAAGGAGAAGAAGAAGGTGAAAAGAGAAAATACAGGGGAAGATTGGAACTCAATGGAATCTCGGCTTCGAGTTTATATACGGGAAGAAGTTGGTAAAGTGGAAGTCTCCATGAAAAAATTCTGTGAAACCTGGTTTAAAAAGTTGCAAGATGGGCTGTCTCAATTCCATCGCCATGCACCATCAACGACATCACCCCCATCATCCAAACCCCAGAAAAATGTCTCACCCACATCATCCACATCACCCATAGCACCCACATCATCCACACCCCAGATCATTACACTTCAAAGCCCAGCCAAAGAATCATCTTCTGTTCGAGTCAAAAAAATTGCATATAGGCGGAAGAAGGGTCTTAAAATGGTTCCTACCTACCCCGGTAAACCACATATAAACCCTCAAATTCGAGGTAACATTGATTTCATCCTTAGTGAATTCAAGGACAGGTAATTATTTCTAATCATATACGTATTTTCGTACATATAGTTGCTTATCCATCTCATACTAATTTTAACTATTACTACAGGTCCGATGTTATTTTCTCGAGTGGTAACATTGTGATGACTCGAGGGGATGTGGATGATTTATTGGGAACGGCTTGGATAACGGACGCTCACATCGATGCATACGCTGTCTTCCTTGGTTCGAAGCAGAGTAGATCATCTGATGGAATGAAATCCTTTTTATATGTTTCGCCAAAACATGCAGTACGTTCTTCATTTTGTCCCTCTTTTGTAATGCACTTATTTTATGTTTAAGTCTGAAATTATTAATGTTTGTCACCTCATTGTGCAGTATTATAAGAGTAACAAGGTCGCAAATAGCAAGATCCTATTAAGCCATATAACATTGGCAAGTGTCACGACTTCTGATGTCGTGCTTATGCCATGTCATGTGTCAAGCCATTGGACACTGCTAGTGTGTCGCCAAAAGGAACAATGTTGGGATTTCTACGACTCCTTTAAAAGTGGTCGTCATCGTTCCAACCTTCCTGACTTGGTACAATTTCACACTAGTACACACTCATACGACAATTGAAGGCCAAAAAAATAATGTTTTTTCTGACAATTACTGGTCATGCAGGTTAAGACTTTATACGAGGAGGTTAGTGAAGCGTTGCCAGCAGATATTATCATGTGGCCTATTAACGAGGTTCCCAATTTGCCGCAACAAGATAATGGGGACGACTGCGGCGTGTTCGTCATGAAATTCATGGAAGAGGCGTTGTCGGCCGAGACTATTTCATGGCAAGAAAAAAAGAATTGGTGTAAAGAGATGCCGCAATTTCGTGCAGAAATCACAGCGGATATTCTTCGGGCTTTTTCAAACATAATTAATACTAACATCAGTGCTTGATTCTCCATTTTTTGGCTGTAGTTTCTCGTAACTAGTTGCTATGAATGAATGAATGTATGTTGCAAATAACATTGACAGTTGAGTACCATAAACGTTCCTGTGTTGCGGCAAATGGAGGCGGCTGGTTTATCATAACTAATTGCTATGTTTTCTTGTACATACTTCAAGTGATATGAATCTGGAGAATGTGGTGTGCATATTTCAATGCAATATGTGTTTTTTTTCAAATTTTAACCGGAAACAATAAATACATAAATAAGGTGATTCACTTTAAGGTTTGAAAACATCTGGGATACTACAAAAATTAAAAGACAAATCTAAGTCAAAGTTCTCTTGAGAATCAATATCTGCAGGAGTGGCCTGTGGGGTTGACTGGTGCACAGGTTCTGGAGAACCGAAGAAGTTGTAGATCTTTGATTTGGAAGTATTATCATTCATAGGGATTGCTTTGCTCTTCAGGTCACCTTGTTGATTTCCTACATTTGAAAAACAAGTATCGTTATACATGCAGTAATGAACTTGGTTTCGAAAATATTAAGATAAAAAGAAGTACTTGATGCTCTAGTGTTCTTCTCCCAATGTCCTTTTATTCGTGCGTTCGAAACCCCTTTTGGTCGCTTTTTTGGCGGGTCCCTTAATAACGTTGCCTCTTTCCCATTATGTTTGACACCCCCACCCCCAACGACCATAGACTGAACCTTTTGTGCCAAATCATTCATGGATGTCATAACAAGTTCCTTTGCCGGTTGGCAGCTCTCAATTTGTAAGGCTAAATCATATGTAAATCTCATTAAATGGTTCCTGAAAACCACATTTGAATCGGATTGGGCCATTGAAGGTGAGTATGGAAGGTAGATACCTTTCTTAGCATGCAAACTGAATCGCTTGAGAAAATATTGGTCGGGAATATGCTTTATATTTCTATGAATGAATATTCGCAAAACATGTTTGCATAGAATACCTTTTGTTTCAAAGCCTCGACAAAAACATGTAGCTTCGCCGGTAATAACATTGAAGTTTACAAACCATCTTTTACCGTCAACACTTTCATCACACTGCGAGGTCACATATGAAATACTATTATCCATGTATTTCGTCTCATCGACTATACTAACTCCAACAGCCCCCTCCATGAATGATTTCTCAAAGATAGAAAACATTTTCCTTGTGTAAACCTTCGAAGCCTGCTTCAGTAGCATGGAACCTTTATATTTTAAGTCGAGAGTACCCTGCGTGCACTTAAAATCTTCGTCAAACTCAGCTCTCCGCCATGTTGAAACTAGTTTCTCCAACCCAATGAAACACTCTACAATAGAGCTGGTTGCCTTGGAACAACCATGCAATCCATGATTTGCCGATTCGCTCCGTTGTGTCGACAAAATGCCAAGATCCAACACATCCTTGTTATACGCAGTTGACCACTTCCTCCTAACTGCGTATAGGTCTCGCAACCATTTGTTGTCATGTAAACTTCCTTTCAACATCATTTCATTCCAATAATGATCAAACTCATACTCACAGTCACACTTGCTCATGCATTGGTGGAATAAACCTCGAACACCTTTATCGTGGTTGAAGCAATGAACTTTAGAAGGAGCTTTCTTTGAGATGTGCCATTGGCATAATCGATGCCGGCTGGTGGTGAGAACACGCTCAATTACAACCGCCATAGCTTGATCTTGGTCAGTAAAAATTGTTGTAGGTTGTTTACCACCAACGAACTTAAGAAATGTTTCAAAAACCCAGCAAAAAGAATCAATGGTTTCTTCTGCAATGAAAGTGCAACCAACACAAACACTTTGCCAATGATTGTTCACACCAATAAATACAGCACACGCCAAATTATATTTATTTAATCTGTAAGTGGTATCAAAAATAATAACATCAGCGAAACAATCATAATCAATCTTACCACGCCCATCAATCCAAAAAAACCCGGTCAACCTATTTTGTTCATCTGTCTGGACTTCATATGAGAACATATTATCCTCAAGTTGTCTTGCTTGTAGTATCTTCAATAAACTAGTCGAATCACCACTTTCAATCAAAGTTTTTTTACCGCGTTGCACATAATTATAGGCATCAGTCTTGGTGAAACCGACGTTTTGAACACCTCCAACTTCTTCGGAGAGAAAATTGTACGCATGCACTGTTTTTATACCAGCCTCTGACATATTTTTTAATAGATTGCCCTGCATATCTGATACCTTTCGATGTGACCTCAACAAATGCTGTTCTTTCTCAGATGCAAGGGGATGATTGTGCTCCTCCACAAACTTTGCAACCGTCCAGTTCTTACCATCTGTATCCGTTTTAAAATGACAACATGCAAGACAACCAGTCCGAGTATCTAATTTGCGATATTTAATCGGTGACGGTTTTGTGTGTTTCTTTCCTGCCTTTGAGCAACTGTATTCACGGACTTTGATAATTCTGGTGTGTGTGTAATAAATAATATGTTGCCTACGAACACTGAAACCGATTTTGTGAGCGTACTGACAATACAAAGCATATGCATCTTCCTCCGAATGGACAACAGGAAAACATAGATGTTCTTTTTTGATCTGCATGATAAAAAAATACATTAACCACTTTCTCAAATCGATCATGAAAGAAAGACTCTCTTTCTCAAGTCAAGAAGGAAGGGCAAAGAAATATTTACACCAATTTCTTCCTCCATTTGACCACTATTATTCCCTTTCTCCATGGACAATAGAAGAAGTCAAGCTTATAGTCTTTTATTATACCTGAAATACAGTTGTACATTACAATATAACAAAATACAATTGTATATTATATCTGACATACACTTGTACATTACACTATATGCAAATACAGTTGTATATTATACCTGAAATATAGTTATACATTACACTATATGAAATACAGTTGTATATTATATCTGAAATACAGTTGTATATTATATCTGAAATACAGTTGTACATTACACTATATGCAAATACAGTTGTATATTATATCTGAAATACAGTTGTATATTATACTATATGCAAATACAGACGTATACATATAGTTCTATATACAGTTGTAATGACAATCACTTGAAATACAGTTGGAATGACAATCACTTGAAATAGAGTTGCACAAACAATCATTTGAAGTACAGTTGCACAAACATTCACTTGAAATACAGTTCTGAAAAATAGTTCAACATATGGAAAGAGATGGCAAAAGATCGCTCTGTCCTATTGCTGGAAAAATAATCATACATGCTTCTTCTCAAGCGCTCCTTCAGCGAGAAATGTGCCTGGAAAGCTGCCAGAGATTGCGATCGCGCTGAGAGGAATAATTGTTTAAAGACGACGACTACAGTAAAATGTAGGACTCGCCGGAGTTCGCCCCACAAAATCTGAGGGAAATCTGCTGGAGTCCGCCTCGACTGGCCCAGCGATTTTCGCCGGAAATCGCCGGAAATCGCCTAGGTTATGTTAGGGAAGAAGAGAGAAACCCGAAAATGAAGTGGGCCCCGCATTTTTGAAAGCGCTATTTAAACGCGCTCCTAGCACAGGGAACGCTACACATACCAAAAAATTTTCCCTTCAGCGGAGGATTTGGGTTTGAGGAAGTCAATTCTTTTGTTCGGGGAGATGAAAGGTCTGTTTGGGATAGCTCCGGCAGCTGGAGAAGCTCTTTTCCAGCCGCCAGAGCTGAAGCTTCTCCAGCTGCCGGAGCTGGTAATGGGTCTGTTTGAGACAGTTTTTTAATGAAATTGCTGTTTGAATAGCAGCTCCCAGAGCTATTTTTCGGAAGCCCCTCCCCCCTGCGTTCAGCGCTTCTAAAATCGCGGATTATATTTTTGCCGACTGCGATTTTCTTCCCGATCCCGCGTCTCTTCTTTCTTCACAATCCCGCCCCTATTTCCCGATCGAAGAACACAGGGGATCGACGAGCCCTCTTTCTCGTTCCGCTATTTCCCGATCGCAGACGCCGCCGCTCTTCTTCCCGTTCGCAGAACACGCCGCCGCTCTTCTTCCAGATCGCAGAACACGTCGTCGCTCTATTTCCCGATCGCAAGAGCCCTAACAGTGCTAAGACGCCGCCGCTCTTCTTCCCGTTCACAGAACACGCCGTCGCTCTATTTCCCAATCGCAAACACGCCGCCGCTCTATTTCCCGATCGCAGGAGCTCTATTTCCCGATCGCATCGGTCGTCTTCTCCGGCTAGAACGAGTACTCCAGTGGGTTGGATTCCGGCTCTCTCTTCCCCGTCCGTCTTCTATCAATTTTTTACTAAAAAAGTAAAGGATTTAAATTATCAATAGTTTGATTCATATCAATTTATTTTCGAATAGGTAATCGGAATGATTGAAAAAAGCAGTCGTCGGATGTTGGTGTTGAAACCAGAAACCTGATCTCTGTGGAGTTTGGGTCCCTTGAAAGGGGTGACCTCACACCTACTACACTCGAGAGAACGTCACGGACCAAAGGATCAAGAAACTAGGAACAGACCCTCGGCTCTAGCGCGGAGGTCCCACCTCACACCCGGAAGGCTACCTGAGCACTCCCCCTCCCTAGCCAATGCTTGAGCTAGGGTGCCTTGGAGGAGCTCTCTCAACTCTACCAAGAAGAAGTCAAGGGAGGAGCAAGCAAGAAGAAGGAGGAGCCGATCCTCTCCAAGGCACCCAAGGGGGTCTATTTATAGTTTTCCAAAACCCCTTGGACCAAAATGACTGAGATACCCTCACGCCCAAAAAGCCTTGGGCCAATAGAAAACAGCCACGCCGGGGGGTAAAGGGGGAATTTCCCCCGAGGGCAAGAAGGTAAAACTGCAGGGGGGCAAGGGCGAGACCGCGGCCTCCGACCGGTCTCGCCCCGCCAGGCCGCCGAGCAAGAAGAGGCGAGGGCGAGACCCTGGCCCCCGGCCGGTCTCGCCCCGCTAGGCCGCCGAGCAAGAAGAGGCGGGGGCGAGACCCTGGCCCCCGGCCGGTCTCGCCCCGCTAGGCCGTCGAGCAAGAAGAGGCGGGGGCGAGACCCTGGCCCCCGGCCGGTCTCGCCCCGCTAGGCCGCTGAGCAAGAAGAGGCGGGGGCGAGACCCTGGCCCCCGGCCGGTCTCGCCCCGCTAGGCCGCCGAGCCAGAAGAGGCGGGGGCGAGACCCTGGCCCCCGGCCGGTCTCGCCCCGCTAGGCCGCCGAGCCAGAAGAGGCGGGGGCGAGACCCTGGCCCCCAGCCGGTCTCGCCCCGCTAGGCCGCCGAGCCAGAAGAGGCGGGGGCGAGACCCTGGCCCCCGGCCGGTCTCGCCCCGCTAGGCCGCCAAGAGTTCGAAATACCGGCGGCCTGCGACCTGGCGGCCTGAGGCGGCTTGCGGCCTGGCGGCCTGGGCGGCTTGCGGCCTGGCGGCCTGGGCGGCCTGGGCGGCTTGCGGCCTGAGGCGGCTTGCGGCGGCTTGCCAAGAGCGCCTTGGGGGGAGAAATATTTTCTCCCCCTACTAGTATGTTTTGCAAGTTCACCAAAAATTGGCCCCTAGGAGTGCAAAACTCCCAAAAAGCTTAAAAACTTGCTCACCTTGTTTTGGGGCCCACTCTTTGCGAATACGGGGTTGTACACAATCCCCGCTCTTTTCGAGGTTGGCACAAGCTCGGAAAGAAACATCCAACCCAACGTATTCGCGGAGTGTAACTTCCCCTCGGGGTCAACCTGTCATGCCAGCTATGGGAGCCTGGGTGGCGAGACCTCCTGAGTGTGACTTCCCCTCGGGGTCAACCTGCCATGCCAGCTATGGGAGCCTGGGTGGCGAGACCTCCTGAGTGTGACTTCCCCTCGGGGTCAACCTGTCATGTCAGCTATGGGAGCCTGGGTGGCGAGACCTCCTCTGGGCAAAGGGACTTACTCTCCACGAGAGGTACTACCGACCCTGCCAGCTAGTGGGAGCCTGGTAGCGGGATCGTCATCGGAGCTAAGGACTTGGGCTACCACGAGAGATCAACCTACCCAGCCAGCTAGTGAGAGCCTGGCGGCGGAATCATCATCGGAGTTAAGGACTTGGGCTACCACGAGAGATCAACCTACTCAGCCAGCTAGTGGGAGCCTGGCGGCGGAATCATCATCGGAGCTAAGGACTTGGGCTACCACGAGAGATCAACCTACCCAGCCAGCTAGTGGGAGCCTGGCGGCGGAATCATCATCGGAGCTAAGGACTTGGGCTACCACGAGAGATCAACCTACCCAGCCAGCTAGTGGGAGCCATGGCGGCGGAATCATCATCGGAGCTAAGGACTTGGGCTACCACGAGAGATCAACCTACCCAGCCAGCTAGTGGGAGCCTGGCGGCGGAATCATCATCGAAGCTAAGGACTTGGGCTACCACGAGAGATCAACCTACCCAGCCAGCTAGTGGGAGCCTGGCGGCGGAATCATCATCGGAGCTAAGTACTTAGGCTACACAATCAAACCTTGCCAAATCCTACATCCTCAAACGGGGAAAAAAGATGGGTTACATGATTCCCCTGACTCAGTTGGTCGGGGGTTAGACTCATTACAAGACAAGATACATACAGGACTCTGCCGAGGCGAGGCTTCCTCAGGGGATCTGGGCCTGGTGGTCCTCATCCGCTTCCTGCTCGCCTGACACTTCCATCCTGCTCAGGCTCTCCATGATCTTCTCCATCTCCTCCGCCCTGGCCAACCAAGAGATGGTGTTGACGGCCGTGACGTAGCACTGCCTTGACATCCTGGAGTCTCCCTTGACTCTGACCTGGATCCCTCCTGAGCTGAACTTGAGGCATTGGTGAAATGAAGACGGCACACAACGGAAGGCGCTGATGAGGGGTCTTCCGAAGATGGCATTGTAGCTGCTTGGAGCGTCAACAATGACGAACCGGCAGTTCCTCGAGACTCCTCCCAATTTTACTTGGAGCCCCACTCCACCCTCGACCTCCTTCCTCTCCCCTGAAAATCCGAACAGGGGTCCATCCGAGGCCAACACCCTCCTTGGCTCTACCTTTATCTCGTCAAACGCCTCCTTGAAAATGACGTTGACGGAGCTTCCATTGTCAACCAAGATCCGGGAGACGGTGTAGCCTTCGATGGCCGTTTGGATGACCAGCGCGTCACAGAACGGATCCTCATGATCCGGCAGGTCCTTCACCGAGAAGGTGATCTTTTCATCTGGGGGCGGGGTCTGGGAGGTTGAGGCAACGCTCCTTCGGTACATGACATGGAGGCTTGCCTTCCGAGTGGCCTCAACTCCCACTCCACCGTGGATCACTCCTATACCACCTCGGGTTCCCACGTCGACCCGGTCCTCGCATATATCATCACCCACTTCTCTGGGTAGAACCTCTTCCACCCGCACCGGCGGCTGCAGCTGGGCAGGGCCTCTCGCCCCCCTCACTTCCAAGAACTCGGGGCAGGTGGCTGTGGCGTGCCCCTCCACCTGGTGGAAGTCACAGTACGGTAGCGCTCCTCCCCTTTTTCGGCGAGCTGGACGCTCTCTCCTGTTACCTCCTCCCCCTCCTATCGCCAAGGCTTGTTGTGGAGGGGGTAAGAGTTGCCTTGGGGCTTGCCTCTGGAAGTTGTACCTCCCTTGGCCCCCATGAAAGTTCCCCCCTCCCTGGATGAGAGCTCTTCCTGGACCTTGGGCAGGTCCTCCCTGCTGCCTCCAGCCTGGTTCCGGACCCTCCTGTCCCTGAAACCCCTGAGTTCTCTGCTCCTCTCTCCTTCTTCCTTCCTGATGCCTTGAGCCACCCTGCTCCTTTGCCTCTGTCTCTGTCAGCTTTGCCAACTTCTTGACAAACACCGGGTTGGCCGCCTCCATGGCTATCTCCTCTGCCGCCCTTTCCATCAGCTCCTCGAAGGAAAGGGGGGCCTTCCTGGTCAAGCTCATCTTGAAGAAGCCCTCCTTCAGCCCAACGGTGAAGGCCATCTGGAGAGCATACCCTGGCATCTCCTGGACCTCCAGGATCTCCTCTTGGAACCGGTCAACGTAGCGGGCCAACGACTCCTCGGCCCCCTACCTTATCAAGAAGATGGATTCAGGACTCCTCTTCCGCTTCTTGGAGGTGGAGAAGCGGAGCTGGAAGCTTCGGCTCAAGTCCTCGAACTCGTAGATAGACCTCGGAGGGAGTTGATGGAACCAGTCCCTTGCCTTCTCCTTCAGAGTGATCGCAAAGAGGCGACACTTGAAGGCATCTGCATCGGCCTGATGGAGACGGCATCCTCAAACCATTGCAGATGCTGGACGGGGTCATCCTTCCCCGTGTAGTAAGTCATGTCTGGCTCTCTGAACCCCTCGGGAACGGGAGCTGAGATGATTAGCTCGCTGAAGGGTGACCCCCTGAGGGGTGGTCTCGCTACCTCCACTCGCGCGACCTACTCGCCTGGGAGGTTGGCACTCGCCGGGCTGGAGAACAGCTCCCGGCCGGTGAGGTCTCGCTCGACCCCATCGCCCATCCTCTCCTTCCCGGGCCTTCTTCCTGGGACACTTCCTTCTCCCCCCGCTGGGGTCATCTCGCCTAGACCCCTGGGAGTCGGCTCGTCGAGAGGGGGAGTTAACTCCTGGGGGGTCGGGGTGGAGCTGCCACCCTGAGGAGCAATGCTTCGCAGCATCTCCATGATGCCCTGGATGGAGTCCATGAACTCTTGCCTCCCCACAAAGGGTCCTGGGGTGGGGAGCTCGCCGAGATCATCACTACCTCCTTGACCTCCCGTCATGACACTCTCCTGAGATCTTCTGTGCTGGTCACTCTCCACGCTCACCGCACCAAAATGTTGAAACCAGAAACCTGGTCTCTGTGGAGTTCGGGTCCCTTGAAAGGGGTGACCTCACACCTACTACACTCGAGAGAACGTCACGGACCAAAGGATCAAGAAACTAGGAACAGACCCTCGGCTCTAGCGCGGAGGTCCCACCTCACACCCGGAAGGCTACCTGAGCACTCCCCCTCCCTAGCCAATGCTTGAGCTAGGGTGCCTTGGAGGAGCTCTCTCAACTCTACCAAGAAGAAGTCAAGGGAGGAGCAAGCAAGAAGAAGGAGGAGCTGATCCTCTCCAAGGCACCCAAGGGGGTCTATTTATAGTTTTCCAAAACCCCTTGGACCAAAATGACCGAGATACCCTCACGCCCAAAAAGCCTTGGGCCAATAGAAAACAGCCACGCCGGGGGGTAAAGGGGGAATTTCCCCCGAGGGCAAGAAGGTAAAACTGCAGGGGGGCAAGGGCGAGATCGCGGCCTCCGACCGGTCTCGCCCCGCCAGGCCGCCGAGCAAGAAGAGGCGAGGGCGAGACCCTGGCCCCCGGCCGGTCTCGCCCCGCTAGGCCGCCGAGCAAGAAGAGGCGGGGGCGAGACCCTGGCCCCCGGCCGGTCTCGCCCCGCTAGGCCGCCGAGCAAGAAGAGGCGGGGGCGAGACCCTGGCCCCCGGCCGGTCTCGCCCCGCTAGGCCGCCGAGCAAGAAGAGGCGGGGGCGAGACCCTGGCCCCCGGCCGGTCTCGCCCCGCTAGGCCGCCGAGCCAGAAGAGGCGGGGGCGAGACCCTGGCCCCCGGCCGGTCTCGCCCCGCTAGGCCGCCAAGAGTTCGAAATACCGGCGACCTGCGACCTGGCGGCCTGAGGCGGCTTGCGGCCTGGCGGCCTGGGCGGCTTGCGGCCTGGCGGCCTGGGCGGCCTGGGCGGCTTGCGGCCTGAGGCGGCTTGCGGCGGCTTGCCAAGAGCGCCTTGGGGGGAGAAATATTTTCTCCCCCTACTAGTATGTTTTGCAAGTTCATCAAAAATTGGCCCCTAGGAGTGCAAAACTCCAAAAAAGCTTAAAAACTTGCTCACCTTGTTTTGGGGCCCACTCTTCGCGAATACGGGGTTGTACAGTTGGAAGACCTTTTTTTCCTATATTCTAGAACTATGTAAAAGACTCATGTTATCAGTTAATTTTATATATTTATATATTTTAGTTTTTAAAAAAACAGCTTCCAAATGTTGTTTCTTCAAACAGCAAAAAAGAAAATCGCTCTTCATAGCGCACTTCTGCACAGAACACCCAAACACTCTGCAGCTTTTCAAAACTGCTCCCCAGAGATCTATTTTAAAACAGCTCTATTCGGACAGCAGCTTTTCAACCCGCCAGAGCTGTCCCAAACAAACCCGGAATTGTATGGGAATCGGCTTTCATTGGTTCTCAATTATACCTAAAAATAAAAAGCCCTGACTAATTCCCCGACGCCCGTGACGGCCGCTCTTCTTCTTCCACCTCCTCTTCCTCCCATTAAGGAGTGGCCCTTCCTCTTCTCGCGCGTGTCCAAACGGAGCCCGAGCTTCTTCCTCCTCACTCGCAAAAAGAACGTCGGCACTTCTTCCTTCTCCTCACGCGCAGATCAAAAACACGGTTTGCATCTTCATCCTCCTCTTCTTCTTCCTCCTGTGTCTTTTCTTCTTCTCCACCGTCTTCCTCTTCTTCTCTTGTTCACATGCGTACATCTAGAAATTTTAGATGTTTTGGCTGAAATTTGAAGAAATTAGATCTTGATTTTTTGGTAGAATATTAGATCTTGAATTTTAGATCTGAATATTAGACTTTGATGTAGATGTTCTTTTGTACTTAAGTCTAAATTTAAGATCTGTGCATTAGATCTTGATTTTGTGTATATTAGATCATAAAAATAGATCTAAAAAAATATTTTTTTCGTAGAATATTAGATCTATAATTTTTTTATGGATGTTCTTCCTCATGGGTATAGAAATCGCATTCATCTTCCTCACGTGCTTTGAAGAGTGTTGCTCTAAAAATATAAGTTCTCTTAATCTAGGTATAAAGAGTTAGTATACCAAATTTTTCTGACTTTCATACTTTGCCCGCCTCAAGCAGTCATATTAAACAGTTTTGAATGATTCAGAGGGTAATATACTATCAAGTTATACAAACATTTATTAATGATTTGAGACATAAAACTCCAAATACTTTTAAATTTTAAAAAATTCAATATCAGAAAGTCAATTTCAATGTGTAGTCAATTAAACAACTTTTATATATCAATTTCAATTTTGTTCACTGAATTACATCATGTAGCCGAACAACAAAATTGGTTTTCTGCAAAAAACCAATTCATGTAGATATTGGTTTTCTAACCAAAGCTAATTTCAGAAAGTTAATACATGCACGCCGAACGGACCCTTATTTGTTTTTGCGCATGCAGTGAAATAAAAAAAAACACAAAATCTCATACTTCTAACTCACTGAGGCTTTGTTTGGCTCGGTGGAGGCGACTGAGAAGCAATTGTGGGAAGCGGTGATGTAATAATCAGCTGTTTCACATAGTTGTGGCAGAATCTGTGAAATTGCTTGCAAGAACAGCGTTTTAGTGTTGTTTTTTGCCCCATCTCATGCATCTTGTTCATTGCCTCCGCCAGAAACCTCATCTACACAGACTCCGACCATCCCAAACTTCATCTGCAGCTCGATCTTTGTCGGCCTCGACACTTCCTACATGGTCTTGACAAGCCAGGGACCGTCGAGATGCACTTCCAAGAACCGGGTTGTCTCCTCAATGGTGGGGAATACCCCGAGCTTGGGTTCAACGAGGGCAACTATTCACGTACCATTTAGGACTAAGAATAACATTTTGGTTAAGGCTGTGGAAGCTACCTGCAAACCAATATTCCTTTGGGACGTATTGCCTATAAACAAGACTCCAGTGCACAAGAAAAAGACACCTTTTGACCCCCGCCCTTTTCCCAGGGTTTTAGCGAGCTTGGCGTTTGCCTTTCTTGCGCCGAGCTCAGCATTGATTTTACGAGGAGAAGTTTATATAAACTTTTGGGTATCCGGCGGAACCTCTTCGTTGTAGCATGTAGGAGATTCATAGTTGTTTCTTGTTGTTAGAGACGAAAATATCACCAACTCTCTACGTGTTATTCATGCGCATGGTGATTGACGGAGAAAATAGTTATTCGCGGGCGATCGGTTACTGGCCCTGTGGGTGGTAAGAGCGGGCGAAAAGAGTGAGAGAAGGAAGTGTCGTTGGCAGTGATGAACGTCTTCCTTGCGACGTGTCTCTTGATTAATTGAAAAGGAGGCTTGCAAGAGTGTTCGGGCGAACGCAGTGAGTAGAAAGATTGAGCAGACTTAGTGTCCGCACCAGCAACGAGGCTAGTTTTAGGCCAAGTTCGCGTGTCTCATCCAAGCCACTTCGGTCCCTATTTATACTTGAGGGTGGGAGGCTTGGACGGTTCACGAACTGACAAGCTTTTAACGATTTATTAACTATGACATTAAATGCGTAGTCGCCCGAGGTGCATGAGGAGTTAGGCGGTAGGGGTTGAGAAGTGACCCCACTTAACCGTGCGGTAGCACCGTGGTTGCCGCTACAGATACAAGTCCACACGGGCTTCAGGAGAAGCGTCCACCACTACCTTTGGGTCACATCCATAAAGATGTTTTGTGAGAGTCTGCTTGACAGATGCTCACCCCGAGATTGTCATATGAGTGTCCGCGCTGAACACAGTCATGGATCGGATAATGTCCATAGATATCAGAGAACGCCCGCCAGAAGAACCTCCGAACTCCAGAAATGATCATCGAATAAGTTGTCCCATATTGACTGATGCTTGCCCCAGCCGTCGCAAGATTTTGGGTTATCACATGTGTTCTCTAAGTTCTTCTTTTCTGGCATTGCTCGGGTCGATCGCCAGACCGGTATCCTTACACGCATCTGAATGTCGGTCATAGAAAAGATTGTTGTGTTCTTATTTTATAGTAAAAGTAGTTATGTAATTTATCATCTATGTCTCCTATAAATAATTGAGCTTAGTTTACTGTTATGTTATGTTGAATGTTTGTGTTTTGTTGATATGTGCTTAGCGACTGAACAAGAACTCCTCTCCTCGATGGAAGATCGATTAATTCAGGACTGTTCTTATGTGAGATCAGTTATCTGGTAACTCTAATTTTTCCAAGTTGTAATCCTTCCTATCAATATTTTTGTGTTGCCTCCATCCAATTTTTGTATTTCGCTTTAAGATCGGTTTGAATCGTAACAAATGTATCTAAGTGATTCCTTCCTCCCGCCTGCAAGTCGTTCCTCCTCTGCTCACCCAATAGCCGCGGCAACGTCCGCACCTCGGTCAATCAGACAATGTTGCCCCGTCGTGTGTCACATCCATCTCACGTTGCATTAGTCCTCCCTAGCTGCAAAAATCTTCCACTACACTTCCTCCTCTGTCATCCAGCCGTACACCCCAAACAATTGCAATCCCTTCAACCACCGCGAAACACCATTTTTGAACCTCCCCTATTTGCTCTGCATCTCGTTCAGCCTCCCCACGCACTCTACACAACTCGCTGCATCCCGACAACCGCTGCAACTTTCGCTGCCTAGTTTCAACTCGAAGATGCTATTCACCCGCTCCTTCACATAAGACCATCAGAACAACCATCATTTCAACGGTAAGCCGATGTTCGTCACCCTCATCGCTTGTCGACATTTCCCACCAATTGGATGTCGAGCCCTTCCTTCTTCCCAGCTGCGGATCGCTCTTCCCAGTTCCAAAGCCGTTGTTCACCTCCCTTCTCGTTCAACACCATCTCCAACAACAATGTTCCCCAATGCTGTTGTTGTCGCAGACGCACATGTCTCTTCGGTCTTCGACCCAAAGCTCCTCTACGCTGCTCTTCCCTCGCCAGGTCTCCATCCTCCTTGAGCCTCTCCCCACACGCCTTCTTTGCCTTTTTTTTTCTTTTCTTTTATCCACTTATTGTTGGTGGTCAGATCTAAAATCAAGCAATTATCCCAACTCGCGCTCCTTTCTCTGAGAATGCTACCCGGACTTAAAAATTATTCCCTGCAGCCCCCACCCCCTCTGTTTTTATTTTTATTCTCTCTCCGCCCTGTTTATATTTTCTCTCCACTATTTTGTTCAAATTAACTAATCCTCCCCATTGTTATTGTTTTTTTTATATTTCTGTTAATCTTCTTTGGAGTCCTCTATTTCCATCATGTTACTTAGCGCTACCATCATTGCTGTGGTGCTCACACGATTTGAGGTGATCTTAGCATCCTTTGTCGCCGAGGTTATCACGATCGTGGCAATCATGAATGTCGATCTCTTCAGATTGGCCGCTTGCCTAGACGACTTGTGTCCTCTGGCCCATTCACCGATCGTTGAACCATCTCCGCCACATGCGGCTGTCCTTATGCCACCCCTTCCAATAGTGCCCACTCCACCACCAATATCGTCACCTCCGTTGTCGGTCCTTCCACTGGCAGCTCTGGCCATACCAGTCCCGTTGACTGTCCCGTCGTCGGAGCTTGCTCAACCGTCCATCTTGCTGCTTCACCAGACGATTTATTCGCCACCGGCTCCTCAGACCCTCTCACCACCGACCGTTTCCCCGTCAGTCTTCTTGTCAATGGTACTGTCACCGCCCTATGCTAGTGCGACCACTATTCCACCAACATTACCTCCGGCCACCCTACAGTCGCCACTAGTGCTGGTGCCAACACCTACGCCGCCAGTTCCACCCCTGTCGTTCCTTGCTCAGTCACCATCTTTGGTCACCTTGCCACCGCTCCCGTTGATCGTAAGTCCTTCATCCGCCTTGCCACGACATCTAACGGCCACATCACCAGACCCGTTCTTGCCACGGGACATTGTTCCTCTGGCCGTCCTGCCACGATGCCTCGCCGCCCCATTGCCAGACCCATTCTTTCTATGAGACACTGTTCCTCTCACCGCCTTACCGATGATGCCACCTACCGCTTCACAAGTACTGTCAGACCTCATTCCTTCGGGGCATATTTTTGATGACGTCTTCGTTGCTAGCCGAAGTCCCTGCAGTTGTGACGTGTTAACGAGAGTTGTTCTGGCCCGAAGTCAAGATGCCAGAGGACTCGATCACCCACGCGATGTTCCCGTCCCTAAGAATGCATCAACGAGACACACAAACATTCAACGTAACTTTAAAGGAAGTTCATTTATAGGAGTTATTGGGGGCTAACTCGATGTCCCGGCCGGACCGGATTCAATTGGACCGTCTTAGCTTGCGGGGCGGTCGAACGCGCACACAATCAGAGAAAATCAAAGATCGACTCAAGATGTGATGACGTAGAAAACCCCTCAATTGGGTAAAAAACCACGTGACCGGATCTGTGTCGGTCAAAATCCACTAGCTGCTCACGATTACAATGCGTTTGGAGATTCGGGGCGACAGACCGCTCCCGTTACAACTTGAGGTGAGAGAAGAGTACTACAGCTCCCCGCGGGCAACAGGTTGCGTCGCGGGAGCGCTTTGGGTACTAGAATTCGAGTGGTAGCACTGGTGCTCTATAGCTTGGGGTGCGGGTCCGCCGCGCGCCTACTTGCAAGGGTCGCCTTCTCCCTTCTGCTCGGTCTGGGACTTGGGCGTTTTCCGGCTGGTGGTGCACTGATGGCTCGTGGTGGTTCGTAGTGGCTGGGGGGTGATCCGAGGGAGGAGACCGGCAGAGCTACAGCCTGAGGAAGAAGATGATTGGGAGCCAAAAGATGAATTATGAGGCCATGGGGCTCCTCTTATAGCCTCCTGAAGAGGATTATGGCGGGCCCCACCACTAACTTAGTGTGTTAGTGGGTGCTTACCCACCGGATCAGACGGTAACAGATGAGCAGTAATAATCGGACGGTGGCCGACTTGCATGTGGCGGTGGCGGTTGACGGCGGCGCGGCCGGGGGCTGGCGGCCTGCAGCGGGCGGCAAGCGGTCGGCGGCCAGCGACGGCGGGTTTGCGGCGGCGGTCGACGGTAGTTGCTGAATGGGAGGCCACCATGATCTCTCCTATTATGATGGAGATCATGGGGGGAGTGGGTTGACTAGTCAAATCCATGATCTCCCCAATTAGAGGGATCATGAGAGAGATGGCTAAGTGCACACTCATCCTTATATAAATGGTGCTTCATCCCCATCAATTGTCCCTCAAATCCTTTGTTGTCGAAGGTTGGTACAAGCGAGAGAGCAAGGATTTCCTCCCATTATCTTTGACTATGACGGTGGCAAGCGACAGGCTAGAAACATCAGAAAACGGCTCCCGACGCATCTTGATAATTACATGTTAAAAAGATTTCTGAGGGAGGGAGAGGGGGACGACAAGAGGAAGCGTAATTTCGCCCAAAAGAGAGACGGCGGAGCGGCGGCCAGTGCGCGGGCACGCGAGGAGGCGCGCAGATCAAGTCATGCGAGAGCGCGCACTTTGTCGCGCGCGCAGCCCTGACCGCGGGTGCGCTAGGCGAGCGTGCGCGCGGATCAGTTCACGAGAGCAGGCGCGTGCAGCAGGAAGCACCCACTGAGAGGTGCACGCGTTCTGCTTGCGCTTATTGCGTGGGATCGGGATTAATCATGCACGTACGGTGCTCTGGACGAAAATCATGTGGGGGGGGGGGGAACTCCCATACGTGACCTCTGTCGCGCAGGGCGATCGTCTCCCGGGAAGCCCCAAAGGGGCGGCTCCGGCAGCCGTGTCGTGGGGTTGCTCTTTGCGGAGGCATTGTTTGCTTGGTAGATTTAGTCTTGGTACGTTGTCTTGTGGATGACCACAAGGGTACGTGGGACCTAATCCTTCCCCATGCTCAGTTAGCGTACAATAACTCAAAAAATTGGTCCACGAGTTTATCACCGAATGAGATTGTGCACGGATATAAAGCACCAGTGCCACTTGACTTGATTCCGTTACCGCCATCTTATAAGTCAAGTCAATTTGCATAGGATTTCGCCTCTCATGTTCATAATTTGCATAAACACATTAATAAAGCGCTAATCACACAATATGCATCTTATCAAGCTCATGCTAACATACATAAAAGAGAGTTACACTTTAAGGTTGGAGATTTAGTCTTGGTGCGTCTCGTCCCTGAACGGATGCCTTTTGACACTATAAAAAAGTTGGCGAATCGGCGAGCTGGACCTTTTCGGATCTTAAAAAAATTAGGAGAAAAGACATATCTTTTGGAGTTACCCACTGATTGGGGTATTTCCCCTATTTTTAATGTTTCTGATTTAACGTCATATGTTTCTCTACCACTTGAATTATCTAACTGCTCGTTTGGTTAGACTGCATTTTCTAATGGGTTGGGGGTGAGTTTGTTTCTGGATCGCTCTCTATATCGGTCTCCAATAGAGGTACGTTGACTGTTGATGAAAGAACTTTTCCTCCTTTATTGCCTAATGCTTTTCCCATATTTCCCAGGAACAATTTTTTGCCAAACAGTATCATCAAGGACGAAGTGCTTTCCTCTCCAAGTGGTGATGTTCGCCGCTACATGATTCCATGGCATGATCGTCCGGCCTCCAATGACTCTTGGCTTCTTGAATCAGAGGTGGCTCTTCTGGATGATGCTCTTCTGCGCTGATACCTTCAGGACAACTCATCGGTGATGAGTACTTTCGAGCGGGGGAGGATTGATGGAGACGTCGACCCCCCAACATGTTGAAGATGAGGAAGGCATGCTCACAGAAGATCCTTCTCCGTCTCCAACAAAAGACCTGCGGCGCTATGGTGACCTTGTGGAGCGACGCTACAATCTCCGCCATCGGCGCAAGACAATATCTTAATTTTTATTTTAATTTAATTGTTATTTTCTGAGCATTTCTATTTCATGTAATGTTCACTGGACCCACGGTTCAGTTGAACCCGCTCAGGGGACTTTTACACAGAAGCTTGTTTAGGTGTGTAACAGTTGTTGGGTGTGCGATGCGTGCACCGTGCACAAGATGTAATATGTACGGTGCATTGAGTGCTCTTTTGCGTAAGGGAAGAGGTTGCCAAGACGCGGAGTTTCTGGTGCCCCCGAGTGTGCCATTGGGGGAACTTGTGCACATGGTCGGAAGAGTGGGCATGTTGTTTCTCTTGGCGTTGCTTCCCCTGCTGACCCAAGTGTGATGGCACCGGGATCTCCTGCCGCTCGAGCCTTCTCTTCCGGAGACTACTACCCCAAGGATGTATACTTCTTCAAAGGTAATGAGCGGCGTAGTACATGTGCCTGCTTGTGTTGAGTCCGTTGTAAGTTTGACTTGTGTCGTTACTTTGCGTGGGTTGTAGTCGCGCTTAGTTTGCGTAAGGCTGGCTATGGACCAATTGTGGGAGAATGCAAATACTCAATCTGGGTATGACAAGGAATGTCCTGCTTGGAGGTAGATGTGGTGAAGAGCGTGTAGCCGGGAGGTAGTTGCCGTGGGGAGCGCACTGCCCGAAGGCAGTTGGTGTGGGGTGTGCGCTGCCCGGAGGCAATTGCTGTGAGGAGCATACTGCCCGGATGCAGTTGTTGGGTGGAGCACGCTGCACGGAGGCAGATGTTGTGAGAAGCGTGCTGCCTGGGGGCAGTTGCTGTGAGTAGCGCGCTGCACGGAGGTAGTTGCTGTGAGAGCACGCTGCCCGAAGGCAGTTGCTATGAGGAGTGCGGTGCACAGAGGCAGTTGCTGTGCGAGCGCGCTGCCCGAAGGCAGTTGCTGTGAGAAGTGCACCGCACAGAGGCAGTTGCTGGGTGGAGCGCGCTGCACGGAGGCATTTGCTATGGGGAGAGCGCTGTCTGGAGGCAATTGTTGTGGGGAACGCGCTGCTCGGAGGCAGTTGCTGTGAGGACCGTACTGCCCGGAGGCAGTTATTGGGTTGAGCGCGCTGCACGGATGCAGGTACTGTGAGAAGCGCGCTGCCTAGATGCAGTTGCTGTGAGGAGCGAGCTGCACGGAGGCAGTTGCTGTGAGAGCGCGCTGCTCGAAGGCAGTTGCTGTGAGGAGTGCGCTTCACAGAGATAGTTGCTGGGTGGAGCGTGTTGCACGGAGGCAGGTGTTGTGAGAATCACGCTGCCCGGAGGCAGTTGCTGTGAGGAGCGCGCTGCACGGAGGCAGTTGCCGTGAGAGCGCGCTGCCCGGAGGCAGTTGCTGTGAGGAGCGCGCTGCCCGGAGGCAGTTGTTGTGAGGAGCGCGCTGCACGGAGACAGTTGGTGTGAGGAGCGCACTGCACGAAGGCAGTTGCTGTCAGAAACACGCTGCCAGGAGGCAGTTGCTGTGAAGAGCGCGTTGCACGGAGGCGGTTGCTGTGAGAGAGCGCTGCCCGGAGGCAGTTGTTGTGAGGAGCACGCTACACAGAGGCAGTTGCTGTCAGAAGCGCGCTGCCCGGAGGCAGTTGCTATGAGGAGCGCGCTGCCCGAAGACAGTTGCTATGAGGAGCGCGCTGCCCGAAGACAGTTGCTGTGAGTGTAAGTGGACGCCTTTATACTTGGACGAATTGAGTATACATTTCAAATTGCGCAGATGATGCTCACCTTCTATAAATCTAAAATAAGAAAGCTTTTAAAGTTATTAGAGTTACAGTCGTAAGACTATTCTTGTGGAAATTTGCATGAAAAATTAGTAAGAAAGTAAAACTGATAAATGCTACAATAGGCAGAGCCTTGCTGATAGGAATGAAGCCCTCTTTTGGGTTGGTCGACTTTGGGGTTGCCCCCCCCCCCCCAATCTGTTCTAGCAAGTGGCTGGCCGATTTCGTATCTGCGGAATTGTTGCTTAGCCCTGTAAGAATCTCCCCGGGCGGCCTTGCTTGATGAGATGCTCGATCTTCTCCTTAAGTTTTGAGCAGTCTTTTGTGTCATGCCCTCGTCCATGGTGGAACTCACAGTACTTTGTTTGGTCCCCCGTATTTTTAACGAGGGGTCTGGGCTTGCGGAGCGCCTCGCTGCCTTGTATTGCGTAAAGCACGTTTGTTCTGGAGGTATTGAGGGGCGTGTAATCCCGGGGTGATTGATCTCTCTGTTGGTCACGTCGGCGTTGCCCGTTCCGACGTTCTTCTCAGAATCTTCCTTCTTGGTGTTGAGGAGCCGGCGTTGCCTCTACACGGTGTTTGAGATCGGGGTAGCTGGGGACGGTTTCCCTCATTAATGCAGAATAAAAGCCGTTAGGACGGAGGCCCCCAAGGAACACCCCTCTTAACAGCTCTGGGTCGACACCTCGGATTTGGTGGGCTTCCGCAGAAAACCTGCGAAAGAAGTCCTTCAAAGACTCCCCTTCATTCTGACGGATACCTGATAAGTGGGAAGGGTCGCGAACGATCCTCCGATTCGCTATAAACTGATCCGCGAACTGTCCTGCTAGCTCTGTGAAGTTGGGAATGGTGTCCACCCTCAAGGAGTGAAACCATGTGCGAGCCTGTCCCTTGAGAGTGGTTGGGAACACTTGACAGAGTAACTGATCAGACGTATTGTAGATCCTCATAATGGTAGTGAAGTGGTTGACATGCTCCAATGGGTCGTCTGTTCCATCAAACGTCTTAATGTTCGGCATTTTAAAACCATGAGGAATTGGATGAGCCAGGATTTGTGGTGTGAGGGGGGACCCTTGGCAGAGTGCTCAGCGAATATGAATGTCCCGTTGGCCGGCTTGTCGGTATTCTTCTGAGATCACTTCTCGAATCTATTCCCGGGGAAACCTCTTGAGTGGGGGAAGTCGGGACTCGTCTCCCCAATTGTGGTGGTGTTGCCCAGTTTCAGTTCCTCCACGGGCCTGGTGAGTGGAGCCGGCAGCGTCAGAGTATTCTTCGGGCGCCTCTTATCTTGGTACTTCTTGTGCCCTGCCATGACTTGGCGGTGGCGGGTTAACCGGTGCTAGAGGAGGAGCAGGAGGCGCTCGAAGATTCCTGAGCAGAGCAAGCATTTCAGTTTGCTGCTCCTCCATTTGTCTTTCTCGCCCCTCGAGGGTGGTGTCAGGAGCGAAAGCGGCCTCTGCGGTCAACGACACGTTCACCAGAGAGTGGGAGCGTGTTGGTTCAGTATGTCTTTCTGGGACGGATCCTTCAGCTATGCGGGCGCTTCTTTTTGCCATTAAAGCGAAGCTCAGATGTTACAAAGAGGGAGGTCATGACTTTTGAAGAATGTTGGGAATCGTGGTTCCCATAGACGATGCCAAACTGTTACGAGCTAACTCGATGTCTGGCCGGACCGGATTCAATTGGACCGCCTTAGCTTGCGGGGCGGTAGAGCGCGCACACAGTCAGAGAAAATGAAAGATCGACTCAAGATGCGATAACATGAAAAAACCCCTCAATTGGGTAAAAAATCACGTGACCGGATCTGTGTCGTTTAAAATCCACTAGCTGCTCGCGATTACAATACGTTTGGAGAATCAGGGCGACAGGCCTCTCCCGTTATAACTTGAGGTGAGAGAAGAGGATTACAACTCCCCGCGGGCAACAGGCCGCGTCGCGGGAGCGCTTTGAGTACTAGAATTTGAGTGGTGACACTAATGCTCTGTAGCTTGGGGTGCGGGTCCGCCGCACGCCTACTTGCAAGGGTCGCCTTCTTCCTTCTGCTCGCTCTGGGACTTAGGCGTTTTCCGACTGGTGGTGCACTGGTGTCTCGCGGTGGCTCGTGGTGGCTAGAGGGTGATCCGAGGGAGGAGTCCGGCAGAGCTACCGCCCGAGGAAGAAGATGACTGAGAGCCAAAAGATGAATTATGAGGAGGTCCTGAGGCTCCTTTTATAGCCTCCTGAAGAGGATTATGGCAGGCCCCACTACTTAGTGGGTTGGTGGGTGGTTACCCACCGGATCGGACGACAACGGATGCGAGTAACGATTGGACGGTGGCCGACGTGCATGTGGCGGTGGCGGTTGACGGCGGCGGGTGGCGGGTGGCAGGTGGCGGGCAGCGGTTGGCCGGCGGCCGGCGGCCGGCGGGCGGCGGCGGCGCGGCCGACGGCGGCGGGTTTGCGGCGGCGGCGGGTTTGCGGCGGCGGCGGTCGGCGGTAGTTGCTGAATGGGAGACCACCATGATCTCTCGGGTCCGGGGGGTGTAAAGTGCAGCTTTTGCACTGCAGGTAAAGTGCACCTTGGAGATTTGGACACGTGGATTAATATAATCCAGTGGTCTCCATTTTTTCTTCTCAAAGCAAAAAGTTTCTGTCCTGTGCTTAGTTTCTTTTCCGCCATTCCCGCCAGTTCTCTCCTTCCCCGCCCGTCTGCACTTCGCGCAGGTTCCCGCCCGTCCGCACTTCGTGCAGATCTTCTCTTCCTCCTCCGTTCTCCGAAGCAATCGTACATGGAGGCGCCGGCAAGGTGGCCGGAATACCATCTCGGACGAGCTTCATCACCCCTCACCGCGAAAACCTTCCTCCCTCGTTCTCCCAATCAACCAGAATATCAGATGGAAGGAGCGCCATCAACTGCCGTCTCCGAAACCATCTCGCATTTGAGCCAACTTCGTCTAATGAGCGCTCAAGTTGGAATGACGTCTTTTGTTTTTTTTCATTTTTAAGTTGTTTTTAAATTTTTTAGCTTTAGTGTTTTTTTTAGCTTTTGTTAATTAGATTTTTTAGATTTTGTTTTTATAAAAACAATGCAAATTTTTTTAAGAATTTCATTTTTTTTTGTTTTAAAGTATCGACACAGGCAACCCTGTGTCGACACAGGGTTGTCTGTGTTGACACAGGGTTGCCTGTGTCGACACTGGCAGCCCTGTGTCGACACTGGCAGCCCAGTGTCGACACTGGGCTGCCCTGTGTCGACACTGGGCTGCCAGTGTCGACACAGGGCTGCCAGTGTCGACACTTGGCTGCTGCCAGTGTCGACACTGGGCTGCCAGTGTCGACACTTGGCTGCTGCCAGTGTCGACACTGGGCTGCTGCCAGTGTCGACACTGGGCAGCCAGTGTCGACACTGGGCAGCCCTGTGTCGACACTGGCAGCCCAGTGTCGACACAGGGCAACCCAGTGTCGACACTGGGCTGCCAGTGTCGACACAGGAAGCCCTGTGTCAACACAGCCAGTCCTGTGTCGACACAGGGCTGCCTGTGTCGACACTGGGTAGTAAGATACAAACCATATATACACAGGTAACCATGAGATACAAACATTGGAAAAACTAAATGTAATAAACCCAAAAATATTGTCCTAACAATGCAAATCTATAACGTTTCCTTGAAATTAAATCTATAACGTTTCCACTTTCCATGAAATAACATAAAAGGGGACTAAAGCATAAAATAATTCTTGTTGATGACAGTATCAAAAGCACCAACATAAGCTGAGTTTAACACAGAAAGATTAGCATCACGATGTTGTTCTATGCGTCTCTTTTCAGCTGCATAGATAATTATGCCTCTTGTAATTATAAAAAGGAAGGATGATCATTGCTTAATTAACAATTACAAAAGTACAAGATATTCAAAGTTTCAATCATCCAAGAGAAATTATACAGCTATATATCAAAAAAATGAAATGGAACACAACAACTTCTCTTGCGTCAACTTCTCTTGCCATTGTTTTAGCAAATTACATGACTTCACAGCAACTTTGTTATCTCAATCAATCCTCTGAGAGTTCATACTCGATTTCCTATGTAATAACAAAAGCAATAATTTTTAAATTGGCAACACACATAAAAAATGGAAGAAAAATAACTTGAATTTACAAGTAGACATACCATACCCCAAACCATCACTGGAATAGCTGGAGCACACCACCATCATGTCTCCCTTTTGAAGCAGTCTTTTGTTTTTTCTGAGTGAACTTCTCTTGCCATGGTTTCATTCTTTTCGTGCTTTTTACTTTCACTTCTTTTTTCTTGAAACCCTTGACACAAGTAAAGTTTGATTCAATCTCATCATATCCACCATTTTTCATGACACCATCTTCATCGAAACCATTCGTTGATACAATTTTTTCAATTTCTTGGCATAGTTGTGGTAAACAATGAGATAAATGCTTAAATGCATTTTCATGCTCGACTGCCATAGCCACCATTTTTACAGCTGCATGACACCATGTCCTATATCTAGTTGCCACTAACAATTTTGGATCCTCCTCATATGTGTTAGTATTAATATAATATGATGAGCATGCTTTTGCATTCTTGCTCCACCTTCCCAAAATATATCTACGAGGTAGATCCGCTATGTCCATTCTATCGAGAACCTTTAGGGCATGCCGACATAAAATTCCGAAACTTTCAAATTTCTTGCAATTGCAGCATACGGTTTGAGCTTCTCGATTACCAATAACCTGATATATCTTTGTCTTCTCGGTCACGTCAAACCTAACTCCAACATCAACATTCTCGCATTGTTTAACTTTGCAAGTAATTGATGCAAGCAATTCTTGTTGAAATATTTCAAAAACTGAATATGTGTAATGTCTCGAAGCCGTCAACAACATGTCACATCCGGGAATCATTAGAGACGGGATTTTATCACTTAAGATAAACAATGATTTCAATTCATTGTACCTTACATTCTCTAAAACGCGATCAAAATGAGTGAAAAACTCTGACAAGTTATGATCCTTATTGAGGTATCGTCGTATCATCGCATTAAAACTTTCACTTAACTGGGTGCTTCGCATTCCTCCCGAGAAATGCCATTTCATATATACATGTGCCCACTTCTCTCGTAAGTTCCATGTTTTTTGCATCCATGTATTAGCTTCCAATTCGTATTGAATGAGTATGTTACACCATGCTTCATCTAGTTCCTCAACTGTCTCATATGAATAAAAGCAAGCACTCAAATCACGGAGGAACGATGATCCCTGCTTGCACAGATATCCTAAATGGTTTAGAGCATTTTGAGAAAGATGCCAAGTGCAAAGGCCATGAAATGTGTCTGGCAAGATATTTTTAAGAGCGCTTGCCATTGCTTGGTCTTGATCTGTGAAAATCGTCAAAGGTTTCTTCCCCAACATTGCGTGTACAAATGTTTGAAATACCCACTCAAATGATGGAATGGTTTCATCGTACATAAGAGCAGCTCCAAAAATAACTGTTTGTCTAAAATGATTGAATCCCACAAAACAACCAAACGGTCTTGATTCCTTATTTGTTCGAAATGTAGTATCAAAAGACACAACATCACCAAAATCTGCATAATCGCTAATCATTCTACCATCGGCCCAAAATATATTAGTGATGTACTCGGAACAATCCATTTGGACTGCATAGTAAAAAGTAGGGTCTTCTCCCGTCTTATCTTGGAGATATTTCATCAAACCTCCTAAACCCCCATACTCCATGTCTCTTTGTCTTCTAGTACGCAAGTACCATTTTAAATCTTCATTTGAGAATCCTAAGTTTTCTTTACCTCCAACTTGAGCGCTCATTAGATCCAAAGACGCCTTCAAAGATAAACCTGAATCTGCTGCAATAGAAGCATTGATTTTCTGTACTGGAGTTAATCGTCGTTGTGATAACATCATGTGAGTCACTTCTGGTTTGTGTAATTCGTGATTATGTACTTCAGAGAATGCTGTCACAAACCATTTATTTGTTTCTCGACTCAAGCGAACACCCAAACATGCTCTACATTTAGTTCTTGTCAGCTTTACTCTACTAATCACTACTTGCCCGTATCTTAATTTTGCCCTTTCTCCCTCTTTTGAACAAACAAATCTCCGGTTGTTCACGATGCCATCTTTTCTGCTTTGAGTTCGGTAATGTTTCCTGATACTAAAACCAGCATGTCTCCCATACTCATTGTAAAATTGATATGCAAGTTCATCAGAATCAAACTCCATTCCGAGACAAGGAGTAATTTCTTGGTTGACATGTGGAGTATAATTTAACTCATCAGCTACTATGTCCTTGTTGTCGTTGTTTGTGCTTGCCATTTTGATTCCACCTAATCAAGTAACAAAGTACAGAGTCTAAAGATATAGAAAAATAAAATTGAAGTCTAACAAAACAAACAGCAAACAGATGAGAGTAAAAAATAAACCAAATTGAGCAACTGTTACTTCTATATTATAAATCTATGATAAACAAGTAGTGAAAAATAGTTTTTTTGCTCATCAATATGTTCACAACTGTAGAATTCAAAAAAAAATTTACAGGACAAAACACAAAAATACAAAATAACAGAATATAGCAACAAAACAGAGCGAGATTCTTCTCGAAGCATTTACCTTCTTCTAGACGAAGTTGGCTCAAATGCGAGATGGTTTCGGAGACGGCAGTTGATGGCGCCCCTTCCATCTGATATTCTGGTTGATTGGGAGAACGAGGGAGGAAGGTTTCCGCGGTGAGGGGTGATGAAGCTCGTCCGAGATGGTATTCCGGCCACCTTGCCGGCGCCTCCATGTACGATTGCTTCGGAGAACGGAGGAGGAAGAGAAGATCTGTACGAAGTGCGGACGGGCGGGAACCTGCGCGAAAGAGAGAACTGGCGGGAATGGCGGAAAAGAAACTAAGCACAGGACAGAAACTTTTTGCTTTGAGAAGAAAAAATGGAGACCACTGGATTATATTAATCCACGTGTCCAAATCTCCAAGGTGCACTTTACCTGCAGTGCAAAAGCTGCACTTTACACCCCCCGGGCCCCTCTCCTATTATGATGAATATCATGGGGGAGTGAGTTGACTGGTCAAACACATAATCTCCACAATTGAAGAAATGATGAGAGAGATGACTAAATCCACACTCATCCTTGTATAAATGGGACTTCTTCCTTTCATGGCTACGAGATTTGTAATGCCCAAGTTTCTGGAATCAGGTAATAATTTGTAAGAGTTACCGCCCGGAGGTAAAGTTCTCGCTGGCGGCTTAGGGAGACGCAGTGACTGTTGGTAACGGGAAGGCGGAGGAACGACGGACGACACGTCGAATCAACTGGTATTCCACAGCCTCCGTCTAATTTCTGTATTTTGCCATGAGACCACCTACAGCAGCCCGACTCCACCACCGACATCCCCTCTGAACCCTCCAATCGCCCGCAATTCCCACATCTGCCTCCGTCCGGCCATCTCAGATCTTTCCCCACCTTTGACCCGACGCCCAGGCCCCGACGATCCCAGCCAGTGAAGATTCCTTAGTACCCGAGTTACTCCCAGACAGCCGACAATGTTTGCCCTGCCCTGCCCTTTCCCACTTCAAAATTATCATCCGAGCCCTATTTTTCCTCAGCCCACAAAAACCTAACCTATTTGAGCCAGTTTCGCTATGCCCGTGAGCCAACGGTATTATCCTGTCCTTTATTTCTCGTATTATGTTAAGCGTGTTTTATACATGTTTATTGATTGAACAAAATTTCAGAGTTTGTCCTGATTTTCATGTTTACTTGTTTGTTGTCAATTGAAAATCCAGTATTGTTCTTGTTTATGCTTGTGGAATACTATGTCATGTTGTGTCATCGTTTGAATGTTCGTTATTTTGTGGCAACATATTAATCCTTAGGTTAATTATTTCAAGTCATCTTCTGTAGAGTCGAATGCTTAACTTGAAATTGATCGCAAAATGAACTTAATATAAAAGTCTTGACTTCTGGATTATATCAAAGGATCAATGCATATTCTGCTAATATAAGAAACGAGAATACTTGAAGTAGAATATTCAAGTGAACGCCACGAAAGGAAAATGAAAAAAAAACTTAAATTTTGAATAGCAGGAAGAAATGTTTACAAAAGTGAGATTTTGATATAAACTTGATTTTGATACAAAAGTAGAACATTCGAAAGTGGGTCCACTTTCGAATGTATTGATATAAATACCTGTGTGTAACAGTGTGACTTATCAAATATATTTATTGTTTGCTTCTTTCTCCCCAATTATGTTATTTGCTCAATTCAACTTGTTCTTTGCTCTATCTTTGCCAAAGACTCTTAAATCCATGTGTTTATTGTTGAAACCGAAAAATCGGTCTCACGTGGAGTTCGACCCTTGGGGAAGGGGTGACCGCGCACCTACTACCCTCAAGCAAACGATCTAGGCACAAGACTAGGAACACAAGGGACAGACCCAAGGTCTCAGCGTGGAGGACCCGCCGCATACCCGGAAGACTAACTAACTCTTCCCCTCCCAAACCAAGGGCTGAGCTAAGGCACCTTCGGAGGGCTCTCTTGGCCGACCGGAACATCCAAGGAGGATCTCGAGATCCACTCCCAAACTAGAGGTGCCACCTCGGGTCTATACAAAATGCTCCCCGCCTGCCTTACTATTGGCGCCAAACCGCCCAGCAGCCCTACTCTATGCAACCCCAAATGGGCCGCTAATAGCGGAACTCCGCTACTCTGAAAGAATGGCAACGGGCCATCAGGAGCTTCCCGGCATCTATACCTCGGGGCCCACACGGGGGGAGCGGTTCACGAACACACCGCTCGCCCAAAACAGGAGGAGTAAACTACATTCACAGAGCATCACAGATATTAAAAAATATTACAGGAATAAAAATTCCATACTCGGCACGCAGGCCGGAAATATAAACAAAAAGGCCTTCGAGGGCCGGCACAAGTTTGGGCTTAAGCCCGCTACTCTCCGCCTGGTACTGCAACACCTGTACGTCAACGTCTCGACGAGCGGCGGCCAACTAGTCATCGATCGGCTAATATAAGCGGACCAAACATATTGCGCACACCCCCTTTTTGGGGCTCGTGGCGCGCATTCCCTGCAAGCGGCTAAATAAACAACTTCCTCGGAGTCTTCTCCGGGAACCCCAGAACATCACCAATCCGGCTCACACGTCCGGATGGGCTTCACACAGCATGCCTAAACCCGTACTCACGCTTCCGGGTACTAATGCAATTAACTGCGGGGACGTACACGTCAACCCGTCGGGGAGCTCCCTTCCCCCCACCCGTTGGTGGAGAGGGGCTTCCGTGCGAATATGGAAACTGAAGGCTTCACATGCCCAAGTAGAAATTTCGTTACCCTTGTCGCGTGTTTGGCGGCGGGGGCGGGAGAGGAGCTCCGGGCCAATCCTGCTGCATGCGGCCGCGTCGGTGGTCGCTCTCCACTCCAGGCCGAGCCTCGCTCCAGGCCGAGCCTCGCTCCTAGGGGTGAGGGACGAAAACCGGAAACCGACTAAACCGACCGAACCGACCGAACCGCACCGACTTTGAAACCGAGCCGCCCGGTCCGGTGTCGGTTCGGTTTGGAGCTTTTGAAAACCGAAGGCTTATCGGTTCGGGTCGGTTTTCAAGTTGTGAAAACCGACTAAACCGAACCGAACCGAGCACTTCACCACTGTTTTGGGGTGTATTTGATCGAGCAACTTTCAAATTATCTTTGGGTCTACAACCAAGTTCACCTTTCCCATTTCCGTGCTTGGTGAGATTTTTTTGAACCTTCTCCTTAGGTTTAGAGAGTTTTTCAGATCATTAGTAATTCTGTTGGGAAAAAGCTTTATTAACAGTTTCATTATTTGAGATGTTATGTATATTAAATTGATTTAATAACGACAATGATTATCAATCGTGATACTCCAATTGCTCTGATTGTTTATTGTTGGATCTATTAATATTAAATTTGTCCAAGTTATTATAGAGAATTGTGAGATGTCATAAAAAAGGTTTGCCTCAATATATCCAAACTCTGCATGTCTAAAAATGCACGAATATAATAATTGTTTGTGTGTGTGATGTCAATTTAATAAACATTCTCTCTGACTTATAGTCAAAAAAATTGTATGTTATTTATTTAATATAAACCTTTAGTTGATAAAGATTATGAAATTATTAAAGGGAAGATGACCAATCCAAAAAATAGCACTTGATTATGTTTGTTAGCAGAAAACCGACACCGAACCGCAAAAAACCGACTAAAAACCAAACCGACTTTGAACCGAACCGAATGGGTTCGGTTCGGGTCGATTTGGACAAACCAAAAACCGAGGCATGTTGGTTCGGTTTCGGTTTGGGTCCAAACCGCCCCAAACCGAACCGCTCGCACCCCTACTCGCTTCAGGCCGAGCCTCGCTCCAGGCCGAGCCTCGCTCCAGGCCGAGCCTCGCTCCAGGCCGAGCTTGTTGCCGGTGGAGGGGAAGGTCGAGGTGTGCTGCCCCCGGCCGGGAAAAAGAGAGGGATGCGGGGCTCGGGTACCTCCTCCGAGCGGCGACCTGGACAAAGAAAATATGAGGGGCCGGGCTGATCTCCAGGCGGCTGGAGAAAGAGGGGGCGGCGCAGGGGTGCTGCTGCTGCTTCAGGTGGCCGGAGAGAGAGGAGGTGGGGCTCGGGCTGCAACTACTGTAGGCCGACGGCGAGGGAGAGGAGGTGGGAGCCCGGGTTGCCACTACAGGCGGCGGCGGCGGCGGCGAGAGAGAGAGAGAGAGAGGTATGGCGGCCGTGCCCTAGCTTGGACGGTGGCCGGAGAGAGAGGGGGGCGGGCGGCCCCTTGCTGCCCCAGGCCTAGGGCGAGAGAGGGAGGGCGCGGCGGCTGCGCTGTCTTGCCGGCGACGGGAGAGAAGGAGAAATGGGGAGGGGCGGCGGCGGCGGCGGCGGCGGCCCTGCTTGACCGAACCCTATCGGAGGAAAAATCCTCCCCCGATTTCCTCCTCTGCCATTTCCTATTTTCTTTTTCTCTCTCCCTGTTTACTGTAACCCGTGCGCTTCCTCTTCCCTCTCGATCCCCTCCTGCCTACTTCTCCTTTTTCTTTTTTTTTAATTCCTTTTCTTTTTATCCCCTCCTGCTGCCCGAGCCCTCAAGCCCCCCTCCCTAAAATCCCGCCTGCCCCCCATCCCTCATATCACCTAACTTATATATAAAATATTACCTATATTATAATATAATATTATAATACATATTGTTGAAAGAGCCCAAAGCTTGTATGTATTATTTCAGTATGTAAATACAAAGAGAGAATACAAATATATAGGAGAGAAGAGAGAAGAATAAATCCTATACATGATGTGGGACTAAAGAAGGAGGAAGAAAAATAGGCCATTTAAATGGGCCTTTTACATGGGCTTTTCTAATACTCCCCCGCAAGCTGGAGCGTACAAGTCGTATGCGCCAAGCTTGGATAGGCACTGATAGAAGAGGGTACTAGGAAGAGCTTTGGTGAAGATGTCAGCAACCTGTTCAGTACCCGGAACGTGCTTGAGCTCGATCTTCTTCATGTGGACTTTCTCTCGGATGAAATGACAATCTACCTCGATATGCTTCGTTCTTTCATGGAAGACCGAGTTTTTGGCAATATGTATGGCAGCTTGACTGTCACAAAGGAGGAGAGCTGGTGAAGGTAGTTTAACTCGAAGGTCGGTAAGGAGACTCTCAATCCATGTGAGTTCAGAGACCACAGCAGCCATTGCCCGATATTCTGCTTCGGCTGAGGATCGAGCAACCACTGCTTGTTTCTTGCTTCGCCAAGTAATCAGATGTCCTCCAAAATAGGTACAAAACCCGCTAGTAGATCGTCGATCGTCGAGGGAGCCAGCGTAGTCGGCATCAGAGTATGCCACTAGTGTAGGAATGGAGGATGAGGTTTTGTATACAAGTCCTTGGCCAGGAGCTGTCTTAAGATATCTGAGAATGCGTTCCACAGCCTGGAGATGAGAGCTTCGAGGAGAGTGCATATAGCGACTCACAAGTCCCACAGCGAAAGATATATCAGGTCTTGTAACTGTTAGGTAGATAAGCTTCCCAACTAGACGACGGTAATATTCGGGATTTGGTAGAAGCGAATCAGAATCTGAGCCCTGAGCACATATTTTGTGATTTGCATCCATGGGAGTGTTAATAGGTTTGCAACCAAAGTAGCCTGCATCATGAAGGAGATCCAGACAATATTTGCGCTGAGAGAGAACCAATCCATCTGACCGTATGGCCACTTCCAGACCGAGGAAGTACCGAAGAGGACCCAGATCTTTAGTTTGGAAGACGGAGCTCAGATGTAGCTTAACGGCCTGTATGCCGTCCAAGTCACTGCCAGTAATAATGATGTCGTCGACATATACCAACAGGAGAACCGTACCAGTGGCCTGGTGACGAGTAAACAATGAGAAGTCAGCCGAGCTGCGAGTGAAGCCAACGTCCCGGAGCGCTTTGCTGAACTTGTCGAACCACGCCCGAGGGGATTGTTTGAGACCATATAGAGATTTGAGAAGATGACAAACCCGTGACTCCCCCGTGGTCTCAAACCCGGGAGGTTGTTGCATGTAAACCGTTTCCTGAAGGTCGCCGTTCAGGAAAGCGTTCTTGACGTCGAGTTGAAACAAGGGCCACTGGCGATGGACAGCCACAGAGAGGAGAATGCGGACCGTGTTGAGCTTAGCGACCGGAGAGAAGGTCTCGTCATAGTCCAGCCCCGGTTGCTGGGTGAAACCACGAGCAACCAACCGAGCTTTGAGGCGATCAATGGTCCCATCAGGAGCATGTTTAATGACGAAAACCCATTTGCACCCAACGGGTTTCTGGCCGGGAGGAAGGGGCACCAGGGTCTAAGTCTGGTTGGCCCAAAGAGCAGCCATCTCTTCTTCCATAGCCGCACGCCACCCAGGATGTTGAAGAGCGTCCTGGACAGAAGTAGGAATAGAGACCGATGAGAGCGAAGTAGCCAAGGCCTGTAGAGGTGGAGAGAGGCGATGGAGAGAAACATAGTCCGCCATTGGATGAGCGGTAGAGGCCGACACCGGAGCAGCAGAACACGGAGAAGCCGAGGTCGAAGCCGACTGCAGAGGAGCAACGGGAGGAAGAGGGCGACGAGCATAGACCCGAATAACTGGGGGTCGAGGAGGGTCAATGGTGGGAGGAGGCGGAGGGATGGTGGGAGGTGAGTGGACGTGGATCACCGGCCGGGGAAGGGAGGGTGTGGTAGTAGGTGGTGGGAGAAGTGGGGGCAACGGAGGAGGGAAGAAGGGTTGATCCTCCCGGAAAGTAACATCAGCCGAAACAGAGACCTTCCGGGTGAGCGGAGAGTAGCAAACATAGCCCTTTTGGGTACGTGAGTAGCCGACAAAAATGTGTTTGGCCGCACGGGGATCCAGTTTGTCAAGAGGGGGGCCCAGTTTATGGACAAAGCAGGTACAGCCAAAAACCCGGGGGTGAGGGGGAAGGCGGGTGTGGAGGGAAAAAGAAGGCTGAAGGGTGTAGCGTTGTGGAGAACGGGAGAGGGGAGACGGTTGATAAGAAAACATGCTGTGGAGACCGCAAAGTTCCAGAAGACTTTGGGAACGTGCATGTGAAGCATGAGAGAGCGAGCCACATCGAGCAAGTGACGGTTCTTGCGTTCAGCGACCCCGTTTTGTTGAGGGGTGTAGGGACAAGAGGTCTGGTGAACAATACCGAAGTTTGCGCAGAGAGTGCCAAACTCGTGGCTAGTGTATTCCCGAGCATTATCAGAGCGGAAAGTTTTAATGGTGGTAGAGAATTGCGTACGAGTCTCTAACACAAACGCCTGAAAGACACACGGAAGCTCAGAGCGATCATGCAGGAGATACAACCAAGTAGTACGAGAGTAATCATCAATAAATGTTATAAAATAACGATAACCAGAAATGCTAGGAACTTTATAGGGGCCCCAAATATCAGAATGTATTAAATCAAAGGGAGCTGAGCTCCTAGTACAATGAGCTGGAAAAGAAGAGCGAGGCTGTTTGCCAATAATACAAGAATCACATTGAAAAGCAGGAAGAGAAATGTCTGGAAGCGCCTTCTGGAGGATAGGTAGAGGGGCATGCCCAAGCCGACAATGCCAATCAGACGAGGAAACGGAGGAAAGGGATGTGGGAGAGACATCGAGGAGGTAAAGCCCGTTCTGCAGCCGACCCCTACCAATGGTAATCCGCGTCTGCCGATCCTGTATCAAAAAACCAGAAGAGGTGAAGGTGATAAAGCAATTCATATCAGTAGTAAGACGACCAACAGAGAGTAAATTAAAAGGCGAGGCCGGCACATAAAGAACGGAGCGAAGAGAGAGAGAGAGGGAGGAAGGAGGAGGTCCGCGCAGCCGGAGACCGGGACAAGCGCACCATTGGCCACAGTAATAGACGGGGGGTGAGCAGCAGTAGAGAACTGGGGCGGCCGCATGGAAGTGATGTGGTGGGTGGCTCCCGAGTCCAGGATCCAGCGAGAGCTGGAAGAGAGACAGGCAGTACCTGCAGCGGAGGTGGAGACAATACCTGCATGGGAGGTAGAGGCATGGGAAGCAGAAGGGGGGTTGAGGAGCCCCTGGAGTTGTTGCAGCTGTAGGCGAAGAGCCTCAAGATCCGTACCAGTCGGAGGAGAGCTATCGGTAACAGCAGCAGTAGGCGGGCGAGGGGGGTAGCCATGTTTCTTGTGACAAACGGCTTCAGTATGGCCATCCCGGCCGCAGTAGGTGCACTTGGGCCGTCCGCGGCCACCACGGCCCCGCCCACGGGAGCCCGTACGGCCACCCCGAGGAAAGGAGGGTTGTGGGAGTAAAGGAGGAAGGGCCTGCTGAAGAAGGGCCGGCGAGGGTGGTGCAGGAGCCTCCGGAGGAGGTGGTACGCGAAGTAACATCGAGCAGACATCAGAGAAAGAAGGGGTAGTGGGTGAAGCCAGAACCTGGGCCCGAATACTATGTAGGTGTGGCGGGACGCGAGCCATAATCATAGCAATACAAACAGCCTCCTTCTGGGCGCGTTGGGCAGCGAGATCAGTAGTCGCGGGCTGGTGCTGAATCCAGGCTTCCGTGAGAGTTTTAGCACGGGCCACGAAGGAGGTCATGTCCAGAGCTTTGCCAACATCCAAGGCTTGAAGATCAGTGAGGATGTCGAAAAGGTGTTGAAGGCTGTCCTTTCCGGAGTACAGCGAATGAAGTTCATCCCACATGGCTTTAGCAGTCTCATGATACATGATCATCTGGTACGGCTCACCCTCGACTGAGTTCAGGATCCAGGTCTGGACACGGCCGTCATTGCGGAGCCAATCATCAGTAGACGGAGTTGGTGGGCCCTGGGTAAGGTGACGGGCAAGGCCCTTGGCCTGTAAGACCCGGCGGACAGAGTGGACCCAGGGAATGAAATTAGCCTTGCCAGAGAGAGAAATAGTAGTAATCCGAAGCTCATCCCGGAGTTCGAGAGGAGCCACGTGGTCGGCAGGGGGTTGAGCGGTAGTGGAGTCGCTGGAGGACATGGCGACTGAAGAGCAGCAGGGCGCGGAGAGAACAACCCGCAGCGGTCTGGAGGTCGCGGCGGTCTGGAGGCCGCGGCGGTCTGGAGGTCGCGGCGAGTTGAGTGAGGCCGCGGCGAACAGGAGCAGTCCGCGACAGAGGCCGCGGCGAACTGGGGCAGGTCGCAGCAGCGGACAGGAGCAGTCCGCAAGAGGTCGCGGCGAACTGTGGGCAGGTCGCTGGAAGAGGAGCACAGCGGATACAAGCAGAGCTCGCAGCGGACAGGAGCAGTCCGCAAGGGAAGGCGGAGAGAGAGAGTCCGTGAGCAGAGGCTCGAGCGGACAAAAAAAGGAGCGAGCTAGAGGGGGGGCAGTCCGCGAGCAAGGAGGCTCGAGCGGATACAAGCAGAGCTCGCAGCGAGCGAGAGAGAGAAGTTAAAGGGAGCAGTCCGCGAGCAAAGAGGCTCGAGCGGATACAAGCGGAGCCCGCAGCGGACAAGAGGGAGCAGTCCGCGAGCAAGGAGGCTCGAGCGGATACAAGCAGAGCCCGCAGCGAGAGAGAGAGAAGCTAGAGGTAGCAGTCCGCGAGCAGAGAGGCTCGAGCGGATACAAGCAGAGCCCGCAGCGGACAGGAATGAGCGTCCGGAGCGGATGGAGAGAGGTGGGCCCCACGAGTCAGAGCAGAAGATGGCTATAAGAAGCCTGGGGAGGGTGGAACCACGGAGGGAGAGAAGAGGAGCGGAATCAGAAGGGCAGTCCGCACGAGACCGGAGCGGATGCAGAAGGCAGTCCGCACGAGACCGGGCGGACAGAAGCAGAGGGGCAGTCCGCAGGAGACCGGGCGGACAGAGAAGGGTCAGTCCGCAGGAGACCGGGCGGACAGAGAAGGGTCAGTCCGCAGGAGACCGGGCGGACAGAGAAGGGGCAGTCCGCGGCTAGACGCAACCTGACTCTGATACCATGTTGAAAGAGCCCAAAGCTTGTATGTATTATTTCAGTATGTAAATACAAGGAGAGAATACAAATATATAGGAGAGAAGAGAGAAGAATAAATCCTATACATGATGTGGGACTAAAGAAGGAGGAAGAAAAATAGACCATTTAAATGGGCCTTTTACATGGGCTTTTCTAATACATATATATATATTATTATATATCATATTATAATATATATATATATATTATATATTATATTATAATATATGAACCTATGCGCATAGAACCTTCACACGCACGCACGCACGAGGACCCGTACGTCTTCCGAACAGGGTCGCACCAACTCGTCGCCCATAACACGCCCCTAGGCTGACGTTTGGGGAGGGTCCCACTCGCCCGGGTACGGGGTTGTACATTTATAGTAGATCATTGATCCATTCTTAGGATAGGCCCATAATTGCTCCCTAACAAGTAAAATCACTCATGAGTGGTCCCATGCACCAATTCGGCCATAGAATACCTACAAATTTCCATGTCTGATTATACATGATCCCACGATTAGCAAATTGATGCAGAATAACTATATGCCCCAATTACCTCCTAGGGTTGTGTCGTGGAATTAGAAACTGTATATGGCTTATGAATCATAAATTATGATTTTTGTAAATTGAATATACATTTTCTGTTTAAAGGGCAGCTCGGTGCGCAAAGCATCCGTGCACAACGAGGGTCTGGGGAAGGGTCCCACCGCAAGGGTGAAATATAGACAATCCTTACCCTTCATTTTTGCAAGAGACTGCTTCCATGACTCGAACCCATGACCTCAAGGTTACACAACCATACCTCAACCGATGCACCAAGGCTAAATTTTACGAGGAGCAAAAGAAAAATTCCTCCTCTGTGAGTTATTGGTGGTAAGTCAATAAAATGAAAATGCAAATGCCAATAAAAACCAGCACTGTTGACTGAATATGTTACTTGTTCGATGTACCTAGAGAGTTGTTGTCACCAGTTAACGTGCCACCTCACAGGTAGCCAACATCACAAAAAACAATAATAGAGTTGTTTAACAATATGCTAGATATTATATTCATCACCCAATATGCTGGGAAAGAAAAAAATAGACGAGGTTTGGTGGCTTTATATCAATTATAATTAGCTTAAGAAAAATAATGTTCAGGACAAGCTTTCAATTCCAATTATTGAAGAGTTATTGGATGAGTTAGGTGGAGCTAAATACTTATATAATTGTACTTGAGATCACAATGTCATTAATCCGGGATACAATAGATTGGTGATTTGAGCATCTGAACCTAAGGCTAGAAAATACACAAATTAGTCCTATTTTAGCGTCAAAAGATTATGCTGGAGAAGAGGCCCGTGGCTAAACAAATGAAAGTAGTTCAAGATAATTTTGGTAGTTTAGGTTAAAACCGCAGGAAACACTCGGAAGGAAAAACGGGGATTCATGATAGGTCAATTGATGCATTCATTTGTAGTGTTAGAAGTTCAATAAGTCAAATTCATTTGCGAAGTGTTTACAAAAATTCGTGATTAATTCAATTTTATTGAAGTATTTTATGGATGTTAATTACCATAATATATTTTGAGAAGTCAAGAAAATAGCTGGAAAAGTCAATTCAATTTTTTTTTAATAAGCTGACATGTCACCTTGATTTCTTAATAACAGAGTTGCATTCACCAGTGCCATTCGATTTGAGTGCCAACTTTTCCATTGCTTTCCGCAATCAGACGGGCAATGTTTGGGATTTCATATGGAGAGCTCTTGCTCATTATTGGCGCTACTGCTGCTCTCCTTGGTAATTCTTTTGGTGTATTGATCTCCCAAGTCCCCGTGCAAAAAAAGAGAGAATATGTTTCATTTATTATTATAATTATCTTTATCCTATAATCTCTTTCCCAATCGCTAAAAATTGTTAAATTGGTTTTGTTCTTGCAATCTTTAAAGGTCCCAAAGACCTGCCGATAATCTCTAGAGCAGCTGGGAGGCTAACGGGCAGGGCAATCGGGTACGTTCAGGTGGCTCGCGGGCAGTTTGGAAGCGTAATGCAGCAGTCCCAAGTTAACCAGGTTTTTATATATACTTCGTCTTTCCACTCTTCATCCTTTTTCCACTAGTATAAGTAGAAGAATCTATGATATAATTTGATAAAGCTACAATATTGTTTTATTTCCCATTCCTTTATAGTCATTTCTTTGCATACCTTTGTTAGCATCGCTAAAACTTGCTGTAAAGTGTGTGCATGTTAAGTAATTATGAGTTTGCTTTGAATTAAAGTTCATGAAGTAGGATGGCTTTAGTGCATACCTCGTTTTCTTCTGAAATCCACTCCTGCAGAATTTTTAGGGTTTTGAGAGTTGTCTCATCTTTGGCTTGAAAACTCCAATTTCCTTGCTAGTTGGTTTCTTTCCCATGTAGATATCTTTCTTTTGTCATCTCATTGAATGCTAAATGTAAATAGTTTAAAGTGTTTGTATGGTTTTGATGAGAAAATATCCTTTAGCATTTGTCGCCTTACTTCTTTGGTGTGGTAATCGCGGAATGCATAGAAGGGGTAAACTATGCATAATCTCTTGGGGCTTTCACAATATTCCCCTTTGTCTGTTAGTACATTTAATTAGTTGCATCATTAGCAAGGACGCACTCTCAGTATGAGGTGAATATATCATATTATGTCCTTAATTTGCTTTATGTATTTACCTAAATATATACCACAAAATAGGTGCATGAAAAATATCCAACATTATAGGAGTATGGATGTCCTATGTGCTTGATGGATGCGCAAAAACATACACCCCAAAAAATGCGGAGATGGGAGATGAGCTTTATGAACTATGTATTGTGTGGAAAGTTGGATTATGGGTGTAGTATAACCAGGAACTACGGATGGAAGGTGATTGATAAGATGAGCCTCAGTTAACGTCACGCCAAATAGATGTATGAAGAGCATGGTGATGAGTAAGCAATTAGCAACCTCAAGGAGGTGTTTATTGTTTTGTTCAGCTACTCCATTTTGAGCGGAAGTATTCACCCATGTGGTTTCTTGAATAATACCATGATTAAAAAGGTAAGATACAAACACCCAACAGTCATCATACTCCCCTCCATTAGCCCCTTTCAATTGATTTATCACTATTTGATTAAAGTTTTAAAGTGACCCAATACTTCATTTTTTTAAAGATTGACCCACGTGTTCCGCACGACGCGCGACCCAGCTGACGCGCGGTTCACCCTTGCCGGACATCGACCCCGATACACCTCCGGCATCACGCCGCCAGCGCCGATCCGCCACGTCCCACCCTCCAGCAACCGGATCGGCCCTCCAGCAACCGGATCTGCCCGCTCCACCTCCTCCAGCAACCGGATCGGCCTCCGACGTCCTTTCCGCACTCGATCCGCCCCGATCTGCCACAAAGGCTTCTCCAACAACTAGTTGATCCAGTTGCGCCCTCCGGATCTTCCGCCGCCCAAGGCCTCTGTTCTGCATCATTCTCTTCTCGGCGCCTGGCCCCGCTCCGCTCCAGGTATCGACCGTCCTTCGCCCATCCACAGGGCTTCTGTCAGCCGGATCTGCTTCCCCTTCCGTTTCTGCTGCAGGAAGGCCGCCACCCCGTGCCTCTGTTCCGCTGTGCCGACCGTTGTGCTGCCACGGACATCGCCGACATCACATCCAGCCTACGTCCTGGGCACCATGACCGCCGCCCAATCCGCTGCTCCCGAGCCGCTGTTCTTGTTGTCCCCGATCACCAACCCTCGGCTAGATTTCTCCGACCTAGCAGCACAAATACTGGCCACATGCGCCTCTGATGCATCCTTCGTCGCATCCTAAGTCGTGTATTTTAATTTTTCAGCATTTATTTTTTATTGTGTATTTCTTTCGCAAATTTTCTTTGAAGTTGGTTGGCTCATCGGGTTGACCGTCCGATGAGACCTTGAATAAATAGGTTTGGTAATTTAAGTAGTTAGGACGGTAAAGACAAGATTAAATTAATTATGACGACATAAGATCAAAAAGAGAATAAAATCAAGTTGAGAAATATAAGACATTTCTCATCAGGAAAAATCTTGAAGTTTAGGTTTTAGGAAACAAAACAAAGAGGACAATATTGATTTATGATTCTTCATAGAATCCACGGTGATAAAAAATGGAAATAAATATTTGTTGCAGCATTGCAAAAGAAGAAAAGAAAAAAAAAGGAAAATGTTGATTTTGATCCTCTATAAGAAGCCTCCACAATAACAGGAAGAAGGAAGCCAGGGGGAAAGACGGGAAGCGACGAATCATCATTCTCCTGTTTCACCCGGCGTCCAACTCCAGTCCTCTGCAACTTCCTGATCTATCTCCTCCTTCGTTCAGCACAAAGCCCACCAAAGTCGGCATCTCCTGCGACCTCCCGTTCTCCGACATCCATGACAAATGACATGCGCTAATCGTGGGCGTTTCTGTTGCCTCCCTATCCGCATCTGCCACGGCGGGACAGTTCTGGCACCTTAGCGTCGCCCCGCGTCCTCCGTCTGTTGGTCGCCGTCGACATCTCATTCAACTCCAGCTACCCAATCCGTCTGACGTCGACGTTTTCCCTCCTTCAGTCGGCCTTCGCCCTGCCGTCACCATTCTCCCAATCGTCATTTGACGCATTCCTTCATTCAACCGTGGTCCTCTTCTACGCTAATCGGGCTTTAACCAGATTCACGCTCATGGGTAACCTCACCTCTCTTGCTTACTCATATTGGACTAATTTTATGCGTCATTTAATTTAATCTTGCCTCATACGTTCGAACTATTTTCATTACAGCTGTCCATAAATTGTTATCTGTGCACTTTGTTTGTGGATGTACGAATCTCGCTTGGTTCAACTCGGAAACCGCTCAAAGAAATATTTTCGGGTAATGATTAACGAATTAGTGAAATTCAAACATTAAGAGTACTTGACGCGCAAAAGTCTCGATTTGGCCCGCTCGCTCTTTTAAAAAATTAGATAAAACCACTCATTTTCTCTAATTCTATTTTTATGTTATAACAAATAAATTTTGTTTGATTAAAAAATATTTAATTTTTGAATCTCTAGATTTTATGTTATAACGATCCGTGCTTTAAAATATATTAAAAAATCTATATTTAAATTAATTAAATCTGTTTCCAAAAAAAAATAATGTTCTTTAATTTAAAATTGTATTAAATATTTATTCTATTTTTAAAAATCTCAAATTTTTTTAAAAAATTTAAGATGGAGTGTCTTGAAAGGCGAATGAAAACTTTAATGAAGAACGTTGAGTTCGTTACTACATAAATCACACAGAATCTTACTGGGTTGTGCACCGATGCACACTATTTTGAAATGACAATGCGCGAACAAAATATTTTTCCTGACTACGTCTCAACTACGTATCAACTAGTGGAACCCAGATTTCGAATTATTAATAGTCCTCTTTATAGATTCGACTTTTCCCCCACGAGCACGTTGACCCCTCTTGTCTCTATCGAAACACTCACTTTAGTCGAGGAGGTTCTTCCTGAGCCACAACTCCCGGAAGAAGAGCTTCTTCCTCCCCATCCCCACATCCCAGCTGAAATGGCGCTCCCACTTGCTCACACTAAAACACCACCTCTAGTCGCGAAGATTATTTTTGAGCCCCGTCCTAAGAAGTACTTATTAGTGACATTTCACTCACATTAGATTCATCACAATATATTGATTTTATATTTAGGAAGCGTCATTTTAAATCACTGCATCATCCTCTAAAAATAACTATGTTTGAAAAAAATATTTTCAAATTATCAATATAGCTAAGAAAATTCATGTTTCAAGAACTCTTGAAATTTTCACACCCAATAAGGATACCCGTTTTAAATGAATTCTTTGGAAACTTATGAAAGACAAAATTATAATAAATTTAAAAAATTATAATATTAAGGTGGCGTTTGGTTGGGTGGATGTGCTGCGGTGCGGCTGGGCCACAACGCTTTTTAATGCATAAGCCTTGTTTGGTTGAGCTGTTAGGGTAAACGACGTTTACTAATAAATGCCGCCTTTAAGCTATAACCATTCGCGCCTAATATCTCCAGATTGTCCGCACCGCAACGCACTTTTCCCTCTTCGCCCGCCTCTCCTCTTCCCAACGTGTGTCTATGGAAGGCGGAAGGTTGACGCGGAAGGCGGAAGGTTGACGCCGAAGGCAGAAGGTTGACGCGGAGGGTGGAAGGGGAAGTTCACCATCGCATCTCTTTCTCGCATGCGTCACGGTGAAGGAACCACTTGCCCTACCTATCGTTTTCCTTTCACTTTCTCCCTCCTCTCTTTATTCTCTGCCTCGTGAAAAAAAGGCCGTCTTCTCATTTGGTGTAGAGCAATGACAGTCTCTTTCTGTTTAGGGTTTCAAAGCCATGGGAGAGAGATTCTAGGGTTATGATAAGTCTTCTCCGTGGATCTCATTAAAAATTATGTTGTTTCATTAATCTCCTTTTTTGCTGACATTAAAAATTATGTTGATTTTATAAATGTGAGAAGTGATAATCTACTTACTGCAAGACGTCATTAGTTTGAATTCCAAGCTGTATGTGCAGGTGTGTATTACAAAAAAAAGACTTTTTTTATATTTTTTGTGTTTGATATTAATTTATAAAATAAAAAATTTCACCTAAAATTTCGTTTTGTATCCAAACATGCACTGACACTGCAGGTTGTGTAGAGGAGATGATCGCGCTGCGTAATATCGTAGCAGATCAGCTGTATGAAGCTGGAACATAGGACAAAAAGACGGATGTTGGTTCTAAAAAATATCTGAATTGAACATTTTTTTGGGTGTTATTTTATGAAAAAAAATTGTTTATTCCAAATATTTAATTGTTGGTAATTAAAAAATGTGGAAAAAAATTCTCTCAGAACTCTGTTTTATTTCCAAGCAACTTTTTTAAAACTCCGTTTTGCAAACTCCATTTCACCCAAACAGTTTTTTAACAAAACTTTATTTTTCAGAATCAACACTTTTTCTATCAGCAGATTTTCATCAGCAGTTTACCATCAGCAACAGCCCAACCAAACAAAACCTAAGTTAGACGTAAGCGGGTTGGTGGAATTGCAACAACAACAACAACAACATTCAAGCATTTATCCTACTATAGTGGGGTCGGCTATATGGATCCTTTGTCGCCATTGTGCCATATCTTTTGTCATAATCTCACTAATGCCTAAGCACATCATGTCTTTCCTTACAGTTTCATTCCAAGTCTTTATTGGTCTACTCCTCCCTCGTTTAAAGCGGAATTGCAACGGGGTATTAAAAATTTTATAATAATTTTTTTGAATATATTATGTGGTCGAATGAACACCAAACGCGAGTTTAATAGCGTTTACCGCTCTCTAACTGATGAACTGACTAAAATCGTTAGTAAGAGTTTGGAGAACTTTCCTAGGTATTTAATCGAGACGAATCTAAAACAATCAGATTTTGTATCGCTACAAGATAAATTCACATGTAATAATTCTAAACGCGTCTTTTCCACTATATCTCCTTTCTAGATTTTCCATGCATTGCCCCGCCTACCTGACCGCCATCACCTCTCGTTTCATGAACGTATTTATTTCGATGCGCAAGCTCATATTAATTACTTAAAAGAACTGCATAAATTTACTGTTAATATTTTGCAAGTAACCTTTGAACATTACAAACGCACGGCCTGTCGTTATCGCCATGAGTTGTACTTTTCAAAGGGAGGTCATGTGATTGCTTACTGCATGAGATTTGGTTTATTCATGTTCAGAAGCACATTGGGCCACCAGTTGAGCCACTCGTCGAAGCCCCAGATATTCCACCCGATCTAGAACCAGCAACGATATCAGATCTCTCCATTGTCAATTTTTGTGAAGTCTCGCCGGGGTCGAGCTCTTTCAACCCGGAGAGAATTGATGCATCCTTCGTCGCATCCTAAGTCGTGTATTTTAATTTCTCGACATTTATTTTTTATCGTGTATTTCTTTCGCGCATTTTCTTTTGAAGTTGGTTTGATCATCAGGTTGACCTGTCCGATGAGACATTGAATAAATATGTCCGATAATTTTAGTAGTTAGGATGATAAAGACAAGCTTAAATTAATTATGACAAAATAAAATAAAAAAGATAATAAAATCAATTTGAGAAATATAAGATATTTCTCATCGGGAAATATCTTGAAGTTTAGGTTTTAGAAAACAAAACAAAGAGGGCAATATTGATTTCTGATTGAAAGATCATCTAGGGTAAGGCATGAGGAGGATAGCCAGCTACCGAGCGGGATCTCGGTTAGCTGTACTTATGAATGAATGGAAGGAATCCAACAACTGAATTACACTGAATACAGAATTGCCAATCCCGGAACTCAACTTAGGATTCTTCCTCTTCACTAGGCCTTACAGAGAGTGAAGTGACCCGGGGCAGAAAGGATGACTTATTTCGAACTTCTTACAAGGGGTCTTTCATTAAAGAGAATAAAGAAATAGGAGATGGGGGCCTCAAAGCCAACTTCACTATTGCAGCATTGCAAAAAAAAGAAATGCACAAAAAGGAAAATGTTGATTTTGATCCTCTATAAGAAGCCTCCATAGTAACAGGAAGAAGGAAGATAGGGGAAAAGACAGGGAGCGACAAATCGTCATTCTCCTGTTTCACCCGACGTCCAACTCCAGTCCTCCGCAACTTCCCGATCTATCTCCTCCTTCGTTCAGCACAAAGCCCACCAGAGCCGGCATCTCCTGCAGCCTCCTGTTATATGTGTACTTTGCTTGTGGATGTATGAATCTCGCTTGGTTCAACTCGGTAACCGCTCAAAGAAATATCTTCAGATAACGATTAACGAATTAGTGAAATTCAAACGTTAAGAGTACTTTACACGTGAAAGCTCGATTTGACCCGCTCGGCCTCTTTAAAAAAATTAGATAAAACCACTCATTTTCTCTAATTCTAATTTTATGTTATAACAAATAAAATATTTTTGATTAAAAAATATTTAATTTCTGAAACCCTAGATTTGAGTTTATATCAGCCTCCCCCCACGCCAAAGTCGATCGTCTTCTCGTGTACCACAGACGGGCTTCTGCAACCCCCTACGAGGTTCACTGCCCTAAGCCGTCTCCACCACGGCTGCCTCCTGCACCATGCGAAAGTTTTTCGACCATGCCACCTCTCTCCACGGTCGCTAATGCACTACCTCTCTCTACTGTGGTCATCCCTCCACCGCTTCCACCGGCCGCATCACCGCCTCTTCTGCCGCCCCGTCCGTTAAACTCGTCGCCCCCTCTACCGACTCTTACTCCGCCGGCTCCAGTCTTTCCACCCCCTCCGATCATCTCACAGTCTCCTCTCCCGGCTCTCGCTCTGCCAGCCCCCGCCCTGCCGCTTCCATCGGCCGCATCGTCGCCTCTTCTGCCGCCCCGTGCCCTGCTGCCCCCGACGGATCCGTTCCTGCCGTCGGTCGTCACATCTCCAACATCCTTGTGGCGGTTGCTCACCACCTCCGCACCGACCTTGCAGAAGCCATTACTTTCACCGCCTGTTCTTCCGATGGCGCCGCCGCTACTCACCAACACCGCCGTCACTGCTACATGCTACCTGGCCTTGTTCTGGCAAGAGGTCAATGTACCAGATGATTCGGCCACCCGCTTGGTACACGAGCTTGAGGGCAAGTTCGTTTTGAAGGAATGATGAGGTGTTACGGGTCCAAATGTTACGGAACTACACGACGACGAGCCACCATGGCAAGTCTAAACGCGTCGGGTGCGTATATCGCAAGGGCCCACCGAGGCTGCGGAGAATATTTAATAATAAATAGGTTGCTATGTTTGTTGACGTATTTTTAGTATTTCTAGTATTTCATAATTTCAATATTTCCTAATTTCCAGTATCTCCTAATTTCAGTATTTTTTTTTATATTCGCTCCTCGCCATTATAAGAGGGCCGACAGATCTTGTAATCTTTACCTTGGAATGTATGAAGGTTTCTAGGGTTGCTCCCTAATTTTGTCTCTTCTCGCCCTCATTCATTCTCGCTTACCCCCGTCGGTCCTTCTCCTTGCCGGATTTCTCCGGGAATTTATTCGTGATCGTATCACAATCAAAGGTAAACTTGAAAAACCAAGTTAGCATTAAGGGTAAAGTTGGAAAATTTGAAAATATTTCGGTGATTTTATCACTTCTTTTCTAAAATTCTAACAGAACGCTGAGTTCTGTAAACAGAGTAATCATATATAGGGTCGTGGAAGTTCCTAAAAGTTGAGAGATATTTACAAGTCGAGTATTTCTTGTGTTATTATTATTGTGCGTACATGAGTTTTGTCCCACATCGCGTGTTTAAGTTGTTGAGTCTGATGTAGTTGTATATATTCTCCTCTATGATTGAATAACGAGGTATGCAATTATCAATTTCCCTATTCGACTTGGTATCAGAGCGTTTCCCGTTCCCGCTGCCTTAATTTTTTCATTCCCGCAGTGCCTTCGTCAGCCTCTGCCCTGCTTGACCTCTGCTCCAAATCGACGTTCTAGTTTGATCGCCCGTCGGGGATGATGGGCGGTCTCCTCGCCGCAGCCGATTGCTGAGAGGGCCGCCGCCGCTGCCCCTCCATGACGCAGGCGGTCGTTTTTTCTTCCACCGTGTGATTCCGTAGCCCCAGCTCCGCCATCGGCCGCCAAAGCTAGGATGTCGTTGACTCTATGACGCAGTCTAACTCTTGATGTTCGCCGCTAGCACCTGCTGCTTGGACATCCTTCTCCTTTGTACATTCAGAAATTGTTTCCGGTTTTCTCACCGTTTCTACAAACTTTTGTCTGTGATGTTTGTGATAGGTCTAAACATGTGGGACATAGTCTATCACATTTCTCTTCTCCATGTAGCACTCTGTTTGATGTTGTTCATTCTGATGTTTGGGGACTATCCTCCGTTTTATCTACATTTAGTTTTCGTTGGTTTGTCACATTTATTGACTGTTTTTCTCGCACAATATGAGTGTATTTGTTAAAAAAAATAAAATCTTCTTTTGTTTTTCAGTTTTTCACAAAATGGTTCATGCTCAATTTAATGGTGTGATTCGTGTCCTGTGTAGTGATAATGAGGGGGAATATGATGATCGGGGAGCATTTAGCTTGTACCTCACTAATCATAGTATCCTCCATCAGACTACGTGTGTTAACACCTCTACCCAAAATGAAGTTGCAGAACGGAAAAACCGGCACCTGTTGGTTGTCGCCCGTTGTCTTCTCGGTACTATGCACCTTCCCAAGTTCTATTGGGGTGATGCGGTTCTTACCGCTGTCCACCTTATCAATCGGCTTCCCTCACGTGTTCTTGACTATGGTACTCTAGCTCGGTTGTCTACCATGACTGTGATTTATACTTCCCACATGCCTTCTCATGTCTTTGGCTGTGTATGTTTTGTACATATTCATTTGCGTCACTGAGACAAATTGGACCCTCGGGCTCTTCGTTGCGCGTTCCTCAGATACTCTTCCACGACGAAAGGGTATCTGTGTCACCACCCTCTCTTTGGGCGTATGTATTGCACTATGAATGTTACTTTTTGGGAAGGGGAATCCTTTTTTCTGCCATCGACTCATACTCTTTGTCAGGGAGAGAGTACTTGTGATATGGATGTTCCTCTTCCTGTTCTCCCTCCTCTACCACGACAACTTACCGCGCCTCAAGAACAGGGTTCCCCTATCCCTGTTCCTCTTTCTGATACTCCGATATCTCCTCTCCCTCACGTCTGCCATCGTTGCTCCTCTCATATACAGACTACTAAGGTGCCGTCTCTATCATTGCTCGCTTCCGCCTCAGATTCTGATGATGCAGATTTGCATATCCCGCTTGCTCTATTGAGAGGTAATGATGCATGTACTAAACATCATATTTCTAACCATGTGGCTTACCACCATCTTATCCCGTCCTACCAGGCCTTTGTTGTTTCTCTTTCGTCGGTTGTTATTCCCAGGACATGGCAGGAAGCGTTGGGTATCCCGGCCTAGACTTAGGCTATGAAAGAGGAAATGTCAGCCATGGACAAGAATCATACTTGGGATGTCTCTTCCCTTCCTCCTGGCAAGAAAGCTATTGACTCGAGATAAGTGTTCTCGGTCAAACATAATCAAGAAGGGAAGGTCGAACGATACAAAACACGTCTAGTCGCTCAGGGGTACACTCATACTCAGGGAGTGGACTACCAGGAGACTTTCGCCCCTGTGGCTAAATTGAACTCTATTCGGGTATTGTTGTCCTGTGCGGCTTACATAGACCGGGATCTTCATCAACTGGATGTTAAGAACGCGTTTTTTCATGGTGAGCTTGATGAAGAGGTATACATGAAATTCCCTTCTGAGTTTGTGAAAAAGGGAGCTGAAGGTCTCGTCTGTCGGCTAAGGAAGTTCTTATATGACTTGAAACAGTCCCCAAGAGCATGATTTATTAGATTTCTTGCGGCTATGCTAAAAATTGGGTACAAACAAGCGCAATCTGATCACACTATGTTTATTCGGAGACGTGATCAAGGCATTGTGGTTCTGATTGTCTGGGGATGACATTGTGATCACTGGTAACGATGTAGAAGAGATTGTGAATCTCAAGTCCCTCTTATCTGCAGAGTTTGAGGTGAAAGTCTTGGGAAGATTACGATATTTTCTAGGAATCGAGGTGATTAGATCAGATCAGGGTATCTCTATATCTTAACAGAAGTATGTGCTATACCTATTGCAGGAGACCAGTATGCTTGCTTGTGTTATTGCAAACACCCCAATGAAAGAAAATCATAGAATCTGTGAGGATGGTGATATTGACCAGACAGATGTCACTCGCTACCAGAGATTAGGTGGGAAACTAATTTATCTATCTCATACTCGTCCAGACATTACTTATGCAGTTGACATTTTGAGTAGATACATGCATGCTCTCAGGGCCAGACATCAAGAGGCAGCATATCGTGTATTACAGTATTTGAAGAAAGCTTCAGGTCGCGGTCTTCTGTTCTCCAAGAACGATCACTTGAGGATTGAAGTTTTCACTGATGCTGATTGGGCTAGGTGTCGTGATGATCGGAAATCTACAACAAGTTATTGTTCCTTTGTTGGAGGAAACTTGGTGACATGGTGCAGTAAGAAACAAAATGTAGTGGTCAGATCAAGCGCTGAGGCAGAATACCGTGCTATGTCACAAGACATGTGTGAGCCTATGGCTGCGTACCGTTCTACATGCTTGGGATTTCCCATGACGTCTCCTTTCTCCTTGTTTTGTGACAAAAGTCAGCGATCATCATAGCCACAATCCACTGCAACATGATAGGACAAAACACGTTGAGGTGGATCGACATTTCATCAAATATCACTTGAACAAAAAAACAGTGGTCACTCCATTCGTCCACTTTAAAGATCAACTATCAGATGTGTTCACTAAAAGCTTGGGGACTGACTTGTTCACTGATGACATCAAAAGACTTGGAATGATCGACATCTTCCATCCGACTTGAGGGGGGGGGGGGGGGGAGTTGAGAGATATTTACAAGTCGAGTGTTTCTTGTGTTATTATTATTATTATTATTGCGCGTATATGAGTTTTGTCTCACATCGTGTGTTTAAGTTGTTGAGTCTGATGTAGTAGTATATATTCTCCTCTATGATTGAATAACTAGGTATGTAATTATCAATTTCCCTATTCAACTCTAAATCATGCGAATTTCTTGGGAAGTCATGATAACTAATGATATATATATTATATTATAACCACAATTTTTTATGGTTAGATTGAGTTGATTTAGAAATTTAAGTGCATATTAAAGACGGAAAAGTATCTCAATTAATATTTCAGACCATCCATTCTTTTTTAATTCAGCTTCATAAAGAACTTCAGGATGCGCTGACAGCTCTGGAAACAATACGTTACCAAATCCGAGGCATATCAATTATGAACCCTGTTCCACCCACTAGAATATTAGAAGGCATGGAGCCTCCAGCTAAAATTGGTATTGGCTAGTATTTCTTTAATAATAATAAAAAATAATTTTCCTTTTCAAATACCTGTTATCCTTCTCTCTATACCATTGTGTATACTCACAAGAAATAATATTTTCTATGATATTCACAGATGCAGTTCTTGATGAGAAATCTGCCACAGATCTTCCGTCAGTGGTGAACACTGCTGAGGTAGTTCGCCATCATTTTAATACCCTTTCTAATTTCGCCATGAGTGATTTTATGTGTGTTTCAGAATTTCCGGCGGTGTCAGGATCTGGGTTCAGCAAATACAAATCCATCCAGACTCTATAATGAAGCTCTGACATATGGGAGGCAGGATCTGAGTTCAGCAAATACAAATCCATCCAGACTCTATAATGAAGCTCTGACATATGGGAGGTTAGCTGAAGCCCCAGGTATGAAGGAGATCCTCAATGGTGGAGATGTTCTTCCTTCTGTGTTGCCAGTCTCCGCTGAAAGTGCTCAGTTACTGCCTAAACTTGATGGTATGAGATTTTTTGTTTGTTTTAGGCAGGTATATATATATGTGTGTGTGTGTGTGTGCTGTATAAAGATTTTTTTTTTCCATACCATATAATCATGGCGTACCATCCAATCAATCGGGACCGCCAGATCTGGTTAGATCATAACATCTCAGTCGTTCAATCACACAAACGAATCAAGACCGTCCATTTAAATTTTCATAGAGCTCCTACACCTAGGATAGTAGGGGGTCCTAAACATATAATTTTAATAGGGCTCCTACCCTACAATGTGAAATTACAATTTTACCCATCGAAATTTGAAAAAAGAAACACGAAATAGCGAAATTTCTCTGCCGCTCAATCACATATCGCAACCATCAGTCAATCCGGTCCAAATAATATTTCAACATTACCTTTCCTCCAAACTAATATATACTTGAAATTACATCTATTTCCCATGGTGCGGGACAATTCGGACAAAGTTGGTCGCTGATGGGGCCTCGGGGCGCGGACGAAGCCCGTAGGGGCCAGGTATTGTTGTGCGGGGCATGGGTGACAGCTCACGTTCAGGGCCACCGCCGGCGGTGGCCCTGCCGGAGCGTTGCCGGACCACCCCTGGCGGGTTCGCCAGGGTTCGGTGAGTGTGTCGATGGGCTTCGAGCAGGCGGCCTCCAAAGCCTATGCGCCCTCCGTTTTCGATTTTTATTATTTAAAATTTAAAAAATAATAAAATAATATATAATAAAATTAAATAATTTTAAAATTATATGAAAGAAAATTCCAGAATTTTAAAATTAAATAATTAAAAACAAAAAATAAACAAATAATTACTCAAATAAATAAACATAAATATCTCACTTATGTTGATTCTAGTGTCTCATGAGAAGTTATGTTTTCATATTTAAGGACAACTGAAAAGAACGTACTTGGAGTATCAAAAGGTCGTGCGCCCCAAATAAAGAATCTTGATGGTTGAAAGATGAAGTGCAAGATAAAGTGAGGGCAAAGAAAATCAGCTATAAATCACTCAACACTTGTAGGAATGATAAAAACTTAGTCAGTTATAAAGTCGTCAAAAAAGAAGCTAAACATGCAGTAAGTAAAACAAAAAATCATGTTTATGAAGAATTTTATAAGTGACTATTTACCAAAGATAGACATAGTGACATATATAAAATTGCTCGAATTAGAGAAAAAAAGACAAGAGATTTAAACCAAGTAAAATGCATAAAAGATGAACAATACAGTTTTAACGGATGATATTGATATTAAAGAGCGATGAAAAATATATTTTTATCAACTGTATAATGAAATAAAAGATAATAAATTGAACTTGAAAAATATTAAATCGGAGAAGTATAGGAACATAACGTTTTATCGTAAAATTCAATTATCAGAGGTAAATAATGCTCTAAAGAATATGAAAAATGGAAAGGCGGTTGAGCCAGACGATATACTGATCAAATTATGAAAATGTTTAGAGAATGAAAGAATTTTGTGATTTACATGTTTTTTTGATAAGATACTGAAGTCAATTAGTATGTCAGACCAATGAAGAAAAAATATCTTGGTACCTTTGTATAAGAATAAAGAGGATGCATAAAATTATGTTATTTACATAGGAATTAAATTGATGAGTCATACCATGAAATTATGGGAACAAGTAATAGAAAGAAAAATAAGACGGGATACTAACATCTCGGAGAATCAATTTGGATTCATGTCAGGGCGGTCGACCATGAAAGCTATACATCTCTCGAGTAGACTCATTAACAACTACCGAGAAAGAAACCAAAATTTACATATGCTGTTTATCGACCTTAAGAAAGCTTTTGATAGAGTTCCAAGAGAGATCTTATGGAGAGTCTTAGAAAAGAAAGGTGTAAATTTATCGTACATTGACATAATCAAAGATATGTATACAAATTCAGTGACAAGGGTGAGGATATCTGAAGGATTAACACATGAATTCCCTATCGATATTGGCTTACATTAAGGTTCGGCTTTAAACCCTTATCTCTTTACCCTTATCTTAGATGAGCTCACCAGACATATCACATATCCAACAAGCAATACCTTAGTGTTTATTATTTGTGGATGATATCGTTTTGGTCGATGAGACGCGTGAGGGTGTAAACGCGAAACTCAAATCTTGGCGAGACATTTTTGAAAAAAAGGGTTTTAGGTTGTGCATGGCAAAGACAGGAGTATATGGAGCTTAAATTTAACAGTGCAAGAAGAACGGATGACTTCGTTATTAAGTTGGGTAATCAAGATATTTCTCGTAGTGAATGCTTTAAATATCTTGAATAGATAGTTCAAAAAGACGGAGGTGTTGATAAAGATGTGACATATATAATCCAAGCGGGTTGGTTGAAGTGGAAAGGCGCGTCAGAGATCTTGTGATCGTAAAGTACCATTAAAACTTAAGGGCAAGTTCCACCGTACTGCGATTGAATCAACAATGCTCAATGGTTCTGAGTGTTGTGCAATGAAATGTGTACATGAGTAAAAATTGGGAATTGCGGAGATGAGAATGCTTAGGTGGATGTGTTGACACACGAGACTGGATAGAATTAGGAATGAATGTTTCAGGGATAAGACAAGAGAAGCACCAATTGCAGAGAAGATGCGAGAAGCTCGACTAAGATGGCTTGGACACGTACAAAAGAGACCATTAGAGGCACCTGTTAGGCATGTTAAACGAGGGAGGAGTAGACCAATAAAGATTTGGAATGAAACTATTAGAGGCACCTGGCGACAAAGGATCCATATAGCCGACCTCACTATAGTGAGATAAAGGATTGAGTGTTGTTGTATCCCGCCCCGTTGGGGGTGCCCAGGTACTGTCGCACGGGGGGGGGGGGGGGGGGGGGGGGGGGGGGCGCTGTTGTTACGGGTCCATGTGTTACAAGTCCGCTGTCATTTATCTTGTCATAGCGTTTATGTGTTTTTATTATTCGAGTAATGTTGTGTTAATTATTGTTATGTAATCGACGCCTATTGATATATAGGGCCTTTGGGGTTATGTAACTGTCATGGAAGAATGAATCTATGGTTCTCTTTATCTCTCTAATTTGCTCTCTCTCTACTTCCTCCCTCCTCCCTTCTAGGGTTTCAATCTCTCCCTGACCCCCGTCGGCCCAAGAAGGGAGAGATTGAAACCCTAGAAGGGAGGAGGGATGAACTAGAGAGAGAGAGAGAGAGCAAATTAGAGAGATAAATAGACCCTTAGATTCATTTTTCCATAACAGTTACATGACCCCAAGGGCCCTATATATCAATAGGCGTCGATGATATAACAATAATTAACACAACATTCCTCGAATAATAAAAACACATAATCGCTATGACAAGCCCTAATATAATAAGATAAATGACGGTGGACCCGCAACACATGCACTGTCACTCGCACACGCGCGCGCACACACACGCGCGCGCACACAAATTACAAATTACGAAACCTCCCCTCTGTGTAATCTTCATGAGGGGAGGTTTATTGTCCTAAAAATTAACAGTGTAATTTTGGAGGGGAGATTTTGACAATTTGAAAAAGTAGAGGGGATGTCCTGGTTGTTGCCCTACACCTCAAAGTGAAGCTAGCCATTTGGGGAACATACTTTATGCCGTTCAACTTGCCTCCCATTGTTTGAACATACTTTATGCCGTTCAACTTGCAAGGTTTTCTTAAAAGAACTAGTATTTTGATCTTAAATCTCAAAGAAACTATCCTTAATTTATATTTCTTCTGCAATGCTAAAACCATCAAAACTACTACCTTTACTAGAAATGGAGGGCTTTTATAAAGTCAATTTGGTAGGTAAAATGCTTATAGCCACAGGGTGTTGCATGCTTTCCCAAGTCTAGTTTTAGAACCAAATATGTTGTTAACATGCCATGCACATTGTTATGGTTCTTATAAAGTTCTCTTATTTTATCGGGTTGTGTGTTGTTCGCCTTATATTATTATTATTATTGTGTTGGGTTAATTACTTTAATGCCCTTTGTATGTTCTATTTAAGAGACCCTTGGGGTCTTGGTTATGAGGGGAATGAAAGAGTCTAGTTCTTGTCCCTTGTTGTGAGATCTTGGTGGCTCTCTCCTCTAACGAGCAACCTCGCATAGGCAGCTACAATTAAGGCTCCGTTGTATCCTCCACCACCATCACCCTCGACTCCCACCACTCCTCCGGCAAGTTATCGCTTTTACGGAAATAGTCCGTAACACACATCAGCTTGATATTATCAAATTCCTTTTTCCTGAAAAAACATATTTCCTTTCCAACAGTGTTTTTTTCCTCTATTTCCAAAATTATGTTTTCAGAAAAATAACTTAAGCAAATCCATAGTAGTCTATGTAGCAATTTTGAGAAACTTGAAGCAAATTTATAGTCTATGCACTTAGTTCTCCATGTATAAACTTAAATACCTGTTGATTTAGTTTCGCATCGTGAAATATTTCATGGTTGATGTGATGCCAGGCGATGTGACCGGATCGGATATAGTGCTCGAAGCAATTCTGGAAGCCGAAGTTGCTCGAAACGCCAAGCAATTCTTCTCCCTGCCCGAAAATCAAGTGCCTAAAGAATGAAATGGTAACACTGTCTGCTTCTCCAGAATAGCAAATTGCCATGAAAAACATACAGCATGTTGTGATTGTAGGAAATGTGAGCACAACCATCTTGCAAGCCTTTTGCTTAAGAAAAAATACTGCGTGCGTTACTCTCATTTAAAAATAAGTGCAGGAGTAAATACTGGCCGTTGATTTCCTGCAGAAATAACATGATTGATCAAAATACTGATCAACGGTCAGTATTTAATACCCTGAGTCGTAGGATATCAGATCATTGTCAGTATTTACTTCTGCACCTAGAAATAAATGAGAGTAACTCACCTAAAATTTGGGCCTTGCTTGGGCCCTGTTTGGCTGGGCGTTGTAGGTACAACATGCAATTGATTTTTCTGCCGCTGCATCAAACAGTTAAAATTGTGGTGAGCGGTGGCTGCTGTTGTTCCTTTTCTACCGTTGGTTTGAACGGACGGTATGAACAGAGGACAAGTGGCTGCCTTTATTACAGTAAAAAATACTATTAATTATTCAAATCACCCTGGGAGTTAGCATGATTACAGGTTGCACCTTTTAATCTTTTAAAATTACAAAAATCTCCCTTATAAGTTTAAGTTTATATTTCATAATCATGTTATGAAATGTAAACTTAAATGGGAAGTTTTGTAATTTCAAAAGATATAAGGGTGTAACCTGTAATTTCTCTAATTGGGAAGATTGAAAAATCAGATATTTTGATATGGATAAACCTAGTTCTTTTTTTAGTGAACTAGATTTTTTTTTTAAAATTGGTCCTAAATTTTAATCTACTTATTAATTAATATAAATTATGTGTTATAAGATTTATTAGTTGAAATAAGTGTAATATACTCATACTTTTTAGATTAATTGCATCTTTTAAGTATTCATTTCTTACTTTTTAAACCTTGAATATGTATGGCTCTGTTTGTATGTGTTTTTTTTTCTCCATTACATTTTTCAAAAAAAAAATGCAAATGTTTCGCCTTGATTTTGAAGTCTCGGATCCCAAATATGACGTTTTATGTCGGATTCAAACCGCAGGAGGGAGCTTCATTAAAGAACATTGTTTTATCATCTCCAACTGCCACAACTCACCCAAACAGGCTGGGTATGTTTGGCACGACGGTGCTGAACTTTTGCTCCGTTGATTTTGAACAAAAATGATATCTTCACGAATATGCAGTTGACTTAATGACAAGCATGACCATCGAGAAAAAAAATTAATTTTAAACATAAAAATGGATGAAGTTCCTTAGGTGAGTTCAAGTGGTCACGAACATAACCTAGAACTTAGGGTTGTCCTCTGGCTACACCCGGGCAAGCCTATTTGCCAAAGGGAACCACTATAATTGATGTTTGGCTAGGGTCTCATTTCACTCCGGTCATCGGCTCGCCGCGGCACACAAATTGGAAGGCCTTAATTAGGAATAATTGAAGTCAGGTGTGGATTGCAGAAGTGAGAGGGGCCTCAGAGAAATTTCATATGCACGTGAGAGTGAAAGTGGCGGTTTAAACCGAGGAAAAGTGAGGTGGCACAAAGACATTGGAAGTGGGGATGATGAGCTGGCGCGACAAGATTTGTCGTGAATACCTATCGCATACGGTGATGACAAAAAAAGGCTCCGTTTGCCACGGCAACGGTGGTCGTGAACATGACGGTTATTATGAACCGTAGTCCTTAAACACCGAACTTCAATTAAGGAACTTCGATTATGCTCAAATATAGTTTTTTTTCTTGGTGTCAGTCATAATCTTTGTAATATCAAACATATATTTTATGACGGTGATAATTTTTTCAATACGTGCAAATATCAAATAAATTTAAAGGGAATGCATGGTTTTGTGTTGCCCCAGAAAATATAGACAAAATTATTACTAGAGATTCTCGATTGTCGTGGTAGAAAATCGATTGTCGTGGTAGAAAATCGATTCCCTTTGATTGAAAATAGATTGTCATTATTTGCATGGTGTAGACCAAAAGAGACTTGAAATGAAAACATAAGGCATGGTGTAGGCTCTGTTTGGCAATGTGTTGGCAGTCATGAACATATGAGAGTTAAATTGTCATTCGTTAACGTTCGCCGAAGTAACTTCATTCATTTTTATGTTCAAACGGATGATGCTTGTTAGGTGATACTTAACAAATGATGGTTTAACTCATGCATTTACGACCACCATCACTGTGCCAAACGGAGCCGTATTTAGACATTAGTGAGATTATGAGTAAAGATATGACGCAATGGAGAAAAGATTCATGTAAGGACCCTGCTATGATGTGATAAAAGCATGATTTGGGTGGTTACACGTGTATCCGCACATTATAACCATCAAAAAATACTAATTGAAGTCCGCATGCACTGTAGTTTTGAGGGTATATTATTTTCATGATTTTGACTACATGCAAACCATTAAATAAATAAATAATATTCCTCACTAACCATGGTGGTTAGTGGGTAGTTACGACTTATGCGGGTGGTTATTCCAGTAGACTTCAATCTGCTCTTTGATCAGTGATTTGTTTCTATGAAGTTTTTCGGCAAGAAATTAGCAGCAGGACGAAAGATGAAATTTTAATCACATATAACGAATAAAGATTTTTATAATAAATGAAATCGATCAATAGCTTGCAGATAGTCAAAACTATTTTGCGATTTTCTAACTTTGGGGAGAAAAACACACCTAAAATAGAGTGCATATAGCCAAACTACTTTGCGGATAGCAATCGCCTTATAAGCGTCATTTGGTTAGGCGTTTGGAGGCTGCGTTTGAAGCAAACGCTGCCGGACGGCAGGTAAACAAACGGATCATCAGCAGCCTTTGCTCCGTTTTCTCGTGCAGCAAGGAGGAAAAGCCCTCAAATGTCACTTTTTGAGCTCCGCCACTCTCCCTCCCTCGGGTTCCAAAGCTCCCTTGATAATTCAATAGCGGCGTTTGGATAATCAGATGGAAGCTTTTGGATCGAAATTGGCTTTGAGCCAAAAACCAGTTCGCTTTAAGACTCTGTTTGGCGCAGCTGCCGCGACTGCAGAAGCAGTGGTGGGAAGCAATAGTGGAATAATCAGCTGTTTTGCAGAGTGGTGACATAATCTGTGAAATTGTTTGGATGAACAGCTTTTGCAGAGCTGTTTCAAACAGAGAAGTTGTTTAATCTGTTTGGCAAAACAGCTGTGTGGTGCACAGTTCAATTTTTTTGAACTTAAATACAATAAACAATAACATTAAAAAACAGTTAAATTTAATGCATTCTAAGTGCTCATTAACCAAATTGAAAAAAAACAACTGTTTCCAAAACGATTATTCCAGTCATGAAAATCATAAACGTGCTCTGTCATGCTGATGAAACATATCCCTCGATCATCGATCGTTAACTGCACACCAAAAAATAAATGTAATTACTGATCTTTTTATATATGTTTATAAATGTAAAAGTCATTATGATGTATACCTGTGATACTCCGTGAGTTGATCTGCAATGTAGTCCCTAATATTGGTCATTTCTGCAGCTCCCATTCCCTCAAATGAGCTTGGTGTTGTGTTCGGATTTGAATCGATAGTTCTTGGACGACTGTACTCCAAGACTGTGCGCTCCTTGAAGTTTTTCACCAAATTGCACCAGCCTTCTCTAAATCTATCTCTCGGCTACAAAGATCACAAAAAAGCAGAACATGTGATGTCTCCCAATTTGCAGAAATTCCACCTTCCATTGATTTACCCATCTATGAGAAAAATTAAAATTAATGCACACACACAGAGAGACATTGACACAAAAACATACACACAAAAACATACACCCACAAACACACGCACAAACACACACTTACACAATCACACACACAAACACACACTCACACAATTACACACACACATACACATTGTCACAAAGATAAACACACATGCAAACACACACACATACACACACATAAACATACACGTACACAATTACACTCACACATAAACACACACACACAAACACATACACAAACACACATACAAACACACATACAAACACATACACAAACACACATACAAACACACATACAAACACACATACAAACACATACACAAACACACAACCACACACAAACACACACACAAACACACATACAAACATACATACGCACCCTAAATACACACACACACACAAACACAATTATACACACACACACACACATTCCCAAACACCCTAAACACACAAACACAAACATACGCACACACAAACAAAATCATACAAAAACAAACACAAATCACACATACACAGACACACATACAAACATACATACACACCCTAAACACACAAACAAACACAATTATACGCACACACACATTCCCAAACACCATAAACACACAAACACAAACATACACGCACACACACACACACACACGCCATGAAAAAAATCACATTTAACAGTCGTTTAGGGAAAAGAAATCAAGAAAAATAAAGGCTATGTTCTGGAATTAGGAAAAAAAATGAAAGATAGAAATGAGGAAGCATTGACCCTCATCTGGAAGATGGCCGACAGGTAGCAGGTGGTCGGCCATGGCAGAAGAGGGTTAACGACTGCGTGGAGGCGAGCTCGGCGACGGCGACAAAATCGGAGTAGGCTAATGACTGGATTCAGGAAGCAGAAAAATGGCTTACCTGCGGTAGAAGAGAAGGGGGCTAGTCGACGACTTGGAGGCGAGCTCGGCGACGGCGACAAAATCGGAGCAGGCTTTGGACTGGAATCGGGAAGCAAAAATCGCCCCGAGGACTTGCCGTGGAAGATGAATCGCGCGAGCCGCGCGATTCCAGATTCGTGATAATTTTTCACGACTCTGGAACGCGGAATTTTGACGATTAGAGTGCGATGGCGACTCCAATCGCGGGCGTCAAATTCTTGTTTGACGCGGCTTATTGAAAAACAACAGTGTGCTGCTGTTGAAACGTGGAGCGAAACAGAGCCTTAGGGTGCGTTTGACTAAGCTGTTGCTGATGATAAGCTGCTGACGGAAAGCTGCTGACAGAAAAAGTGTTGTTTTTTAAAAACAGAGTTTTGTTAAAAAACTGTTTGAGTAAAATGGAGTTTGCAGAGCTTACCCATAAGCTGTTTTGTAAAAACTGTTTGGATAAAATGGAGTTTTGACAGTTTTTTTTAAATGAAATATAATATTCTTTTTTGAATTTTAAATACTTAAAAATAGTTTAAAATTACTACTACACGAAATACCAAATACAAATTTCATGTTTTTCAGACAACAAATATCAAAATTATGCTAAAACTCTTAAAGCTCTGATTCATCGGTTGCTTGCTAGTAGTGTCTTGTATCACCTACATTTGAGAAATTTTTTTTATTAGAACATCGTTTTAAATTATTGAAAATAGAAAATTTCAGTAATGAATATTACCTTCTTGACTCATAGAGTTGTTGTGCAATTGAATCCAGCAATGCTATCATCTCGTCCATGCCACCTGCCGTGTAAATGCATGCCTCAGACTGTCTCTGTGTGTCTGCTCCGGCTCCCGTACCCATTGTCTCACCTTTTGTAAAATCTGGATCTATACGTGAAGGATGCCTCCGGATGATATTATGCAAGACCATGGTCGCCAGGACAATCTGTGTCTGCTTCTTAAAACTATAGCTCGGCATGTCACGAAGTATTACCCATTTCTTCTTCCATACGCCAAATGTGCGTTCAATCACACTCCTAAGGGAAGACACACACACAAAAATACATACAAATACACACATATATAAATGCACACACATATACACAAATGCAAATACACACATACATATATACAAACATACACACACACTATACATACACACACACTAGCATACACACACACACAAATGCATATACACACACACACACACACACACACACACACAAACATACACACTCACAACCATACACACTCAAGAAGAAGAAGAAGAGATTACCGAGCGTCGAGCAGGGAGCGGGCGGGAGCAGCGAGCAGGGAGCGGGCGGGAGCAGAGGAGCGGGCGGGCGAGCAGCGGGCGAGCGGCGAGCAGGGAGCGGGCGGGAGCAGCGACGCGATTGGAAAGGGATCTAGGGCACGAGAGCAGCACAAGATCATCACGGGAGCAGCGACGCGATTCGACTGGAGATAATAATCGCGGTGGAGGCGTAGTATAAAGTAGCAGATAATTTAAAACTCCGTTTTTGAGCTTTTGATTCCCAAACATAAGCTTATGAGCAAAACTCTGTCTTTAGGCTGCCGCACTGGAGGCAATAAGCTTAGCCAAACTTTCCCGCAAACGACATTTGGGGGCGCGTTTCTTTATCAGTCAAAACCTAAAAAGAACACAATTTGGTTCACTTCACCCGACGGACGCCTCTCCCTCGCGCTTCTTCGGTATTTACGCACACTCTTCCTCGCCGCCGCCCGCCGCCGCCCGCCGCCGCCCGCCGCCGCCCGCTGCCTCTCGGAGTTTCTGGAAGGACGAAGGAGGAAGGAGCAAGGCCGGAGGGGTTTTCAGCTGTTTCTGCTCCCATTTTGTCGCGCCTGCTGGACGAAGATCGCTGATTTCGCACGCCTGCTGGACTAGGGCCGTGATTGCTGCTTCGCCGCCATTTCTGGAGGAGGGTCGCTGTTTCGTGAGGTGCCCGTTTCTGGAGGTATACCATCCATTAAATTGGTTTGTTTCATCGTTGATTTGGTCTAAATGTGGCTGTGTTGAGATTTTGCAGTCCAATTTTCAGTAAATATTGTGATAGTTTTTGAGATTTTGTATTCCATTTGTGAAAATGCAGTTCATTTGTCCAAATTTCGTTGGTTTTGCTGTTCATTTTCTGCAAATGTAGTTCATTTTGCAGTTCAATTGTGCTAATGTCGTTTATTTTGCATTTCATTTTGTCCAAATGCATTTCATTTTCCAAACGTCCAAACTTTATTTGCAGGCTCCGTTTCCATCAAGCGGTTACGACCGCATACAGGCCCGGTTCTTTATTTGTCTAAATCAGTAAATGCCATTTATTTTGCCGTCCATTTGTGCATATGCAGTCCAAATGTGGCCCGTGCAACTGCAAATTTAAAGTTGATGTGTTTGTGCCGTCCATTTCTAACGCCAGTCATTATGTTATTTTAGGTGTTTGTGTTGAGATTTTACACCGGTTCATTTCATCACTAATCAAGTGTATTCCGAGGAATTCTTTGCGCATTAAGCTAGGTTATATATATATATATATATATTTGGTATTCAATGGTTCAGTGTAGTGTAATTTTTTGGTATACAATGGTTCACACTTTTTTTGGTATTCAAGGGTTTTCATAGTTTTATATTATAGTAGGGCTATGAACTTGGAGGAGATTTGAAGACATGATTAAGGTTTAAAACAAAGATGATTGCCTTTAAAAAATTGTTTTATAACTTATGGGATTGATCTTCTATTTTACCGAACATATTGTCTTTTTTGAATGATTGATATAATTGAACAATATTCAAATCTATTACTCAATACTTAAATTACCGCGTAGACCTCATTACTTATGAGATTGGTATTCCATTTAAGAAAAAATGAAATTAGCATTTTGTTGTGCGTTTATAATATTTCATTTTGGTGTGTCAATAACGAGATGGGGGTGTAAATAAATTTTTTCAGACTGTCAATAACCAAAATATGTGTGTTTTTAACATTGCCCAAGAGAGCTCCTACTTCAAAAAATTAACGACAACGTGAACCTCCTTTTCCTACATCCATAACCGCATGTCTCCTTCTCGCTGCTCGCCTCCTTCATCGCGAGCGTCTTCTTTCGTCTCTTCCCTCCCGATTGTCGGAATTCTGCCGAGCGACCCTGTTCGTTCTCGCCTTGAAGCCGCTTTTGTGTAGTCCCGATCTCCTTCCTCTCTAGATCAACGAAGCTTGGAGTATTCCTCTCCTTTGAGATCAACACAGAAGTTTCTTGTCGATCTCTACTAGTCCAGAACCGGGAAGCTATTCGTCATCCCCTTCGTTTTCTGCCCTAGATTGCACATGCAACCATCTTTCATCTTCTCAGGCTTGCAAATAAATTTCACTCCATTTTCCATTTTGCCACTCCGTTTTCCATTTGTTTTTGTTTTCTAATCATATGAATTGCCTTACACCTTTGTTTTTCCCCCCTCGTTTTTCAATCTCAGTTCCAATCCAGAACCTTGCCAGGCTTGGGATTTTGATCACTTTTCCTTATTGTTACAATATTAGGGACCTTGTTGGGAAGATAAGATCGTGCCATGAGTGCAGCTTCAGGTATACAATTACTCTCAATCAACAATTGAGTGCCGTCCTCTAATTTTCCAAGCGCAATTTTTGTTAGGTTTTACTTTGTTGTATTTATTAATAAAAGGCTAATTTCGTTTGGGACCAAGGTTCACCCCCTTTGTTGAAGTCCACCATATGTTACCCAATTATCTTCTCCCTTCATAATTCGTTTAGATTTGTGATCTGTATGCATTAGGTATTATAACAATGGGTATTCCATAGGACATAATGTGCACTTCTCTAGTCAATAATAGAATACATAGTCGATTTATAAAATTATGAATGGCATCTTACTCCCTATATGTATAAAATTTATGTCTTTATTTGTTGATATGATCTCCCTATACATAAGGTGATGTTGCTACAAATTTGTTTGTATTATCTAGTTCTCACGGGTCAAGTTTAACAAGTTATTTTGGGTATTATATGCAATTTTATGAGTGGAACAATTCTATAGTAAAAATGGATGATAATTGGGAAACAAAATTTGATTTTGGAAAACAACAACCACCAAAACAATGTTTCTAAAAAATAGTTTTTTTGCACTGTTTTTTGAACAACTTTGCAAACAGAGTTTTACCCAAACAATTTTGTACTGCAAATTCCATTTTCACAGACAACTCCTTTTTCAAACTTTATTCATGACAACTCCCTTTTGATCAACAACAACCGAAACAAACACACCCTAAAACCGAATTTCTTGAATTCTTACCCTCCAACCTCTCGGTTTTGGGAAATTTTGCTCCAGACGACGCTCCTTCTTTACAATCGCCACGACGCAGCTTTCTCCAATCTCCCCCTCTTCCCCTGGTATCCGTTTTCTCTTTCTTCTTCCTTTATTCTTCATCCTCCCATACTTCTTCTTCCTCTGTTTATTCTCCTTCCCTCCAATGATCCCAAGGCTGTCAAAGGTGATGAGAGCCTGTGCAGTAGAGGGGATTCATCAGTACGCAGTTCTACTTCGCTAACCTTGTCAAAGTCGCCCCCTTCTATGATTGATTTTGACCTTTGCTTTCTTTTGCTCCATTTGACACGACGGTGGCGGTCGTGAGCCCTTTGGTTATGAATCGTCATTCCTGAACGACCGACCTCACCTAAGGAACTTCCTCCAGTTTTATGTTTTAAACTAGTTTTCTTTTATAAGCGGCGGTCATAACCATTGTCATGCCAAACATATATTCTATGACTGTGGCGTATTTTTTTCCAAACTAACCGGAGCAAAAACACCGCGCCAAACAGATCCTTAGTATGAAAGAAGATGAAAAGAATTCCTTGACTCTGAATACTATTGCTTGAGTTCAACATTTAAGTAAAATTAGAACTATAGTGGTTATGTTTTTCGTAATTATGATTGATTGGTAGGAGCATGAACGATTTGTTCAGTTTTTATTATTCAGATGGATAGCCATGATGCTTATCTGGTTGTGAGCATGTTAGGCCATATTGGGGTCTTGAGAGAAGGGTGGCGTTTATGAATGTAGTTATAAAAAATGTAGGTAGAATAAACTTTGCTGCTGAATAACCTTTGTAGTTCAATTTTAATTCTTGTGAATAAACTTTGTTGTTGAAGAACATTATTGATCAATTCTAATTATGCTAATTATTTTATCCCGCAGTCAAACAATAAAATTAACAATCAGAAAACCAATTTTGAAAAATTCCTTAAACCTAAACCTTATTCCCCAACCTTTTGGATATTCGCTTCTAAGAAACTAGTGGCCGCTGCTGCGATCTCACGCCTAACCACCTGAATAGTCCCTCTAGAGCTCCTCGCCTCCCTACGTCGCCTTCGCGGACCTCCGCCCTTTTGTGGCGCCGATGACAAGTCCTTGTCAAGGTCCGATAGCTTCCTATACCTCCATCGTGCACTGAGATCTCTGATACGTATCACGGGGAGCTCCTTGGTTGCGCCACCATCGCTAGAGGCTATCCATAACACCGACAAGTATTTCTTCGTTCTTACTACCCTCTTTTATTTCATCCAGCCATTACTCACTCCTTCAGGAATCGATTCCTTCCTCACACAACTGAGAGTCCCTCTGCAGCCATTGAGATTACCCTCTACTCTTCTCTAGCCACCCCCTGAGCCACCTCGCCCACCAACAAGCCTCTATATGACCAGTCTCTCCCCTCCAAACATCTCTTGAGCCTCCACAATAACTTCCACAACCTCCTCCACAATCCACCACCTCATTTTCTTGCTTCCCCAATCCTCATCCCCACGCAGCCTACTTAACAAGGGGTTGGATCCGTTGCTGCACTTTTGACCGTAGGGTATTTTCTCATGGGTCTTTTTACTCGTACACTGCAAGTCCGCAACATTAATTTATGCGAGTTCATTTGATCATTAGAATTAGTGCTCGTTTAATTTTCGCTGCCCCTATTTGTTGTTAATTTACTAAATTATTATTCCTAGTTTCTTGCCCATGGTAGAATTATTCCTATTGTTTTAAAATGTTAAAGACCCCTTTTCGCAAATCCTACAAATTCTAGATTAAAATTCTTCTTCTTTCTTGATGAGTAGATTTGTTGATGTAAATCAATATTCATTTTCTCTATTTTCTTTGGCAGAGCCAAATCGTTCTGCCCTAGCCAGCTAAGATCGATGACCAAAGGTTGTCACCGTCGTCTCCTCTTCACGAGATGCCCCGTTCACGGAACCAACATCACACTCTCTCATCGTCCAGAGCCACGTTTTCGTCCACCTCCTCCGCCGATTCTCTCAGGTCATGGTCTACTTCGACCTTGACTGCTCCTTGTCGTAGCTTTGAGTATCTTTTGGGTAAATTCCGCCCTCCTCATACTCAATTTAATTATCTTAGTCTTATACCACTCATTTAATTATCAAAAGCTTGCCTCGAACGTTCTCTCTATTTAAATTGTCGTTATTCATACATTATTATTTGAGATCGACGACCAGCGATTGTCATTGTCTTCTTCTCTTCCCGAGCCGACCCCGTTCACGGAACCAACATCACACTCTCCCATTGTCCAGAGCCACGTCTTCGTGCACCTCTTCCGCCGATTCCCTCAGGTCGTGGTCAACTTCGACTTTGACTGCTCCTTGTCGTAACTTTGTGTATCTTTTGGGTAAACTCCGCCCTCCTCCTGCTCCATTTAATTAGCTTAGTCTTATGCCACTCATTTAATTATCAAAAGCTTGCCTTGAACGTTCTCGTTGTTTAAATTATCGTTATTCATAAATTATTATTTGTGATTAAGCTTGTGGAAAATTACAAATGTTGCTTCAATTTGAGCTGTAAAACATTCAAGGATCTATCTCTCAAATAACGATTAACGATTCTTGAATTTCAAATGTAGAGAGTGATTCTGCGCGCAATATTCGAATTTTCCCTTTTGGCTTACATCATTTGCTTCACAGCATTCCTAAAATATTTTTATTTGTTTGCAAGATTTGATGCTTATAGCTCCCACTTAACATCTTGTGATAGAAGTGTCATTTCTCTTTCAGCAGATAGTTTATCCATCTCATGCATGGAAGGTTTGACAGTTTCCGATGCAAATTTGACGGTATACATCCACCCATCCATGACCAACAAAGTCCGGGGCGCCATTCTCACACAGCTTAGCTCCCTTCTCTTCAGGTGCGTTATCTTCCACCCATAGTTTTTTTTTTCAATTTTGTATGCTCTGGAAATTACATGATTTGTGAAGTGAAGATGAATGCCTGATTTGTACCTGCAACAAATTCCTTCCTTATACTACTCTGAACATAGAAATTGTGTTACAGGTACAGCGAGGACTTAGAAGGAGTGCTATTGGCTTACCAAGTGAATGTCAGGAATAAAGTTGCGAGGATTCTTCCAGGTTTGGTTCCACATTTTGGAGTAAAACTGAAGGCTACTCTACTTCTTTTTGCTCCTAAGCCCGACATGTTGATAGGTATGATTTAGTTATAATTATTAAATTGATTAGTTTTATCATGTGCGCTCTTAGGATTCATCAGATTCAGTTTTGTTGTATGGAGAAGTATCTCGAGCACGGAACACGATAAGAAATTATAGTAGAAACATAAATGTTAATTTAATAAAATAATGTTTTGACAGATTACTTCGCTATTAAGTTGGGTGATCAAGATATTTCTCGTAGTGAGTGTTTTAAATATTTTGGATCGATTGTTCAAAAAGGACGGAGGTATTGATAAAGATTGACACATAGAATCCAGACGGGTTGGTTGAAGTGGAAAGACATGTCAGGGATCTTATGTGATCGTAAAGTACCATGAAAACTCAAGTGCAAGTTTTACCGTACTGCATTTAGACCAACATTGGTCTATGGTTCTGAGTGTTGGGCAGTGAATTGTGTGCATGAGCAAAAAATGGGAGTTGCAGAGATGAGAATGCTTTGGTGGATGTGTGGACACACGAGACTGGATAAAATTAGGAATGAATATATTAGGGATAAGACATGAGTAACACCAATTACATAGAAGATGCGAGAAGCTTGACTAAGATGGTTTGGAAACGTACGAGGGAGACCATTAGAGGCACCTGTTAGGCATTGTGAGAGTCTAGTCACTAGTCACTAGACATGTTAGACGAGAGAGGGGTAGACCAATAAAGACTTGGAATGAAACTATAAGGAAAGACATGATGTACTTAGGCATTAGTGAGATTTTGGCAAAAGGTAGGGCACAATGGCGACGCGGTGTGAATAACAAAATACGGTTTGCAAATAACATTAGATTGAGCATCACCAGTTTCTTTCACGATCGGTGGACTAATATTCGTCGCCTTCATACACGTGTAGACTCGCCACGATGTCTCGTCGGCATGCGTGCGTCTCATCGGTGTGCGCGACCATAACATTGCCGCCGTCAGGAAAATTTGTCTTGTCCTCATGACAGTACTTGGCGGATTGGCGGAGGAAGTCATCCGGGGGCATCCACATGGCTTCGGACTCCGAACAGTTAAGCCAAGCAACAAGGACCTCCTTCGAACTAGAGTATCCCTGAAGGTGGTAGCGGCGATGAAGTATCTTGGCTGGGTAGTACGGCGTCAACGGTCGTCCTTCATCCGGACCAAAAGGAGTAAAGGACCGGGCTAGAAAATGGTCTCGCACCGGGACAGATGAGGCCCCCCATTAGAATCTTATGCACCAGATTCTTGAACTCATTCTTCTGCACATGGTCAGAATGGTACGGCCGTGCCAAGACTGCTGCGGTCTTAGGCTGGAGGAAATTGGCGTGGTTGGTCGACTGGGCTGGTTGCAGTCCTGCCGGAGGTTGGACGATGTCGGTGAGCGCGATGGGAGGCTCTTGGAGGTCCGTCTGGGAAGGGGGAGGCACATTGGACAGTCTGTTGGATCGTACAGAGGGAGTCCAGAGAGCGGAGTCACCTTCGAGGAGACATGACCTCCCACCGTGGAGGAACTGCATGGTCATAGTCGCACAGTTGATGTGTACATCGCCTAGCGTGTGAAGCCAATCCACCCCCAAAATGTCGTCGATACCTCCGAGGCCGAATGCGTAGAAGTTTGCGGTCACGGAATAGGACCCCACTGAGTGGGTCACGACAGTGCAACCACCATGAGCCGGACGACATTGCTCATCACCAAGGCGAACCGAAGAATTCAGGGAGGAATCAAGGGAAGCCGGAGCTGCTGCACCAGACGCTCAGAGAAGGTTGTGACCTGCGTCGCTGTCCACCATGATGATGTTTGGGCGTTCACAAAGCGTGCCCGAGACTCTCATGGTCTGCAGGACGGAGATCCCGCCCTCCGAGGCATATGATAACTCCAGGCGGTGGAACGTAGTCGTGGTGGGGTCGAAAGAGGTATCCTCCGCTGAAAGCTCCAGAGCCTCAAAGTCAGCCAAGGGAACCTCAGGGTAGATGTCACCTGTGATAGTGTGGAACTCCTTCACGGAGCACTCATAGTTGGGGAAGTAGGATTGGCGTCACCGAAAACACAAGCCCTTGCTGCGAAGCTCATTGTAATCACTGTTCGAGAGGTGCTTAGGGGTAGGTGAACGGTCCGACCGGTTTCCCCCAAGCGGTGGGCGCGATAAAGGAGCCGCGGCGGGTGGTCGTCAAGGCGGCCAAAGCTCGTGGTGGCCTGCCGTAGGAGTAAGTTGCTGAGGGAAGAGGTCGGCTTCCTCCAGACGCGCCTTGTCCATGGCGTTAGAGATTGTCTTGGGGTGGTGCGTGCGGAGATGAGAGAGGATATGTGGCGACAGTCCAACATGAAGAAGCCCAGGTAATGGTCGGGAGGCGGGCCGGGAACATAGGTGAACAATGCTACAAACTCATCAATATAGTCGTCAAGGCCGGTTGTCCGTCGGACGTCGCAAAGCCGCTCGATAGCGGAGCCGGAATAACGGGTGTCATACTGCTGGATTATCTCCTGCTTGAGCTCGCGACATGAGAGAAATTGTTTGAAATGGCGGAGCCACCGAGCCCAATGGGGCGCGGAGTCATTGAGGCCGACAAGAACAGTGGAGACTGTCCTGTTCCGTCATGAATTTGAGATCAAAGTATTGCTCTGCCTTGACAATCCCTGTTGGGTCGACACCAACGAAGGATGAAATGTCAAGGGAAAAAGCGGACCAACTCAGCTGGGGTTTTGCGGCGGTTCGAGCGGTTGTCTCAGTGGCACAACGCAAAGAAGGGAACCCCATGCGCTGGCGAGCCGGCGTCGGGGGTAGCGGAGGCGGTGGTCAAAGCTTCGAGGTAGTCGAGTTCTGAGTGGAGGGCGAGAAGCGAGGCGTGCATAGAGGCGAGGAATTGATTGTGGGACTCCATGCGACAAGTAAGGGCGTTGTCCGCGCTACCCGGAGCGGCGTCGGTGTGGGAGCTTGTGTTGGGAGCTATAGGGTCGGCGGATCGCTGTGCATGGACTGCGGGCCAAGAGGAAGGGTTGGATGATGGCCGCACGGGAGCAGCTAAGAACGACGGACGCGGGAGCAGGCGTCTTAGTTATTAAAGGCGCAAGACGCACCAAGACGCAAAGGGGTCTTGGAGCCTAGGCGCAAGGTTTAAGGCTTAGGCGCGTGCCTGACGAAGGCAGGGCGCAACCACATCCATTTTAAATAATCAGCATCAAACATCATTTCAGTTTCTCGATCAAATTTTTCATCTAGTCCACTAATTAATCATTCGTTACTATCGTTTATATCTCTTAAAAAATAGAATCAATGTGGTCACTTGCATCATATGTAAGTCTCAACGCACAATTATCTTTCACAAATACTAAATCAATAAAAAACTATTGAGTTCTTACATTATTTTTTTCTTAATTTTTGAAGAAAAAAATTTACAACAAAAATCTCATTCTAGCATGTCTTCTATATTCCAAAGCCGCAAATAAGGCGCACATGGGCGCAAACCTCTGAGCCTGGTGAGCCTTGAGTATTAGGCGCGCCTTTAATAATATAGCTAGGTGTTGGACTCCCTGAAACTGGTTGGAGATCACCGATTGGAGGCTGACGCGAAATCAGAAGTGCAAGTTGCAAGAGGAAGCGCAACACTGTGGAATGGATGGGTGCGGCCGCGGAGAGAGACACTGGTGCAAAGAGGCGGCGCAGAGAAGGTCGCAGGGAAGCTCTGGATACAAGATCAGAGGTGGAAGCTCTGGACTGAATCAGATGCGGAAGCAAACGGGGAAGCAGTGTCGCGAGATGTGCTCGACGTTGGATTGGGAGGCGCGTTTGGCAGTCAATCGCGTGAAGCGGAGCGGCCACGGGTCCGTCGTAGGAACAAAAAAAGCGGCGCGCGTGCGAGACAAACATGGATCGTAGGTCGCTGGGCGTAGCAGGCTTTGCACCGACAGCTATGAGTAAAGGGTGGCGCGGCAGGTCCGACCAAATTAATATGATCCCAAAGAGGAATCCGATAAGGGGAGGGCCGACAATTAGGAAAGAGAGAAGAGGGGAAAGTGGAAATGAGAAGAACTAGGGAGCTACCCTAAAAATTCATTCATTCAAAGATAAAACTCTAATACAAGAATACAACACCATTTATAGCAGTGAAGTGCAAATAATAAAATATGGTCTACGAATAGTAAAAAACAAAGCAACATTTAAATAGAAATAATTAAGTAGATCGAGCATCGACGGTCTCTTCCACGAGCGGTGGACTAGTATCAGTCGCCTACCTAGCATGTAAAATCTCCACGGCGTCTTGTCGGCGTGCATGACCGTAACAAACTTCCTTCTCCTTCGATGAATACTTGAGCAAATTACAAACAAGTTAATGTTGATAACAACTAGGGAAACACATAATGTGATATATATGTGAGAATGCGGAAAACAACTACGCATGTGAATAAATCCGAACAAGTCACAAGAGACTTGCAAATAATGATTACAAATTATAATACCAAAAACATTGAATAAGCATGCAATTTGACACTAAAGAAATCCTAACCAAACAATAAACTTACAATGCTTATGAGGTAGAAGGTTCGGTGGGTGTCTGATGTGGTTCCGGCGGTCGGAGAGACAACAGATGGCTGCACTTGGACAATCAGAATGGAAATGGAGAGTTGGGAGGGATTGATGATCAGCTGATTTAAGGTTTCAGGGACTGGATGTGGTCAGCCGGGCAAGGGAATGTATTTAAAGGGGGGTGAAGCTAGGTCGCAAGAGAGCACGTGGTGAAAGGGACACAAGGACGTGAAATGGGGAATCCAACAAGGGTTTCAGACCATGTTATTAATAAGGGTCCTGGAGCGTAGGCGCATGCACGCGTCTGACGCACGTGAGGCGCAAAAATGAAAAGAAAAAAGACATTTTTTTAATGAATAAATGTACATTCGTAAGGTTGTAATGATTCATTTATAGTTTGTGCTTTTAAGTGCATACCCAATTTCATTTGTGTTATTATATTATGAGTAGCCAAATAATAATTCAGTGAATTGGGTGCCCAGTTGACTGATTTTCAGTGAACTTGACACAATTCTAAAACTTCAATCAGGACTTTGATGGAATAATATTTGATACAATTGAAGCATACACCATCTATGTTAATTACTATGGTCTCTCATAGTCCCATTTTAGTGATCTCATTTCAGGGCAAATTAGATTCATGCCATGGATTCTTATGGTTTTCTTCTCATCCAATGAAAAACTCATTTTGAAGTCAGTTTATTTGAAGAGTCTCTGCATCCTTGCAGTATTACTTTCTTTCTTACCGACTCCTCAACTTTCACAGTATTCATCAACTCATTCTTATTTTGTCTTCCATGTTCCATTCTTAATAACATTTGCTTCTTCACTATACCATAAGTTTTCTTTTAGAAATCCGTAGTTGCAGGTTCATAAGCATACTCCTAAAAACAATTCTTGCATAATATGGTTTAAGTAATCTCTTCCAAAGCCAATGATCAAAATGAAAATTTTTATATATATTGGCCTCACATGCGTCTTAGGTGCGCCTAAGCGCACCTCAGATGCGCATGAGGCACCTCGCCGGCCTCTGACTTGCAGAGGTGGGGGTGGGGGGTGCATTTAAGGCGCACTTTTAATAACATAGATTTCAGTTCGGGTGATATTCTTAGATTGGAATTGAATGTCCATAGTTGGCCAGTAGTATGGGAGGAACAAAGATGAGGTGTAGCCTGTTCATTTTTGGAAGAATGGTGGCAAGTGAAGGCTGGGTGTATGCAGGAAGGGGGTAAACTCTAGGAGACGAGTGCAAAAGATGGGGGGAAATGAGAATTCTATGATGACCTGGGTCTCAGTTTAAGAAGGAAGTTGGGTGGCAGACAGTTTATTGGGGGGGGGGGATATTTTAGGATTTAATTGGTGGAATTGGGAATGAGCCAATGGGGTAGTGGTAAGCGATATGGTGTTCAATGAATTAGAGGTGGAAGTTATGGGAGTTAGGAGTAGTGAACCTATAATTAAGGGTTGTGGATAATGAGTTATGAAAGTTATGATGTAGTGGGATGGGGAAGTTATGGATGTTATACTGAAAGGTGGTGGATGTGGGGAGGGGTGGCCGGCCTACAGGTGTCCAGATGTGGTGACCGTAGGTGGTGGTGGCCGGAAGTGAAAAGGGAATTAGGTGTGGCTGGCCAAGTGAGAAATGGTGGGACTTTCGAAGTGGCGCACTAGGAAATCCGGCTTCACTACCAGATGATCAAAATGAGACATTTTTCACTCAACTTTCAATACCTATCAAATGAGCCTTCTACCTCTATTTATAGCTCAAGGAGAGGGTCATGAACGGTCATGATTCTCCGATCATGATGACATCCAAAAGCATATTAAATAATATTCAGAAAATACAAAGTAAAATACTAAATTTCTACGATCAACGATCTACTCGAGTTGAATGGTCGCGATCATGGAAATCCTCTCATCAAGGGGGTCGTGGGTTCAAATCCTCACCCCAACAACCTGCCGCCAAGGTTAAATAGATGCAGAGACGGGTTGGGGTGTATGAGTTGCGGTCCTGTTACGGTAGCCGGGCTGGGAATTGTGGGAATGGCCCAGGTGATGGTTGAGGCTTGCCTGGGACCCAGCCTGGTTCTGGGAGCTACGACCGTAACAAATGCTTTGTGATAATTTTCAATAATTATTCCATTGACCCATGTAATGACCTATTTATACAAAGGGCGTACCATATACTTCTATGTTTCAAGCAAACTAAAGAAAGAAAGCTGTACAAATTTTTAATAGAAAACAATAAAAAATACTCTGCATATAATATATTTTGAGAGGTGGTTGAATATGATTTCTGGATTTTTTTTTGATGTAAGCCTTGAGCGCAAATACTATTTTTTCACGCGCGAATCGTTATTTGAGAAAAATATTCTCAAGTGTTTTACGGTTCGAATCGAAGCCACATTTGTAATTTCTCACAAGATTAGTCCCAAATAATAATTTTTGAATAAAATGGCAATTAAAACAATGCGAACTCTCACACAAGCTTTTTGATAATTAATTGATTCACATAAGCTTAAGCTAATTAAATGGAGCAAGAGGAGGGCAGAGTTTACCCAAGATATACTCAAAGTTACGGCAAGTAGCAGACCATCCCAAGTCCAGTTGCACGAAGAGGTCGAGAAGGCTATCAACACAGTGGATTACCAGAATAAGGGTTACAGACTTGTAGTCGACAACAAGCAAAAGGAACAAGTGGGATAAGTAGGTCGCTGAAAGGGAAGGTCGAAGTCGGCAATCGCCTGAGGGAAGCGTTTGCTGGTCGGCGGAGGAGGTGGACGATTATGCGGCTCTGGACGGCGGGAGGATGACAGAAGTACGCGACATTCGCTCTGAGGGTTTGGTAGGCTCGTGGAGAGAAAATGAGCGGAAGCAGTCGCTGGTCGGCAATTACAGAGGCGGGCTCGGGCGCAATTCTCATGTTTTTGCCGATTAATAGAGGGAATGAACGATGTTCGTTGCCTCTATCTTTTTTGACTCTCTCTTTGACTCTCTCTTTAATTCGATTTTGGGCTTTTTTTGAGGAATCCAAGATTGGGCCAAATCATTTGTTTTCTAAACTTTCAACCAGATATTTCCCAAAATATTTCCCCAATGGATTCTTATTGATTGAGAATAACTTTTAAAATAGTCTAAATGAATTTTTCCTACTTAATCATATGCATCCTTAATTATTTAGAGTTTGTCTTTTTCATCCTCCTTGTTCGAAATTATCGAACAATTTATTCAGGCTCTCACCAGTTGGTCAAACCGATGAGCCAAAAAACTCAAAACAAGATTAGTGCACGGAAAATGAAAACTACATAATATAAATGAAAGAAATAAAAAAGATAACCATCGCATGAAGATATAAATTGTGTCCTCTGATGCGATGAAGGGTGCATCATTTTTGGTAGCTCATATCTTCATGAAAGATACATTGTATTGTAATGCAATCTTTTTGATGCCATGTTTTTAAAGGGACCTGTATTAAATAAAAGCTGTTGAATTTCCGCAGACAACATGACAACAATGAGGCAAGTTGATGCAGTGGTAGTCGGACAAGAATTACGCCAAATGAAAATGTAGTCTAAATGTAGTGCACGTGTGATATGAGACAACCGTCCCAAATTAAGATCCAGCAGCGAGCAATTAAAATTATGAAACAACTAAATACCAATTGCACGATTGTTTAACAAGCCAAGATGAATAAAGAACAATTAAAAGCAACCAGCGGAGTGAGTCGCAATTCCGTTCAAGTGCGCTGAATGCGCTCCACAAATTACACCCCAAAACGATAACAAACGTTCATGCGAATCAATACCCAGAACAAGAGTTTACACCAAAGCAATCAACATAAAGAGATGAAACATTCTTACCTAGACTTACTCATGTATGGGGGGGGGGGGGTGGCTTCGGGATGGGGAGGACACAGGTGTAGCGGGCCTTGGCACGCGAACGTCTCCACAAGTAGGCTGACCATCTCGTATATTAGTAGATCTGGGAGTCTGTGTTGGGGTAATGAGTTCTAGGTTGGCGTGTGGGGCTCGGGGTTGCAGGTAGAGGGGTTTGATTGAGGGCTGGCAGGCTACGGTCGAGATCAGGGAGTGATAAGGGTGCGGGAAGATTTATGAAGGGGACAATTATTATGTCCTGGTGTAGGGAAGACGGGGGGGGGGGAATCAGGGCTTCCTGGTTGGTGCTGGCTTGGAACGGGGGAGGAACCATGAGGCAGGGTAGTAGTTGGGGGCGGGGAAGAGGTAGAACGCCGACGGGAGTCGACGAGGAGGAGGAGAGGGCAAGGCAGAAGGTTTGCAGGACAGGGAAGAACGAATGGGCGGCGGATTACACGAACGGCAGCGCAACCCAGAGCCCACCGGGGAAGACCAGCCGATTGTAAGAGTAGCAACTACCGATCCCCCAAACAGACCACAAGCATGAGTATATATAAAGGAAATAAAGTTAGGGCATCCCGATGGACGACCCATAATGATTGGGCCGATCGGGGTCAAATACAACACAATAATTAAAGTAATATAGTAAAAAGATTCAGAGCGACCATCCAGGCGCATCCGCAGACTCAGATCGCCAAATGGGCCACCGATCACCGCCTTCTGCGGGAATAAACGCGCATTGGACGTCGATCGCCATCAACTCCTCCCGACTTGAAAGCACTCATCTCCGGTGAGTGAAGACGATCGTACTCTCGGCGTAAGTCCGGGGTGAGTCTCTCGAACTCCTCAGCAGAAATCCAAGTGTCATCAGAAATCGGGCCGACGAGCCAATAAACAAGGTAGTGCAGAACCATACAACCACCCATCGTCGTGAAGTCGTGACCAATGATCTGTAAAGCATCTTCGGTGGGCATATGCGACTGTCGAAGCGATGTATCTCTGTCTGGGATGGGTGCTGGTCGGACTGCCGGCTAGGTGGTGTGGTCCCTCGAGCGGTGCTTAACCGTCCTTGACTGCCTGGGCAAGGTGGGTACCAAGATGCTAGAAGAGGGTGGGGCAAACTGTGGCTCAGGGGTAGCTAGATACAATGAGTCCACATACACTCGCTCCTCGAAGTAAGGAGTTAAATCCTCCACATTGAACACCCGGTGAATTCTCATTGTTGGTGGGATATCAACCTCATAAGTATTTGTACCAAATCATCGAGTAACTGTATAAGGGCCCATTCGACGAGCACTTAATTTCTTTGTTTCCCTTTGTGGGAGCCTCTCAGGTCGAAGATGGATCAAAACTTGGTCTCCAACATCAAAAACTTGTTCCCACCTGTGCTGATCCGCCCGAGCTTTATAAATTTCATTACTGACGACGATCTTTCTTCGGACTGTCTCATGTAGTGCGTGTATATGCTGAATGAATGACTCAGCGGACTCACTAGGTCGGGCCTCTAGCGGGACGTCTACCAGGTCGACAGGTTTCCTAGACTCGTAACCTAAAATGACATGAAATGGACTAAGACCGGTGGTCCTATTGACCGAACTATTGTATGCAAACTCTGCGACAAGCAGGATGGAATCCCAGGTCGATGGGCTATGCCGAACGAGACAACGCAACTGTGTCCCAAGACTACGGTTGATAACTTCCGTTTGTCCATCCGTCCATGGGTGATAGGCGGTGGAGAATTGGAGTGTTGTACCGGTCTTCTTCCACAACGTCTTCCAAAAATAACTCAAAAAACGAACGTCGTGGTCAGAAACAATAGAAGTAGGTAGCCCATGGTACTTGAATACTTCCTTGAAAGATAGAGCCGCCACGTGGGGGGACATCGTACGTCTTGTGACATGGGATAAAGTGGGCCATTTTCGAGAAGCGGTCCACGACAACGAAAACTGAGTCAAATTTCCTCAGCTTGCGGGGGAGCCGAAGTACAAAATCCAAGCTAATATCTGCGCAGGGCTTATGGGGAATAGGCAATGGAGTGTATAGACCTGTGGGCTGTCAGGATCCCTTTGCCGTATGGCAGACACGACAATGACAAATGACCTGGGTAACATCCCTCTTCAAGCCAGGCCAAAAGAAACGGTCCTCCACTAACGCAATTGTCTTGTCGCACCCAAAATGTTTTGCGGCCCCACCCGCATGCAGCTCCCAAACGAGAAAGTCTCGAAGGGAGGTCTGTGGCACACAGAGGCGAGACCCATAACATAGATAACCCTCTGAAATGATAAAACCCTCGCGGGGCTCCAGAGGATCCCTCAACAAGGCAGAGTAGATCTCGCCAAAATCTGGGCACTCGGGGTAGTAATATCGAACACGCTCAAATCCCTCCACTTGCGCGCTCATGGTCTGGAGAATAGTGACTTGGTGCCTCAACGCATCAGCCAGCTTGTTCTCAACACCAGCTCCGTGCTTGAGAACGTACTGATACTCCCGCATGAACATCACCCATTTCGCGTGGCGGTGGCCTAACTTTTTCTGTGAGTCCAGATATCGCAGGACCTGATGATCAAAATACAACACAAACTCCTTGTGTAGGACATAGTGACGCCAGTATCAGAATGCCTGTACGACTGTGTAGAACTCTCGATCATAATTGAAGTACTTCTGCCGGGCTTCATTCAGTTTCTCACTGAAGTAAGCGACTGGATGACCCTCCTGGCTCAGCACTCCTCCGATGCCCACTCCAAATGCGTCACACGCTACCTCAAAAGCCTTCAAAAGATCCAGAAGAGGCAAAACAGGAGCAGTCGATAGCCTCTTCTTTATTTCCTCAAATGCTTGGGTGGTCGCCGCGCTCCAGGCAAAATCCCCCTTACAGAGGCAGCTTGTAATAGGGGTCATGATCAAACTAAACCCTTGAACAAACCTCCTGTAAAAGATGACGAGGTCGTGGAATCTCCGTGCCTCGTGGATATTGGTCGGGACGGGCCACTCGCTAATCGATTTGACCTTATCGGGGTCAACCAAAATACCGGACCGCGAAATGATATATCCTAAGAAATGTACCGATTGGGTCAAGAATGAGCACTTCTTCAAGTTGATATAAAAGTGCTCCTTCCGAAGGAGGCCGAATACCATTCGAATGTGGCCCAAGTGCTCTGTGCGATCTCGACTATAAATCAGGATATCGTCAAAATAGACCACTAGGAACTTGCCCATGTAGGGCCGAAGAATCTGCATCATCACTCTCATGAATTTGCTCGGCGCATTCGATAGTCCGAACGACATAACCAACCACTTATATAGGCCATCTTTTGTTTTGAAAGCCATCTTCCATTCAGCACCCTCTTGAACCCTAATCTGATTGTACCCGCTCCTCAGGTCGATCTTCGTGAAGATCTGGGAACCAGCCATCACATCGAGGAGGTCATCGAGACGGGGAATTGGAAAATGATACGTTACCGTAATTTTGTTGATTGCACGACTGTCGATACACATGCGCCAACTCCCATCCTTCTTCGGGGTAAGAAGGGCAGGAACGACACACGGACTCAGACTCTCCCAAATGAAGTTCTTCCGAAGGAGATCGTCAACCTACCGTTTCAGCTCGGCATGCTTTTTCAGGTTCAAGCGATAGTGGGGAAGGTTGGGCAAATATGCCCCCGGGACAAAATCAATGGCGTGCTGGATATCCCTCATAGGAGGGAGCTAATCGGGGAGCTCCTCAGGCATGATGTCAGTATATTCGGCCAGCAGGCGTCGAATGTCGGGATCCACACTCTCCAACTCGGTGGTGGTGTCAGAAGCCAATGCGGCGGCCACCACGTACATGACTCCCGACTCTAAGCTCTCACGCAGGAAATCACCCTTCCTCAGGATGCGTAGAGGCCTGGCTGACCCGACACTAATGGACGACTCGACCTGGCCCTTGGGGGAATCCCGAGGCTGGGTCGGGGTGAGGATGATCTTTCACCCCCTATCAAAGAAGACACACGTGTTGGAATGACCATAACATGTGGCTTCGCGATCTTAAAGCTATGGGCAACCCAGAAGAACATGTGCAACGTCCATCGGGGTGACGTCGCACCAAACCTTGTCCTCAACGAACGCTAGCCGGATCTGCACAAGACACCTCTGCGTAACTTGAATGGTCGACTTGTCCACCTAGAGGACGCGATAAGGATGCAGATGAGGCTCGGTAGACAGCTGCATCCTCTCTAAGCCTCTCTTTGCCACGATATTCACGCAACTGCCACCATCAATGACGAGTTTGCAGGGGCCGCATGCACTCTGAAAATACGTGGAGAAAATCGATGTGTGGCGCTAATCCTCTTCGGCACGTGGGGTGTGCAGTAGGCGACGGATGACTCCCAACTCTAAAGATCTCTCAACGTCGCTCTCCTAACCATCCTCAACCTCAACAGTAATCTCCTCCACCACCGCGTCGTCTATCTCAGTATTTGCCTCGCCTTCGTCCCTAATCAGCAGGTTCCTCGTGGGGCATTGAGCGACAATGTGTACTCTTTCTGAGCATCGAAAGCACTGTCCTGGCCCGGGTTTAGGGACTCCCGAGACAATAGCTTTGCTCTTAGCATCTGATGGAATGCGGGGAGGGGCGTCAGATCGATGTGCAGTCGGCCTCGGTCCAGCGAGGCGTAGGTAGTTCTCATACTTTGGTGCGAGTTGGAACACCTGCTCGATCGTCTCCATGCGGTGTGGAATAATCTCTCATCGTATCTCTGCCTTCAGTCCGACTCTAAATCTTGACACAGTCACAATGGGTTTCTCCAAGATGTCACTCCTCACTACCAGCTCGTCGAATCAGGTCATGTACTCGACAACGAAGAGTGATCCCTGCCGCAACGAATAGAGTTGGTCGAGAAGCTGATCTTGATAGGACGTAGGGAGGTATTTATCCCTCAATCACTGTTTCATTTCAGTCCAACGGGTGACAGGATAATACCCATCTCTCTCCAACGATCTCTCAACGCTAATGCAGAACATTTTGCCTTGCCCGGAAGCTTCATCTTGGCGAACCGATCTCGCCGCTTGTCGCTCATTTCGTACCAGTCAAAGAAGTGATCCATATCCAAGAGCCAGTCGCTAAAAGCCTTCGGTTCAAGGTGACCATCGAAGGAATGCGCGTCAATTTGAAGGCGCCGAATGAGGTCGTCCTCAGCCGGGGTATTCTCTTGGCAAGGCGCCACATAATCATCATATGGCTCATCATAATCATAATCGTGTCGTGCAGGTGGGTCACGATCTCGTCGAGCCGGTGGCAGACGCGGCTCGTAAGGCGGCCCGGGGTTACCCCTCGGGGCGGGGTTGCGTCGTTAATCATGTGCAGGCTTGGGGGTCCGTCTCCGTGGAGCGGGGTCCTGACGTTGTGGCTCCCTAATTCGTCGATCGGGCGGGGGTGAGACATCCCATGGATCTTCCAAGGGTTCCTCATAACGTGGTGCTAGGGCTGGACTTCTATGGGCTCCTATCTGGTAGACTAGTGTTGACCCTAGCTATGTCGTTCTTAATGGTGGCGAATTGTTCGAGGACTATGCGTTGAAACTCTGCGGCCGTCATGTCCGAATTAGAATTGGCGGCCCGATCATCGGTGACGTTCTGGTTAGACATTAGGGTTCAAAACAACCTATCACTACGTAGCATGCAATGTGACCCGAACCTCCCTCTGATATCAAAATGATGCAGTGGTAGCCGGACAGGAATTACACTAAATAAAAATGCAGTCTAAATGCAATGCACGTGTGATATGAGACAACCGTCCCAAATTAAGATCCAACAAAGAGCAACTAAAATTATAAAGCATCTAAATACCAATCGCACGATTGTTTAACAAGTCAAGACAAATAAAGAACAATGAAAACCAACCAACGAAGTGAGACGCAATTCCGTTCAAGTGTGTTGAATGCGCTCCGCAAATTACACCACAAAACGATAACAAACGTTCATGCGAATCAATACCCAGAACAAGACTTTACACCAAAGCAATCAACATAAAAAGATGAAACATTCTTACCTAGACTTACTCATGCATGTGTGGGGGGGGGGGCTACGAGATGGGGAGAAGCTGGTGTAGCGGGCCTTGGAACGCGAACGTCTCCACATGTAGGCTGACTGGCTAGTAGATCTGGGAGTCTGGTTTGGGGTAAGGGGTTCTGGGTTGGCGTGTGGGGCTCAGGGTTCCAAGTAGAGGGGTTTGATTGAGGGCTGGCGTGCTACGGTCGGGATCGAGGAGCGATAAGGGTGCAAGAAGATTTATGGAGGGGACAATTATTATGGCCGGGTGTAGGGAAGGTGGAGGGGGGGAGTCGAGGCTTCCTGGTTGGTGCTGTCCTAGAACGGTGGCGGAACCATGAGGCGGGGTAGTCGCTGGGGGCGGGGAAGAGGTGGAAAGCCGGCGGGAGTCGACGGGGAGGAGATGGTGGGGCGAAAGGGTTGCAGGCCGGGGAAGAGCGAACGAGCAGCAGATTACATGGACGGCAGCGCAACCTGGAGTCCACCGGGGAATACTAGCCGGTTGCAAGAATATCAACTACCGATCCCCCAAATAGACCACAAGGATGAGCATATATAGAGGAAATAAAGTTAGGACATCCCGATGGACGGCCCATAACGATTGGGCCGATCGGAGCCAAATACAACACAAAATAACAAAAGTAATATTGTAAAAAGATTCGGAGCGACCATCCGGGCGCATCCGCGGCTCGGATCGCCCAAATGGGCCGGCGATCACGGCCTCCTGCGGGTATAACCGCGCGTGGGCCGTCAATCGCCATCACAAGTCAGGGCAATCATCAAACATAACCAAACTTTTTGTTATTGATTTCTCAGTTCAATCACTAAACCAAAGCAATTCATCAAACATGATTATCGGTGATTATATATGTTTCAATGCAGCAATGCCTAAGGTCTCCGAGGACCTATCAAAAGAAAGATGGAAAACACGAGGATGATTTCTATTGAGAAAAAGCAGACATACCAAAACCTCACATAGAACTATTGTAGGAAGATGCAAAAAAAGGAAATTATTAGTAAGTAGATGGGGACTTCAGGCATTTGCAAGAAGGAATATTTTCCTAGTACGGGTATGTGCTATAAGAAAACATGGATGTGCTCTTTCTGTATTTATAATGTTGATTTTACAAGAGGGGTGATTTCACAAGAGTGAAAGCCTTCTAAAAGAGGGACCCGTGATCCGAGAATCAGATCATAGGTAGAACTGAATGATCATGGCTATCCAATGGTCTTATCAAAAGATGGAGGTTGTCATTGAGACTGAGAAAAGTCAGCCTGTTGTGACCTCCCGATCTGGATTCGGCGATGCGACCGACTGAGAAGGCGTTCCCCGATTGAGGGGCCGAATCTCCCGACAGTGCCATGGTTGGAAACTTTTGGTACCTGTGAGAGAAGGAGAAAAGAGGAGGAGAGGAAGAGAAGAAGAGGTAGAGAGAGGAGAAGGGAGGCGAAGAGGGAGATGACGATCGGCTAAAGAAATTCCGATTCGGGAAGAGTCGCGCCAACTAGGGTTCCCGCTCGGGAATAGAGGGAGAGATTAGAGAGAGAGAGAAATTGGAGAAATAACTTGCTTGTCATCCCAACATCCCAAACCGGACCATATAGGTCCCAACATCAAACCCAAAATCAAATTGTTCGTTCCCCTCACCTGGGCTTACTACAAGTGAGATCAAAAAGTAAAATAGATTACGAAATACGACACAATAACATATGATAAAGTCACGCGGTCCCGACCGATGGACGATGTTGATACGTGCGGCCCCAATATGGATCTGGTGCATCGAGCGCAGTAACATCACTGCCGTCATCAGAAGACAGCTTGTCCTTAAGCTGCGGTGGAATGTTGACCAAGGGAGCTTGCGGCGGAGGCCCAACAAACAACTTGAGCTGAGAAATGTGGAAGACATCACGAATCCGGGCCTCAGGGGCAAGGCCGAGGCGGTAGGCCACGTCGCCAATGCGTTCGATGATGAGAAAAGGCCCAAAGAACTTGGGGCTCAACTTGTTGGAGGGGGGTCGAGTCGTGGAAACCTGACGAAAAGGGCGGCGCCGCACCCACTCCCAATCACCCACGGCGAAGGTGAGGTCTCTATGCCCCGGTTGTATGCAACTTTCATTCTCTGTTGGGCCTGCAACAGGCAATTCTGGGCAGTCTGCAAAAGGTGTCATGATCCTCCAGCTCTCAGTCAATGGCCGCTAGTCAAATCGAGCCACCCGTGTAGGACAAGAGGCGGGGAGGATCCCTATCGTAGATAAGGCGAAACAGTGTGGTCTGCTGTGTCGTGTGGTAGGCCGTGTTGTAACAGTATTCGACCCAAGACATCCAATGCGGTCAATCCCGCGGTCGATCCCCTGTCATGCGCCGCAAGTACATCTCCAGAGTGCATTTGACCACCTCGGTCTGGCCATCAGACTGGGGGTGGTATGCCGATGAAAAGGTCAATTTGGTGCCGCTAAGTGAGAAAAGCTCTTTCCAAAAGTTACTTGTAAAGATTTTATCTCGGTCCGAGACAAGCGTCTCCAGCATGCCATGCAGCTGAAAGATCTCCTGAAAGAACACCCGTGCGACGTGCTCGGCCACATGCGGCCGCGCCAAGGGAATGAAGTGGGCTCCCTTCGAGAACCTGTCCACCACCACCATCAAAATGCATTTGCCGTGAACCGAAGACAACCCTTCAACAAAATTCATAGCCCAAATCTGCGTAGGGACCGGTAAGGGCTGAATTAATTCGTCCGGAAGGTGGTGACCGACCTTGTTTTGTTGGCATACGACACACGCAGAGATGAATTCGTGGACGTGTCGACGCATGCCCTTCCAATAGAATTCCGTGCAAAGGTGTTGGAGAGTGCGGTGAACACCTTCGTGGCTGCAGGAGTGGACGTTGTCCTAAATGGTGAGAATGAGGGGTGATGTCGGATCCACGTACAACCTATCACGATAATAGAGCAACTCTTGACGGGCTGTCCATTGCGTATCTGTGAGGCCCTGCTCTGCCCAGTGGAGCAACTCAGATAGACTGGAAGAAGCGTGGTTCTCCTGACGAAACAAGGATAGGAGGTCGGCCGTCGGAAAGGAAATAACATTGATGGTGGCATCTGTTGGAGTGTCCCAGCGGGATAGCGCTTCCGCGGCACCGTTGAGTGCCTCAGCCTTGCGTTCCACCTGAAAATCGAAGCCGAGCAACTTGCTCACCCATCGCTGTTGTGGCACGGTAGTGAGGCGTTGCTCTAGGAGGTATTTGAGGTTTTAGTGATCTGTTCGAATAGTGAAGGAACGGCCCCATAAGTAAGGCCTCCAATGCTGGATGGCCTTGGCGAGCCCAATGAGCTCTTGCTCATACGCCGGTAACTTCCGATGGTGAATGGCCGTCTGGCGGCTGAAATAGGCGATGGGGTGGTCCTCCTGCTGTAGCACCGCGCCATAGACTAAGCCGGACGCGTCACACTCGACGAGAAACAATACTGTGAAGTCCGAAAGACGGAGAATCAGGGAGGACTGCAATGCCGCTTGAAGAGAATGGAAAGCCCGTGTCGCCGTATCCGTCCATACAAATGTGTTATTCCGAAGCAAGCTGATCAAGGGGGCAGCGATGCTACCGTAATCGCAGATGAATCGGCGGTAATAGCCCATGAGGCCGAGAAAGCCACGAATGTCGGTGATGTTTTGCGGCAGAGACCAGGATGCCACACCCTCGAGCTTGGTCGGGTCGGCCGAGACCCCTGAGTGATCCACCACATGGCCCAAGTAAGTGATCGAACGCTGCCCAGACGAGCACTTTGAAGGCTTATGAACCAATTGGTGCGTGTGCGCCAAACTGAGGACGACCCGTACATGGTATAAGTGCTCCTCCCAAGATTTGCTATACATCGAAATATCATCAAAAAAAATAGAACGGACTTGCGGAGGAAGGGTTGGAATACCTCGTTCATCAATGCCTGACATGTAGATGACGCGTTCGTTAGGCCGAACGACATAACAAAAAACTCAAAGTGGTCGTGGTGCGTCCGGAATGCAGTTTTTCCATGTCCGCATCCTCCATGCGGACTTGATGGTACCCGAAAAACAAGTCGAGCTTGGAGAAGAAGTCTGCCCCATGTAGCTCGTCCAGAAGTTCCTCCACTACCGGAATGGGAAACTTGCCTTTGACCGTAATAACGTTGAGGGCCCGATAGTCCACGCACATGCGCCACGAGTTGTGCTTCTTGTGCACCAACAGTATCGGGGAAGAGAAGGGGGAAACGCTGCGACGAATGAGTCCCTGCTTGAGGAGGAGGTCGCATTGCCGCTTGATCTCGTCCTTCTGGAGGAAGGGGTAGCGGTATGGTCGCACCACCACCGGAGCCGCCCCTGGAAGGAGGAAAATGCGATGGTACTGCCGCCGCCACGATGGAATGCCCAAGCGCGGACTGTATAACTCGGGACACGATCGGATAAGGAAAGCAAGATCCGCTGATGGTCCACCGACTGGTGTGTTGGAGCGGCCAACGGCTTTGTATGGACTAAAAAGGAGGAAGGAGACTGCTCGGGAACCTGTCCTTGCCACTGTATCAAACGAGAGCTGGCGTGCCATGAGATGGTCATACGATCAAAGTCCCATGTGCGGGGTCCCAAAGTGCGCAACCAACGAACTCTCAACACAATGTCGAAGCCCCGAAGGTCGACGAGAAGGAGGCCAGTCTGGAAAGAAGACCCGTCCACAGCGAAAGCTACGTGCCGACATACCCCAGGCACTACATCTGCTGGCCGTTTGCCACCGCCACCCTGACGTGGCTGCGCAAAACATACAGAAAGTGAAGCTAGAGGGCCTTGTCCTGGTGGATGAAACTGTGTGTACTGCTGATGTTCAAAAGAGCGAGGAATGGTGTATCGGCGACCGTCACAAAGAGCTGAATGGTGCATCCCTCCTGCGGCTCGACTAAGGCGTGGAGAGAGGTGTGGTTTGCTCGAATCGTTGAACCCCTCGGCTTCCTCCTCTTGTGGGTTGTAAACTTCCAACCAAAATAGGCGCTTGCACTGATGAGTTGGTGTATACAACTCATCATAATTGAAATATAAGCCCTTCTCACGGCAGGCTGCCATCTCCGGGCGGGACAAACGACGGCGAAAAGTGGGTCGTGGGGCTGGTCCCCCTCCGACGGCTGTGAAGTAGCAAAATGTGGTGGTGCTCGAGGGAGGCCGATCCAAGGCGAGCCGGCGCTCAAACGCGCGTGCAAGGCTCATAGCCGTCAAGAGGTCCGGTGGCTTCTGAAATTCCACATCCCAACGGAGCCGGTCGGGTAACCCGACGGTAAAGTGTGGGACTTGTTGGGACGGTAACACGGTCGTGGCGCTGGAGAGTAACAACTGAAATTGCTCCAGGTAGGTGTCGATGGAGCCGGTGTACTTGAGAGCAATAAGGTCACCGCGAGGGTTGCCCGACATTGCCGGTCCAAAGCGGATGGTGCGGGCTGCCCTGAATTCATCCCACGAGGTGGTAGGGTGCTCCTGAAGAAGTTGAGTGACCCATAGTTGCGCCGGTCCTAGGAGGTGGAACGAGGCAATGCCGATACGCTCGTCGTCCGGGGTATGTTGGTTAGCGAAGAATAACTCGCAGCGTGTAAGCCGTGGTAGGGGATCTTCGCGACCCTCATATATTGGGAAGTCCATACGAACGAAACGATTTCCGGAGTAGGCGTCGCCGCGAGGAGGAGCTGACTCCACCCAACTCTCAGACGGTGATGTCGTGGAGTGCGGCTGTGGCGGGGAAACACCCTGGAGGGAGTCCAAGCGCGCATTTAGGGCGTCCATTTTATCATTTTGGGTGGAGAACATCGATTGGAAGAACTCCATGAGTCGGGAGAGAGAGGGGCCACCGTCGACCATGGGAAAGGGGGGTAGTGTTGGAGGCGGCCGCAACCCGACGGTTTCCCGTGCGGGCGGAAGTGGTGCGGCCGGTCGGCGAAATCCGGTGAGAGCGGCGCGGTATGTGCCAGGTAGAGAAGTCCCGACGTTTGGCTCTGATACCAAGTTGTTGTAACCTCCCGATCTTGATCTGGTGATGAGACCGACTGAGGAGGCGTTCCCCGGTGGAGGGGCCGAATCTTCCGACGGTGCTATGGTTGGAAACTTCTGGTACCTGTGAGAGGAGAAAGGAGGAGGAGAGGAAGATAAGAAGAGTTAGAGAGAGAGGAGAAGGAAGGGAGGCGGAGAGGGAGACGACGATCGGCAGAAGAAATTCCGATTCGGGAAGAGTCGCGCCAGCTAGGGTTCCCACTCGGGAATAGAGAGAGAGATGGAGAGATTAGAGAGAGAGAAATTGGAGAAATAACTTGTTTGCCATTCCAACACCCAAAATCGGACCATATAGGTCCCAACATCAAACCCAAAATCAAATTGTTCGCGCCCCTCACCTGGACTTACTACAAGTGAGATCAAAGACTAAAATAGATTACAAAATACGACACAATAACGTATGATAAAGTCATGCGGTCCCGGCCGGTGGACAACTCTGATACGTGTGGCCCCAATATGGATCGGGTGCGTCGAGCGCCATAACAAAGACACACATGAAGATCGATTGTCCATGAAAAAATTGAGTAATATCGATGCTCGTTAAATATGAACCATTGGATCATCAAGTAATAAGCTGGCGCACCAGTTAAAGTGTTACCATGTGATCTTGAGGTCACGGGCTCGAGTCCTGGAAGCAGACTTTTGGAAAAATGCAGGGTAAGGTTTACCTACATTTCACCATTGTGGTGGGACCCTTCACCTGACCCTCGCCACAAGGGGATGCTCTGTGCACGAGCTCTTTTTTTAGCTTGTATTAGGGCTGCCCTCATGCCTATTTATTACATGCAATTTAATAAAAAAATCATTCTTTCAACACTTTAAAGGAAATATATAAAACTCTATCTCCACCCCATTTCGAGAGAGATCGAGAGAGATCGAGAGAGATCGAGAGATACAGAGAGAGATCGAGAGAGAGAGATCGAGAGATTGAGATCGAGAGAGAGGGAGGGAGGGAGGGAGGGAGAATCAATATTGTACTAATTTCTCATAATAAATTCATTTTTCAATACAAGTATTTATACATATATATAGAAAGGAGTGGTGACAAAACTCCATCCTAAGATGTGAGACTAATCCCTAATGATGAAATGAATTCTAAATGGGTTGTTGTATGGGTCATTGTACAAGTTATCTTAACACCCCCACATGCTGGAGCATACAAATCTTAGGAACCAACCTTGAAGAAAAACTAGTGATATAGTGGTCGTGGTAAGACCTTGGTAAGAATATCAGCAATTTACCTGACATCAGGGACATGTCTTAAGTCTAATTTTTTTAGCTGAACATTCTTCCGAAAAAAGTGACAATCAACCTCGATGTGCTTGGTACATTCATGAAACACATGATTCTTGACAATATGGATAACAAATTCATTATTAAAAAATAGAGTGATCGGAAAGGAGAGTTTGACACTCAGGTCTTTCAGAAGGCTTTTCAACCACGTAAATTCAAAAATGATTGAATGACATTGAACGATACTAAGCTTCTGTAATTGAGCGTGCAACCACAGTTTGTTTCTTTCTTTGTCGGGTGACAATGTGTCCGCCAAAGCTTGTGCAGTATCCACTTATGAATTGTCGATCATCCAGGGAGCCAACATAGTCAGCATCAAAATAAACAATTAGTGATAAGGAAGAGGAAGACTTACACAAGCCTTGTCCAGGAGCAGTCTTCATATATTAAAGGATGCACTCAACTGTCTGAAGGTGAGAGATCTGTGGATCATGCATAAAACGACTAACAACTACAATTACCTCACCGACAAATGATATATCAAGTCTTGTAACTGTGAAATAGACCAGCTTGCCCACAAAATTGCAATAGTTCTCTGAGTTAGGAAGGAGCAGATCAGAGTCGGAGGCATGTACACAATGCGTGTGGTTTATATCCATGTGCGTGTTAGCAAGATTGCATCCATAATAGCCAGCGTTATGAAGAAGACCAAGATAGTACTTTCGTTGAGATAGGGGAAGGTCATCACGACGACTGACTACCTCTATACCGAGAAAGTTTCAGAGCTTTCCCAAATCTTTAGTCTGAAATGCGTGCCAAATACTTTTTTATCATATCATGCGTATGCCTTTGAGATAATCGCCTATAATCAAAATATCAACATACATCGCGAACAACCCGACTGAATTTGTCAGATCAAGCCAGAGGAGACTGTTTGAGATCATAGAGAGATTTCTCGAGGTGACAGACAAGAGATTCACCCATGGTTTCAAAACCAGGAGGTTATTTCATGTAGTCAGTCTCAACGAGATCACCATTCAGAAAGATATTTTTGATGTCCAATTGATGCAACTGCCAAGGTATTGCAAATCGATATCATCCGCAAACAATAAACATCAAGGTATTGCTTGTTGGATATGTCTGGTGAGCTCATCTAAGATAAGGGTAAAGAGATAAGGGCTGAAAGCTAAACCTTGATGCAAGTCAATAGTGATAGAGAATTCCTGTGTTAATCCTCCAGATGTCCTCAACCTTGATGCAAGTCAATAGTGATAGAGAATTCCTGTGTTAATCCTCCAGATGTCCTCACCCTTGTCACTGAATTTGTATACATATCTTTGATTGTGTCAATATATGATATATTTACACCTTTCTTTTCTAAGACTGTCCATAAGATCTCTCTTGGAACTCTATCATAAGCCTTCTCAAGATCAATAAACAACATATGCAAATCTTGTTTTCTTTCTTGATAGTTGTCAATGAGTCTCCTCAAGAGATGTATAGCTTCTAACTTTTATCTAATAATATTATATAATAATGAAAAATTCATTCTTTCACTACTGAAGCTCTAGTCTGAATTTTAAATAATTTTGATTTTCTATAATAGATCTCTTCTTCTGCAGCTTGTCATGGGGAATTAGTCCCCATAATTTCCAATATATGACATTATTTTACCAGGCTACAATGATTTTGATGTTCACATAGAATAATGAATTAGTGGATGTATTGCTATTTTGATGGGGTTATGAGATAATTATCAGAATGATGAAAACAAGGTTAGCATGATTGGTCAATTTCTTAAAAACTCATCCAAAACCTCCCTCTGGTTTCTGTACTAATGGCAATGCTTCTGATTTTAGTTTTTTTTTTCTGTGATATATTGATCTGAAATTGTTTTTTTTTTTTGGATTTTGTGCTTATGTACAGTTAATTCTGTAGCGAAAAAATGAATCTGACTTTTGGTAATTATATTAATAGGTAACTATCACTTACATACATAATTTTTTCTTAAATATAATTAGATTAAGCATGCATTTCTTGTATACAGTATTGAATACAAACCAATAATATGTTTATTACTGCTTTAGAAGGGAAGGTTGTAAAGATAGGAAGGGAATCAATACATGCTATAGTGCTCGGGTTTTCTTCAGCAGCCATTATGCGGGGAGACATCCGTGAAGAGTTCAAGTTTCAAATTGTAAGATGATTGCTCACTCATTAATATTCCCCGTTCTCCTGAATTGCAAATTTTGCCACTTGTTTAATTATTACTTTTACATTTTTTTCTTGTTTGTTAATTACTTTTACATTTTTTACATACAGGAAAAGGGTACTGAGACTTATATCTGCAAATCTCACAAGGGACACAGAATCAAAGTTGGTAGCATTATCCGATTTGCTCTCAAAAGGTAAAAAATGGTAAAGGTGAAGATAAGTTTATGTTAAAAGGCCAGGTATCGCAAGTTACAAGCTTTTTAGCACCTAAAGATGATATTTCATATGGTTTTAAAAAAACATTTATGCATGCTAAAGGGTTAAATCAATAATTGATCGCATCTTCGTTACAAAAATCATAGAAGTTATCTCAAGATTTAAAAAAATAAATATGCCTTAACCCCCTCCCCCTCCCCTCTTTTTTAATACGAAGTCCACATAGGCGGACCCAACATGATTTTTCAGTGAGGACATGCAATAAAATATTTAAAAAAGACTAATACAGACTATAGACAGCGGTTTATGTAAAAACCATTGTCTATGCTCGAATAGACAACGGTTTTTATATAAACCGCTGTCTATTCTAGGGTTCAGGGTAGAATAGACAGCGGTTTATATAAAAACCGTTGTCTATACTCGATAAGACAATGATTTTTATATAAACCGCTGTTTATTTTAGGGTTCAGGGTAGAATAGGCTATAGACAGCGATTTTTACATAAATTGCTGTCTATTCCCATTTTTTTTTAAAAAAAAGGCACCCAACGCCAAAGACGGGCGAATAGCCTTAAAAATTAAACTTTTTTGTATTTTAAAACATATAATATACATACTTTATACTTAATATAATTTTTTTTGAGTGTGGACGGCCGCCCACACTGGGCCTTTAATAGGTCCGCCCATGGAAGTCCCCTCACATTCTCAATCAAACAAACAAAAATGAAATATCAGCTAACAGAAAAAAGCTATGGAAGGCTCTGTCAAATAGAGACACACTGGCTATTCGCCTCCCAGAAAATGTTACCATCATTAGATCTCTAAACACTTGGACCACGAGAAATCCAAGTGTGATACACATCCAGAACCTTCAAAAACAATCATCGAATAGGAGAACTTATTGCGTACATGCAACGGAAATTATTCGGACCATTCGATGCCCCAACAACAGATGACATGTGACTTAGCATATACTAAAAAACTGTTAAAAATATTTGTTATTTGCTTGTTTTAGAGTTTTTGTATCCCATTCTGATGCTCAAAACAAATGTGCATGCAGATTTCAATATCTGCCGAGTGATGAGTGAGATGTAAACGATCGTTATGAGCAACTTACGATCATTTACTATCGGTGAACGACTGCACATCACTCATAGCGATCATTTACACTTCAATCTACCATTATTTCAAAAGAATCACACTAAACAAACATGAGCTTGGTAGCAGTGGCGACATCACTGTGACAAAGGATGTAAGTTTGCTTCTGATGCCTTTATGCAAATGATTTCTTGCCAAATAGAGTCTTGCCTCAAACAACAAACCACAACATCAACTGAGGCAAGAAAATCAGTGATGCCCTGCATTAATCTACCCTTAGAAAAAGTAGACTGGCAAAATCACAAAGTGAACTAACAGCCACAATTTGTCTCCCCCCTCCTAAAAAAAAATGCTGCCGAGTGAGGTTTTAGTAAAGCATTGCTATAGCTAAGTTTAACTCTTAAGCACTAATTGTCCTCTGCAATATTTGGAATGTTTAAAAATTCTTTTACAAACCCTACAAAATTAGTCTTTTTTGAAATAAAAAAAATAAGGTAGTAATGGGAATCCTATACAAAAAGAAAATTATATTTTCCTCATCTTAAAGTAATGTTCATAGAATTCGGTTTTGAACTGCTACTTTTGTCCTTTTTTTGTCATGCAGTATGGATGAAGAAATACTGCATATTTCAGGGTCTCTTATGCCACCTAACACTGGATGCATACATTGGTTATCTAAATGTGGCATGGAGCATGATCCACATACCAAAAGGTGTGACCCTCTCTCTCTCTCTCTCTCTTCCCTAGATGTCAACATTTGATGACATTTGAATATTTTGTGAATGATATGTTTCAAGGAAAGTTTGGTTCACAGATCTGTGATGTTATTGCATCTTATTTAAAGGTGTTATTACTAGTAAATCATATTTGGCTACTAGCAAACTATTACTGATAACAAACCATGATTTCTAAAAATGGCTATTCATAAACCATTTTGTTCTTAGCAAACCACAAAAATATTTTTTAAAAAATTCTAACCATATAATATTGTTAGCCTACTCATCCATTTAAAACTAAAGGAAGAAATGTGAAGTTGTTATGAAAACATTTACAACACAACATCTCTTCAAAAAGGGCAGCAGCAATCATAATTTCCCTCATTTTACAAAAACTGCCAATGAGCATGCTGTATGTTACAACCTTAGGAACAAGACCATGTGACTGCATCTCCCAGACTGTGGCGGAACTCCATCAGTGCCTGAAAACAAAGCCGGAGCCGCTTCTGCTTGCCACTTGGTATGGAAGAATAACATTCTGATCAAGCATGTCAGCAAGCAGCTTTCTCGCAGAGGGAAGCATACTTGTCTTAAAAAGACCATTCAACAAAGCATTCAGCAGACCACTCTTTACTAACAAATGTTATAAACAGTTGCAGTCATATACATTTGGCAAAGAGCTTAATAGCTCCCTCTGGTAGAATAAGCGCTCTAGGCTTTATCTTGCAGAGTAGAATGAGCGTATGATCCTATCATTCCTATGAGACTACTGAAGGCATCGTGGGTTCACTGGGTTGGAGTGTTTTCTTCGGTTATCATGGTTTCCAGGACGAGATGGGATTCTTCGAAGCAACAAAATTGGGCAAAGAGATGCAACGACTCTGAGTGATGCCACGTTTGGCGTGTCGTTGAAAGGCTGTCGGCAAGCCCAGGATAAGAAGGTGAGGGCATATTCTAGGTTGGGTAGGCGGACAACAACGGGTGAGATATCCTCGTCGGGTTGCAAGATGTCGGTGAGGGAATCTTCCCATTGGGGAGTACATTTTTATTGAAGTAGTGGATGAGAAGGTGGAACAGGCATTCGAATTTTCATTCGAGTGATGGCAAAGGCGCTTTAGCGCGGGTTTGGAGCTGGCGATAGTGTGGTGCTTTTGTGCGGGGAGTTCGGCATTGGGAATGAAGGTGGCCGAGGAAAAAGGAACACACTAGGGGGACGTAGCCGAGGGATTTCATCAGGTCGAGGTAGATTGCCTGAGCAGATGTCGTCAATTTGAGGGAGGCACGATGGAGACGCTGGCAGGAGGCATAATGGAGACACAAGCAGGAGACGCGATGGAGACACAAGCAGGAGACGCGATGGACACACGGGCAGGAGGCGTGATGGAGCAGGTGTGTAAATGCTAGGGCTCCACACCAGGGTATGGGAGGGAGTTGGTTTTGAGGGGATTTGCTAATATCAAATAAGAGGACTTCCAAATAATGACTAAAAATGATAAATTGTTTTGTTTGCTAAAAGTCTATCAGGGTTTGCTAGTAACAACACTCTTATTTAATTCTAACGACTATTTTGTTGACCCATACACTCGAATAATAATTTTCTAATTGAAAATTGAATGGCATTTTTTTGGGGAATGAACATGATTTAAGTTTAAATTTTCCTTTTAGCTACTTCTGACTCTTATTCCATGCTCTAACCCCAAAACCATTTTTCTCTTGGGTATTGCAACTGAAATTTACTGAATTTAAAGACCGGAATATGTTACTTGAAGCATGCACACGAATAATTGCAGGAGTGCGAAGAGACGCCTAGAGAAAGAACGAGATTCAGGCTCCTCCCATTCCGCTGTTCCTCGGCGCCCCCACAAATGTAGGAGAACCAGGAGGGAATGATCCAGGTGAGATTATGCCCAGTCAATAAATGGAAATTTAAAGGGCTAGTTTCATATTAATTTCGCTCTGTAATTGACATCTAGAGTAGGATCAAGATTCAGGCTCCTCATGCACTGCTGAATGAAGGCGCCCGGACAAATCTCCGAGAACTGAAAAGAGATGATCCAAGTTTTCAAAGCTTTGTATTTGATTCTGCAATATTTATGTATGTTTAAATATGGTATGCCCAATTAAATATATTGTACTAGTTAGGGGTTATAAAGCAAGGGGCATTTAAATGTGTACACTGAAAATATCCTTTATTCATGAAACTGCTGCTAAATTTTTTAAAAATGAATGAGCAAGTCTATGGTTTTGCTGCTAATTTTTTTTAAAAATTAAGGTCCGATTCATGCTGTCGTAACCGTTTGACCGGTGAAAATAAGTCGCTCCAAACGGAGCCATAATCAAATGATCAAAATGTTAAACAAATTGCTGAGGATAAATGTTGATAGTTTTGTCATTTTTGTGGGTGTTAGCGAGCTGGTTGTGTTAGATATGCCCCCAGTAGTTATAACTCATATTCAACCAAAAAGCTTAAACGGTAGGCCAGGATAAATCGTACGGTATATATGAGAATACATATTTTTCGTGTGGTATATACACGTAAACATATTTCTCGTATATCCTTCATGTGGGGCTGGGTTATATATATATATATATCCAATATATTTAGGGTCATGCTATATGCAGACTAGTTTTGAATTTATGCAGTTCATGGATAAATGCATGTCAAACTAAAAACTCATAGAACCTGTGAACTCGTTCAGAAATTAGCCTGCATGTAGCCATTTTCAAATACACGGCCTGCAAATAGCCAAAGTGGGGACTGCATATAGTAAATGCGTATATTTATCAACATTATTATATTCAACTTTGAGTCATGATGTTGAATAAAAGGAAAAATTGAGAATAATATGCGCCCAGAGGTTAGTGTGAGATGATTTTCTAATGAATATATTTATTAAATGAGTGTACTTTTGAGTGTTTGGCAGTGAATTGTGCAAATAAATAAAAATGGGGAGTTGCGAAGATGAGAATGCTTCGGTGGATGTGTGGACATATGAGGCTACATAAAATTAGGAATGAATGTATCGGGCATAAGACATGAGTGACATCAATTGAAGAAAAGGTGCGAGAAGCTCAACTAAGATGGTTTGGACACGTACAAAGGAAACCAGGCATTGCGAGAGTTGAGTCGCTAGGCATGTTAAACGGGGAAGGGGTACACCAATAAAGACTTGTAATGAAACTATAGGAAAGACATGATGTACTTACGCATTAGTGAGATTACGAATAAAGTGCATAATGGCGCCAAAGAATACATATAGCCAAACCCACTATAGTGGGATAAAGGCATTGTTGTATATTTATTAAATGAATTTGTTAATATGGATTTTTCTGTTGGTTTTTGAAGGGCAGGTTCATTTATGTTATGTGGATGTAGTAAAAAATACTACTACCAACTGCATGAATAAGAGGTATTTGGTTTATAGCTCCGTTTGGTGTAGTGGTGGCGGTTGTAAATGTGATTGTTCGTGAACGTCCGACCTCATTCAAGAAACTTCGTCCACTTGTGTTAAAAACTAGTCTTATTTTATTGGCGGTGATCGCAACCATTGTCATGCCAATCATCCATTCTATTGTTTGCAGTGGTGTTTTGGTCCAAACTCACCGTAGCAAAAACACTGCGCCAAAAGACGCCTATATCTTTATAGTATTAAAAGGGAAAAGTTGTCTTTGGCAAACATTCAAAGTTGTCAATTATACCCACTTAAAAAATTTAATGATTTGACATATATTATAATTCTATTTCAAAAAAATTAAAACATAAAGTCCATTAAAATAATTTCATTATCCCAAAATTAAAAGTAACGATAAAAATCCCCAAAATCCAAAATAAAAATTAGCAGACCTCCTACACCTACTATGATAAGTTGTCATTAGACATGTCAGCGGTCTATTCGAGAAAAGTTGTCATTATGCATATCAACAATATTTTCGAGAAGTTGTCATTAAATCAATTAAATTTATTAAAGTTAATTAATTAATAATATATTTATTTATTTTAAACTGTATTAAATAATTGATGTGAGTGGAGCCTTTAAGCTATCACAGTTGAGATACTGTTGTGATTAGCCGTAGAGACGGAGCTCTGTGTCTGTCACTCCTTTCTTTATAAGCTAAGATTTGAGCCTTTGTAGCCATTTGAAGATGAAACACTGGTGTTTCTTTTAATATTTTATCATAATAATTCAAGTTCGTTATTTTCCCCAAAAAATATGAATATTTTCTTAGATTTAAGTTCCATCTTATAATCATTGTATGAATATTTAGCAATTTTTAATGGCAATTGTTAACGACAACTCGTTATTTGGCTAGTCGCACCCTAAAATTTCATAATTTTTTCGTCTTTTCGAAATAAGTCTTGTACATGCAATTTTAGGAAAAGTGCTCACCACGAAAGTTGTAGATCTCGTCGAGATCTACAACTTTCGTGTTGATCACATTTCCTAAAAATGCATGTACAGGGCGTACTTTGCAAATATGCCCAGATTTTGCGCCTTTCAGAAATACGCCTTGTACATGCAATTTCAGGAAAAATGTTCAACACAGAAAGTTGTAGATCTCGTCGAGATCTACAACTTTTGTGTTGAACACTTTCGCTGAAATTGCATGTACAAGACGTATTTCGAAAAGGCGCGAAAAATTAAGAGATTTTGGGGTGCGACTAGCCAATAATGGGTTGCGGTTAACAATCACCTTTTTAATTAAAAAAACATTCATCAAATATGTATGTTTAGCAAATATTTTTGCGCCGCAATTTTGCTCCTCTGAATGTTTGACACGAGAACGGTTATGACCGCCGCCAAGAAAAGGAAATTAGTTTTGAGCATGAAAGCCGTCGAAGTTGTTTAGATGAGGTCGGACGTTCAATAACGACGGTTCATAACCACTACATTCACGATTGCCACCGCCGTGCCAAATGGAGTCAAAGTGTCATCTCGGAATATTTCGCATGAAAATAAATAGATTACAAATATTTGGAATTAGAAATATTCAGCTATTGCTGGAAAAGAGAAAGCCGATCCTCGGATCGCCATCAAATTTTTGGAAAAGCTTTTTCTCGTTGTCCTGAAACAGTTGGTCCTCGGTACGATTATTGGATCGTAAAGTTGTCATCGTAAAGCGACGGTTTATCAATTTGATTGATCTCCGGTGATCACCGCCTGTAAGCCGATTTGCGCGAATACAGAGCCATGCTAAATCTGAGTCCAATGCTATTTTTGGATCCGAGATTGGTTGGGAAGGAAAAAAATTATTTCTAGACTAAATTCTCTCGTGTAACAAATTATCAAAATTAATTAAGACTTTGTTTGACACAGTGGTGACACTCGTGAATGCAGTGGTAATGAACTGTCATTCGTGAACATCCAACCACACCTAAAAAAATTCATGCATTTTATGCTCAAAACTAGTTTATTTTCTTGGTAGCGATTACGACCTTTGTCTTGTCAAACATATATTATATGATAATGTCGTTTTTGACCAAATTCATTGGAGCAAATAAGTCGCGTCAAACAGAAGCCTAATTACGTTTCTACCTTCTCATTTCTAATATGCGACCCGAATAGCAAAATTGAAATTAAGATTAATCTTAATTTCAATAAACTTGATAGTGAGAGGTTTTAATATAGTAATTTGGTTGGTGTGGAGCATCTTAGGTTAGGTTGATTGCCTCACATTTAGAGAAGTTTGAATTTGTCACAATAAATTGCTTAGTAATTGCCGAGTGTCCGTAGCACAAAAAATATTTGGGGTATCAATGTAGCACCTTTAGCTGTGAGAACTTAATGAATATATACTATATTAAAATAGAAAAGCATTAAAAAAAATTATTTAACTCATTTTTATTAAAAAAAATTCAATTTCTTTCAATTATGTATTTTTTTCCTTTAATTTTTCTTAAAAATATGCTAAAGATTTTTTATCTACAATAAAAAATGTGCTCTATAAGCCACTCGGAAACTCTTGTTCACATGAAAAAATGAGCGGGACGCTCGGGGGTTTGCGAGCAACGAGAGTGCTGTCACATTGGGGCATTGTAGCGATCCTCTCGTTCGCACGAAAAAATGAGTGTTGCGCTCGAGGGTTTGCGAGAGGCAGGTGTTGAAACCGGAAGCCGGCTTCTGTGGAGTCCGAACTTTTGGGGACAGACCGCACACTTTCTTTGCCTAGCGAGCTTGGCTGACCGAAAACTTAGAACTTGAAACTGACCCAGGGCTCCAGCATTGAGGTCCCATCACACACCCGTAAGATCTTAGAGCGCTTCCCCTCCTTAGCCTGTGCTGAGCTAAGGGCACCTCAGAAAGCGCTATAAGACAAGAGTAAGAGAACTAGAAAGCTTGCCATCTGAGGTACCATTGGGCCTATTTATAGTTTTTAAAACTTGGTCTGCAAATAGCGTAACTCCGCTGTTCTAGATGGCTATTCGCAGCCAAAAGCGGTCTGCCAACAGCCACTTCACTGTTCTGGATGGCTATTCACAGCCCTGCAAGGACATCCAGATAATTTTACCTCTAGACCCTACTGGGCGAGTTCCCCATGAAGGCGCCACTCGCCTAAAGGTGCAAGTGTTATGGTAAACCAGGCACTCGCCTCCGCGACACTCCATCATGGGTAAATGCGAGATCTACGACCACTTGCCTTGCTCAACGCCAAGTAACTGAAGGCGTCGACAACACTCGCCTCACTCAACGCCAAGAGCAGTAGGCGTCAAAAACACTCGCCTCACTCAACGCCAAACGACGGGCTCGCGCGGCTTGCTCGGCGAACACTAGATTGCACATGTTACTGGGCGAGTGGTTCTCGAAGCTTCCACTCGCATGGGGCGGCGAATGCTCGATAGGGCTAACACTCGCCCCCTCCAAATGAGCTAGGGCGAGTGCGGGCCTAGCCTGCCCAACTAGCCTCGTGCCTGCCTTACCCCAATCTAGGCGAGCCGAGCTGCACCGATGCACTCGCACCCCCTGGCCACGTGACAGGGCCGGCTCCTGTCGATTCCACTCGTCGGATATGGGGTTGTACACTAGGGGCCCGACATACACTGTCATGACTCATGATAATATATCCATATGCGGATGCTTTCTCTTATAAACTTAGAATCAAGCCTATCCCTGATGTGGGAGAAAATGACTGTTTTTTTTCCTGCTTTTCAAGTAATATATGATATTATAGGGTTATTTACCGAGACCTCCACTCGATGTTTAAGTTTGAACAACGCAAATTGCAATGTCACTGAGAAGCGGCATAGCCTTTGTGATCGGCAATTATGCGCTCGCATGGAAGGCGCGATCCAAGGGGGGCGATTACACATATTTGTAGTTGTCACTGAGAAGCGGCATAGCCTTTGTGATCGGCAATTATGCGCTCGAATGGAAGGCGCGATCCAAGGGGGGGGGGGGGGGGGGGGGCGATTACACATATTTGTAGTTGTCACTGAGAAGGCATAGCCTTTGTGATCGGCAATTATGCGCTCGAATGGAAGGCGCGATCCAAGGGGGCGATTACACATATTTGTAGTGGTCACTGAGAAGCGGCATAACCTTTGTGATCGGCAATTATGCGCTCGAATGGAAGGCGCGATCCAAGGGGGGGGGGGGGGGCGATTACACATATTTGTAGTTGTCACTGAGAAGCGGCATAGCCTTTGTGATCGGCAATTATGCGATCGAATGGAAGGCGTGATCCAAGGGGGGCGATTACACATATTTGTAGTTGGTGGCTTCGACAACGGGAAGCTGAGGCGGCCAACTAAGCAAGGGTCTGTGTGCGAGGGTAGTGTCAATGGCTCCAATGTGAAATGAAACTCCAGCCCTTCAATGAGGAATGGAGCGAAAATGGAGTTTTGATCTTTCTCACTACACCGGCCCTCTAAAAACGAGCCCGTTTTCAAATGGCAAAATATTCAAATCGATCCTTAAGGTTTGGGGGGCATTTGAAATCAGTCCTATAGTTTGGATTGTTTGAAATTGGTCCTCAACCTTTCCAATTTCTTTGAAATCAATCCCATTTCACTTTGAAGTTGCTGAGTCAGACGTTTAATTACTTAATATGGTCATTAATTGCTGAGTAAGAACTAGAATGTTTATTTTTAATTTCCTCCCGTAATTTATTTTTATTTCCCCTAAACTTGCGCTCCCAACATCAACCCTTAAACCTTCGCCGACTTCGACTTCCCCCAGCCTATGACTTCCATCGGCACGCCCTCCATATTCGCCAGCATCCACCTCCTTCGGCGACATCAAGTCTGTCGTGTTAGGGATATCCGCCTCCTCCCCCATCTTCTATCTTCTGTAGTTAAAAAGTTGTTTTAATTGTATTAATTTCAAGCTAAGCGATTTCGTTAATACTACTAATATTGTGTAGGTGAATAAAATAATATATTAGTACACGTGGATTGTTGTGCAATTGGCACCGGCCGCGAGTACGGAACTCGTCGCGGACAATAGCAACGGAAGCGTATTTTTCAGCAAATAGTGGCGCGCACCAATTCAAGAAACAGTTCGAGTTTCCAAAACACAGAGAAAACACAGATGACAAGAGATATACGTGGTTCAGAGTTAAGCTCCTAATCCACGGGGAGAGCGTGCCGGATCCACTAAACAAAAATATCTGATTACAACACATGCACTCACGATCCTCAACGGATCGACACTAACCTAGAATAGGGAATAAAGAACAACAAGAGAACAAAGAAAAACTCCCCATATCGGCAGCCTGGATCTGAATCTGATTGCCGCCGGAGGAATCTGCACCCAGCCACCGCCGTGAGCCCCCTCTCCTCCCTGGATACAGCCCGCCAAACCGCCGTCCTCCACCGGAGATGAACTCGATGCGCCGCTGTGCCCTAAATCGGGTAACTCGATCTTCCCTCTGCCACACGCCGTTGCCCTCCCGCCAAGAAAGCCGCTGCCCTCTTCAAGATGAAGGAACCGCAGCCTTATGCCCTCTTTCACCGCCGGAGCTGCCGCCGCGCTGAATCGCCGGAGCCACCGAAGAAAGAAACCTACACCCACCGCTGCCGTGGATCCCCTCTCCTTCACCGGAAGATGGAGCCGATGCTGCTACCGTGCACTAGATCGGAACTCCGATCAATCTTCCGCCGCCTCCGTCGACAACCCGCTCGCCTGCAGGATCTGTCGCCGCTGTTGCCTGAGAAGAACCGCCGGCCCAAGATTGGGCCCTATGCCGCCGGAGAAGAAGCCCTAGGAACGCGCTTGCCGCCGCTCCTCTTCCTCCTTGATGTCGCCGATCTTCTCCGAAGCGAGCCCGGGATTCCGAAGCCGCCGCCTCTCTACCACTCGATCTTGGCCGGAGAAGAAAACCTAGATCGGCCGCCGCTGCTCTTCTTGGTCTCGATGTCGCCGGAAAAGAAGGGCCTAGATCGCTTGCCGCTGCTGCCGCCGGCGTATCTCCGAAGTCGCCGCCGGAGAAGAAGACCCTCGATCGCCTTCCGCCGCTCCTCCTCGCGATTCTACCGCTCCTCTTCACTTCGCGATTTAGGTTAGGTTAGGATAAATGAATCGAATACTTATCCCTTCCTGTGGGCAAACCTATATATATAGCATATATGAGTGATAATCGAACCGGTCTGGACCGGTCCGGTTTGGGGGACATCAAAAAAATAACAGTGGATAAGTTAATATATGAAAATATTATTTAATATATAAAATATTATTTCCTTTATGAATATATGATACATGTCCAACAAATGTTTTTTTTCTGTTAACATTAACTAATTAATCATAATATATGGATGGTGTTTGACCGGTGAAAATAAGTCCCCCCAGCCCCCAGGCCAAGCCTTTATCTCATCAAAATGTCCAAACAAACTGAGCCCAAGCATGGAAAAATTTTTAGGTCAGGACTCCTATCATAAGCATGGTCAGGACTCCTAACCATAAGCATGTTCAGGACAACCAATGAGGGGCTTGAAATGATGAGGGCCCCACGCAAAAGTGTATGGCACAAGCCACAACTGCGTGGGCCCCACCTCTTTTGCAGACTCCTCATTGATGCAGGACCTTGTTCATGGTCAGTGTTCTGACCTAAAAATTACTCCCAAGCATGAGAGAATAATGTCAAAGTTAGCATTGAAGTAATGACATGACAATTCTAAGAGAATAATGTAGGAAGTGACACTTGGCATGGATCAATAAAGTCAAAGTCAACGTCAGTATGGGAAAATATTAGCTACTTTAGCCCTAGATCAATATTAGCTACTTTAGCCCTAGATCAATATTATATTTTTTTAACACGAATGCGTCGATCCTTTTCATCAAATAGAATATGTAATTTTTGTTTAATATATAAACCTAGCATGCGCGTGTGTGATTGCATACATTGTCCCCCTTGCATATGAAAAATTTTAGGTGGATTACTCTCATCTAGAAATAGATACAGTATTAAATATTGATCGTTGATTTCTTGCAGAAATAACATGATTGATCGAAATACTAATCAATAGTCGGTATTTAATATCATATGTGTCATAAGATATCAGATCAACGGTTAGTATTTAATACTGCATCTATTTCTAGGTAAGAGTAACTCATCTAATTTTTTTTCAATGTGCCATCAATTACAATATTCGATCAACGATGCGAGTGACATCCTAATAAACACACGCGGAAGAAAGGAGAACACATGACCTAAATACCTAATACATAAATACAAAAACTACCCACACAAGAACTAATTAATTTAAAATATATTTGATAGATATTTAAAGAACACCTAGGCATCGTTTGGCGCCGTGGCGGCGGTCATGAATGCGGTGGTCATAAACCGTCGTTAGTGAACGCCCGAACTTGCCTAAAAAAATTCCTGCATTATATGCTCAAAACTAGGCTCCGTTTGGCACGGTGGTGGCAAACATAAACGCATGAGTTAAAATGTCATTCGTTAAGGATCACCTAACAAACATCATCCGCTTGAACATAAAAGTGAATGAAGTTCCTTAGGTGGGCGTAAACAAATGACAATTTAACCCGCGTGTTCATGACCGCCGCGACCATGCCAAACAGAGCCCTAGTTTATTTTCTTGATAGCGGTCATAACTTTTGTCTTGTCAAACATACATTCAATAATAATACCGTTTTGAGTAAAAAAAACTGTCCCAAACAAAGCCCTAATATTCCCACGCTCTGCTATAAAACCTTCCATCTACTAAGAAATAAAAGTTCTAAATATTTTGATAGAAAGCACAACAGAGCGTGACGGACGCATAGATACGCTCGGTTAAGCCCATAAAAGTTCAAATGTGATCAAAACACGCTCTGTCGTGATCAAATAAGCTCCAAACAGCGTTACATTAAAATTCAATGTGAAAAGAAAGCTTACAGAATCAGAAGTTGGTGCAATTGATAGTGGGAAGAAGCATTGTGTAAAGATTCAATATTTTTGCAGCCATGTGTGTTCTTCTCATTCTGATTATACTGCAAGACTTTTATCTTCAGTATATAATGTGGTGTCAACAATAGTGGCAGGGTATATGATGAAGCTATTAAGAGACTATTTAATTGTAAAGGTCGGCCTCCACCGTGTTATTGCTTTTCTATGAAGGCTCCATTTGGCGGGGCGGTTTAGGGGCAGATTTGATATCAGGGGAAACATTTGTAGGAAGTACATGAAGGGTCATTTACTGGGACCTTCCCTCTAAGTTTTCCAAATTATAGGTAGCACCCCTTTTACTACTGAAATTACAAAAACCTTTCCTCTCTTACTTTCGAAATTACAAAAACCTCTCATGTAAGAGTACATTTCATAATCCATGCACAAAAAGACCCATCTGAAAATTTACTCTGATGGGGTATTTTTGTGCAAAGGATGTTACGAAAGATAAACTTCAAGGGAGATTTTTGTAATTTCAAAAGTAAGAGTGCAACCTGTAATTATGCCAACTTTTTGAGGAATTTTTGATAATTATTTAAGTACAATATTTAAGAATGAGTTTGAAACAGTTTTTCCATCTTCTTAGGCTCCGTTTGGCATGGTTGTGGCCGTCATGAACATGAGGGGTAAATTGTCATTCATTAACGTCCACCTAAGAAACTTTATCCACTTTTATGTTCAAACGAATGATGTTTGTTAGGTGATCCTTAACGAATGACGGTTTAACCCATGCGTTTACGACCACGACCACTGTGCCAAACGGAGGCATTAGACCAAGCGGCTTCTCTAAGAAAATCAAATCGAACAATCATGAAATAAAGTCACAACGAAGATACAAACACAATGATCGAAAGGTGCAGATGAGGGTTTCCTGTGACCATCAGGCTGCTCATCCTAAGATACAGAAATTTAGAGGATAGAAAGCTCACAAGAAGGTTGTATGGAGGATTCTTCTGCTCTTATCTTTGTGATTATATTTTATCTGTTTTTTTACCATATTTGTGTATTATATTTTTTTTTCTTCCTTATACATTGAACCTATTGAGCTATCTTTAAAGCTCTCAGAGATTTACTTGACACTTCTACAACATAAACATTAAATAATGCACTCTTCAAATATGCATGCACAAATTCTTTTGAGAAACAAGAGAACAAATCCACATAAAAACTACGAAACTTTACCTGGATTCTGAACTCAAGAAATTTGTTCAGTCCAGCTCCACAGCATCTCTTCGATCACTCCTCAGACACAATCACAACCCTGTTCAGCGAGCGAGAAATCTTGACAGTCTTTGTAGAGAACCTCACCTCGATTCTACTAGGGAAATTTGATCGGCGTTCTGTGCCGCATCATCTTCCGAATCTTTCTCCCCAGAGACACAATCAGAGCTGAGATCGCCGGGCGAGAAATTTCGAGCGTCCCTATACACATCTGGCTGGAAGATATCATCATTCTCCAGATCAGCAAGCTTCTCCTTCAATTCGCCTTTCAGCAGGTCGGTGACCTCCAGCATTGTCGGCCTCTTCTCGGGCGCGCAATGGGCACAAACTAGTGCGACAAGCACCATCCTTTTCAGCTCACTTTCGACGTAGTTACCGTTGAGCTTGGGGTCAGCCATTTCGCTGAATCTCTTCTCTTTCGCTAACGGTAGCGCCCAGTCAGCAATGGATCGCTTAACCGTCGGGCTCAACTTCTCAAGCGGCTTTCTCCCACTCACGAGTTCTAGCAGTAGTATCGCGAAGCTGTAAACATCGCAGCTCTCCGAAGCCTTGCCAAACATCGCATATTCTGGGGCGAGATAGCCGAGAGTGCCTTTCACTCTTGTGGTGACATGTGTAGCGCCGTCGGGAATTAGCTTTGCGAATCCAAAGTCAGCAACCTGTGCCTGGAAATTTGAATCCAAGAGAACGTTGCTCGCTTTGATGTCCCTATGGATTATATGAGGTGTGGAATGGTGGTGAAGATATCTGCAAAAGAGGGAGAGCAAAATCAACCACCTTGCTGGAAGAGAAGTATATGGGGGTCTCCTTGCTTTGAAGGAATTGGAGAGAATTCAAATTTAATTTCTGATGTGAACCCATTTGTAAAGGTATATTTGTAAAATGTAATTAGAACTAACAGTTACAAAAGGATCATTGTAATAACTAGATGGATATCAATGAAATGAAATCTAAGTTTTAATGCTCTCTTTGGTTATTCATAGTACCTCTGCTGCACTTCAGTTTCTCTTCCTTGCGGACTGGCGTCTTCCAGCGAGAAAGAGAACTTCCGAGACGGCAGAGTCTGCAAACCAGAGATAACAAATGCGACTACTTACTAAAACTGATATTTCATTTCATCGATATCCAACTAGCTATTACAAAGGGCCAACTGTTAGTTCTAATTACAGTTTACAAACATACCCCCTACAAATGGGTTTGCATCCATTTCTTTCACAGTTGACAATTTTGAACCTAACTCTGGTGAAGATGTGGAAGAGGAAACTTTAAAAGAATTTAAAAGGTTGTTTGAAAGCATACGCAAGGGCCTCTGCCGATCCGACGGCAATATTCATTCTCCTTCCCCAGTCGAGAAGGCATTCAGCTGAATGCTGTCCGTGGAGGTGTGCAAGCAGACTTAAATTTGGCATGAAATCGTAAACGATTAGCCGCTCTTGCCCTTCGGCACAATAGCCGCGCAAGCTCAGCAAATTTTTGTGCCTCACTCTTCCCAGAATCTCCACTTCAACAGCAAACTCCATTTCAGCCTTGTTGCTCCATACTTTTAACCTCTTCACAGCAATCTGAATGAAGCGCGGAATGTAGAATTAGTAACAAGCAATTAATTTTTCTTTAAATAATATAAGGATTAGTCTAAGATTCCGATTGGCGCAGCGTTTTTGCTCCGGTGAGTTTGGACAAAAACGTCATTGTCATTGAATGTATGTTTGGCATAACAACGGTTATAAACACCACCGAGAAAATAAAAATACTTTTGAATATAAAAATGGTTGAAGTTCCTTATGTGAGGTAGGGCATTCAAGAACAATGTATCACAACTACCGTGTTCAGGACCACCGCCGTTGTGAGCCTAAGAGTGTGATGAACATGCAAATATGCACTCTAATGACAAACCGAATAAGGATTTGAGTTTCCTTCATAGAATGTATGTTTGGCATGACAACGGTTATGGCCACACAGAAGTGGTTAAAGTTCCTTATTGAGGTCGGGCGTTTTCGAACAACGGTTCACAACCACCGTTTTCACGACCACCACCTTCATGACAAGCAGAGCCTAAGAGAGTGATGAACATGCAAACATGTGGTAAAGAAGCACACGCTAACGACATACCCAATAAGGATTTGAGTCTGTGTACAATGAAATCATAGTTCGAAAAGTTTCGGACAACTTTCTTTTAAAATCATCCCTCCTATAAGAGATTAATCATAATTCTTGTCAATAGCAAACAAGACATTATAGTGTAAGCCTGTCCTGCATTCATAGTGCAATTTGGAGCAAGCTATTTTAATAGCAACACAAATTAATGAATTAGTTAAATTATGAATTAATTATTACTAATTGAGCAATATAAAAGATAGCCAACATGCGCATATTTCCAAAAAAGAACACGTAGGCCTGTGAACTTAATATAAATCCTAGGCTCCACCACTTATAGCCATTCGTCTTTGGGTTGGATGCGTATGTTTTTATATCTTTGACATTGATAGTGTGACGAATTTAGGTTCCGTTTGACGCTGCGAAAAACGCCACCGTCACATAATGTATGTTTGGAATGACAACGGTTATGATCGCAATCAAGAAAAGAAAACTAGTTTCGAACATAAAAGTGAAAAAAGTTCCTAAGGTAAGGTCGGGTGTTCATGAACGATGGTTCATAACGTTCATAACCATCGCTGTTGAAACTGAAAACTCGGTCTCTTGTGGAGTTCACCCTTGGGGAAGGGGTGATCGCACAGTTACTTCTCTCCTGCAAGTCAAAAGACAAAAAGAAAACTGACCCAAGGGCTCGGCGTGGAGATCCCACCACACACCCGGAAGATCTTAGAGCGCTTCTCCTCCTTAGCCAAAGGCCGAGCTAAGGCTACCTCAGAAATCGCTAGAAGATTCGGTAACAAGTGAGCCTCTAAAGCCCGCCTTTTGAGGTACCCCTTGGGTCCTATTTATAAATTTCCGAAAACGGCCTGCAAATAGCCAACTTCCGCTGTTCCAAACAGCTATGTGCAGTCCAGGTTGGCCTGCCAACAGCGTAACTCCGCTGTTCTGAAAGGCTATGAGCAGGCCAGCGGGGCAAAATGATAAAAAACATCACGGGTCGCTGGGCGAGCTCCCCCCTAAAGCCTCTGCTCGCCCGGGGCGGCGAGCTCGGGCTCGGCTGGCCCTGCTGGGACTCGGCGAGCACGGGCCCGGCTGGCCCTACTCGCCGGCTTCACCCGAAGAGTGCGGGCCCGGCTGGCCCTACTCGTGTGCCACTAGCCGGGCCCGCCTGGGCGAGCTGGAGGCTGCCGAGCTCTGACCCCCTCTTGAAGCTTGGCCGAGACTTGAGAAAAGAGAGCCGGTCGGCCTGGTTCCTGGAGACCCCACTCGCCGGATACGGGGTTGTACACAATCTCCGCTCTTTTTGAGCTTGACAAAGCTCAGAAAGAATCATCCAACCCCAAGTGTTCGGCGAGTGCGTCAGGAACCAGAGAGAATCTTCGGGTGGGGTCCACCTGCGGCTATATAAATGTGCCTGCATACCTGAGTGATTTTTGCCATTCCCTTCGCTCTAACCTTGCCGAGATGTCAATCCCTAAGGAGATCCAAGAGAGGCTCGCCCGAGTTCGCGAGGCTTCCTCTGCTCGCATAGCCGGACTGACCGATGTTCCACTCGCCACCCCGCAGGTGGCTCGGCCGAGCTCAATCCGCCAAGAGGGCGAAACCATTTCCTCAGGCGGCCGAGCCCATATTTGACGACCTGAAGACGAACCTGGAGCATGGGACCGTTTCCACCAATCTGCCTGCCCTTGAGAAGGGAAAATGTTGTTGACCTCTGCGACGACCCGGACAGCCAACGGGATGCCGAAAATTCACGCCCTTGGCGACTCGGCCCGCACGCCGAGTGCGAACTTGACGAGGCTGAGTACCTCATGCCTGAAGTCTTCAAACATTCCCACTGGGTCAAAGGTGGCGGGAGGAGGCGAGTCGGACCTGTCTGAGCCTTGTCCTCCTGTCATCGAGCCTGCCGAAGATTTTCTGTGTTGACCACTCTCCACGCTCACCGCACCAAAATGTTGAAACCGAAAACTCGGTCTCTTGTGGAGTTCACCCTTGGAGAAGGGGTGATCGCACACTTACTTCTCACCTGCAAGTCAAAAGACAAAAGGAAAACTGACCCAAGTGCTCGGCGTGGAGGTCCCACCACAGACCGCTAAGGCTACCCAAGGGCTCGGCGTGGCAGACCCAATGACGCTTCCCCTCCTTAGTCAAAGGGCGAGCTAAGGCTACCTCAGAAAGAGCTAGAAGATTAGGGAACAAGTGAGCCTCTAAAGCCTGTCTTCTGAGATACCCCTTGGTATTTTTTATAAATTTCTGAAAACGGCCTGCAAATAGCCAACCTTCGTTGTTCCAAACAGCTATGTGCAGTCCAGGTTGGTCTGCCAAGAGCGTAACTCCGCTGTTCTGAAAGACAATGGGCAGGCCAGCGAGGGCAAAATGGTAAAAAAACATCATGGGTCGCTAGACGAGCTCCCCCCCTAAAGCCTCTGCTCGCCCGGGGCGGCGAGCTCGGGCTCGGCTGGCCCTGCTGGGACTCGGCGAGCACGAGCTCGGCTGGCCCTACTCGCCGTCTTCACCCGAAGAGTGCGGGCCCAGCTGACCCTACTCGTGTGCCACTAGCCAGGCCCGTCTGGGCGAGTTGGAGGCTGCCGAGCTCTGGCCCCCTCTTGAAGCTTGGTCGAGATTTGAGAAAAGAGAGCCGGCCGGCCTGTTTCCTGTCGACCCCACTCGCCGGATACGAGGTTGTACAATCGCATTCATGACCGCTGCCACCGTGCCAACAGGAGCATTAGTCTCTACGGATCTTGTTTGGTAAATTGGATTGGGGACAACCACCCCTACATCCACGAGGCATGGTGTGAAGTCATGTCAGTCGACATTTGTCAAGCGATCTTCGGGAGTTCCCCGATGGGGCATATGGACGGTCTACTTAAGAAACACACAACAATGCCGACTTACCAAGGGCAACAAGAACTTCCTGACAAGTCGAGACCTGACTATTCAACTCCAGTAACTGATAGTCGTTGGGTAGGTGAAGAGGCAGACATCAACAATGGACATAACCTGCTCATCATCGTCAAAAATAAGACATAATATGAAGTTCTCAACCAACCATGGAAAAGAAGAGACGAATAAAAAGTCACCCAAATAGGTGAGAGGCAACTCACTAACACTATCGATCAAATTCATAATAGTAGATTTTCTTCCCGGGGGGCCAACTTGATATTGAATCTGAGAATAAGAACAAAACCAGGTTGAGTAGAGGAGAAAGGCAGATTGGACTTTGGTATCGAGCGTGTGGATTCTGGAGAAACATAAGGAGGTCACACGAATAAGAGAGAAATCAGCAATCGTCTTACTCTAACAATTCGGAACAAAGCCAACCACAATGGGAAATTAATTACTAGCTGAGTAGTACAGGTCAACAAAAAAAGCAACTACAAAATAATTAGACCAAAGTTTATCTAACTCTAGAAAAAAGAAACTAGACATTGTGGTGACACTATAAATAAAAAAAGACAGAACAAGCAAAAGTCACATTTTCCTTCCTTTGTATGTCAGCTCAATGAGGAAATTACTAGAGAAAAGATAGAAAGGAGAGTTCCACCAAATACCCTCCTAGCACATCAACAAAACCATAACAATCTTTCTTTTTTAACTTTTACATAGTAGAAGAAACCGCATGCTTCATTGCAATTGACATTTATGAGAATAATGTCAGATCGGGAAACTCTTGTGGTCGTGTGCGAGCACATAATATAGATCTTAGGTCTCTCCACTGCAACCAATAGATTTTGGGTTTGATCCTTATGTTCTAATGTGGTCTCATAGCAGTCTAGGGCAACTGATGCAGAACAGGCATCACACCTGTCTAGGGAAACTGAGCTGGTTGGGATGTACGGGCCGCGGCCCTCTTGAAAGCCGCCTAGTGGTAATGCCGGGTGGGCCCCTGGTGGCGATGTCAGGGTGACAGACATGTGTGACGCTTGTCCTACATCAGCAACATTGCACGATCGCACCGCTCACTAAAAAAACACAAATGTTATAGATCAAGGACAATAACGTCTCCTATCGGAAAATTCTTTACAACATTGTGCACTTTATATAAATCATAAGTCCCTCCGCCTACAACCAAATGATTTTGGTCTTGATGCATAAGTTCTAACATATTATCAAATTCACTTTTACCTAAATTTTAAACACAAAATACTCCCCAGAAGGAAACTAAGGCTCCTTTTGGCACAACTTTTTTCTCCCGCGAGTTTGAACAAAAATGTCATTGTCATATAATGTATGTTTGATATGTCAACAATTATGACCACAATTATGAAAAAAACTAGTTTTGAACATAAAAGTGAATAGGCTCTGTTTGGCGCGGCCGTGGAAACCGCGAACGCGGTGGTCATGAACCATCGTTCGTGAATGCCTGACCTTACCTAAGCATGCACTTTTATGTTCAAACTAGTTTTCTTTTCATGGCGGCGGTCATAACCGTTGTCATGCCAAACATACATTCTATGACGGCCGCGTTTTTGTCCAAACTCACTGGAGCAAGAAAGCATCATCAAACGGACCCTTAATCAAAAACATAAAGAAATAGGAGCATCACACATAATGTTGGATTGAAAGAGACTGAATGAAATGAAATGAAATCTCAACATTTTTTGTATCACCAAATCATAATATTCTCATTAACAATATGTGAAGATTTATTTGACCTTTTCTGCCTTCCTCATTTCATTTCACTCAAATTCCCAGCATTCAAAGAGATTCAAAAGGATCTTCACGAAGGGAAGATCAGAAGACAGGAAATACCTGAGATCCATCCCAGAGTTGGCCCCAATAAACACTCCCGAATCCACCTTCCCCGATCTTGTTGTCGTAATTGAAGTTGTTCGTGGCGGCGTGCAACTCCTTGAGCGAGAAAATCCTCCATGAGCTAGTTTTCCTCCGACTATCCTTTCTCCTGCACCCAATTCAGCTCTCTCCAATCATCATAATCAAACCAACAAAAGCCCCCCAAAAATGTCTGAATCCGGAAACCTAAGAAGAAATTTACCAATCTGAGGAGTTCGTGCAGCAGAAGTAAGATAAGAAAGTCATCGGCCCCAAAAATCCGGCACCCAGAAACGAAAAGCGAGCCCTCGAACGCCCTCGTATTCCGGCGACTATTCCGGCGAGGTGGTGAGGGAAAGAGAGGAATATAGAACAGAGCCAACAATTGATGAGTAGGAAGGAGACCAGCAGCATCATCAACAGTAATGAGAAAAATGAACCTTTTTTATAGTACTATAGTACTATCTACTATGGCGGTATGGCCCCGAACTTTTTTCGTCACTTTGTGAGCGCGGTGTGGTGAACCGCGGGTGCAGAGATACCCTTGCTACCCGTCCGCCTTTAAAGTAAAATTTTGCTGCAAGTCAATCATAATTATAGTTATAAATTATAATAAGGGAATTGTTAACTGCATCACATATAGCTATCCGCACCTCATTTTATTTAAAAAAACAATTTTTAAAAACTTTACTCACAACCCATCTCCCCCATTTCACTGAAGCCGCACCCGGTCTCCCTCTTCGCCGAGCTGCCCCCGTCTCTGACATCTTCCTCGCGCCATCTTCCTCTCCGGTTAACAAGTCGATGTCCAGCATGCTCCATCCGTCCGCGCCCGTGTCCCTCTTTTCGCCGAGCCGCTCCCATCTTCCCTCTTCGCCGAGCCGCTCCCATCTCCCCTAACAAGTGCTCCTGAGAGAAATCATCGTCCAACACTACTCTATTAACCGTCTCACACACACCACCAGGGGATATTTTCGGGTGCAGCAAGAAAAATATCGGGATGCGGCACGAAAAATATCGGGGTGCGGCAAGAAAAATATCGGTGTGCGGTTATATTTTTGGGTTGTGGTTAAAAATGAAGTGCGAATAGCCAAAACCGGATTGCGGTTAATTATGGGGTGCGAATAACCAAAACCGGGTTGCAAGTAACAATCACCTATATTAAAAGGCTTCTTTCGGTGTGGGCGGATCCGCGCCAGTTGTCCGGACGAAACCACTCTACTGCGGAAACAACCTGTTAGGCGGTATCGAGGTTGGGCGGTTTCGCTTCGCCCCGCCGCAGGAAATCAGCGAAAACCTGTGATTTTTGTTCGCAGCGTACTTTTCACGGTAGCGGTCTAGCAATGCGGCGCAATTCACCCCCGCGTGGCCACCGCGCCAAACTAGCCCTAAAGTATTTTGGCACATCAAATTTTTTTTCTTCAAATTTAGGCTTTGAATTGGCACGGTTATGGCGGAAAAACAAATCATGAATTTTATGCTCAAAATTAACCTTTTTTTCATGGTAGCGATCACAATTTTTGTTTTGTCAAACATATATTTTATGAAAAGAAGAATATTTAAAATATAATAGTGTTTTGAATAAAATTAAGCTCGTTATAACATATATTCATAATTTTTCTTAGAAAAATCATTTCCGAGCTAAAATTTGATAAGTACCCACTTTTTCAAAAAATTGTGACCGGTTTACTGGTTCGACCAATGGATCTCTAGTTCTTGAGCAGCTCTTGACTGAAACGGTTTTTAAGATGATCGGACCGGTTTAATGGCCGGCTCATATACAACAAGTCCGAACATTTTGGACTCCATAATACTTAAAATCAGTTCTCATGTCATTTTAATTTAACGGATTTGATTAAAATACATAATTTTTTTTTAATTTTTTTTAACTAGCCGGTAAAGCTAAATGGCATGCAAATTTTAAATAAGTGAAGATCATTTTTGTTAGATGTAAATCAATTTTAAATAAATATACTTAAAATTTTTCGATTTGCACGTAGTCAATATGAGTTTACACATAAAATTACTCAAAACTTAACTTACCCATCAGCATTTTTCGCGAAAATGTGAAATCAGAAGCGCGTTTCCCTTTCGACAGGAGATTCCTCCAAGTATCTGAAATCATCTCCTCCTCCTCGGCGAAACCATCTCCTCGGAGTAAGCATCTCTTCCTCGGCAAATGTTGGAAAAGGAAAAGCTTCTTGGGGAAGAAGGATGAACTGGCAAGTTTAGTTTGATTTTGACCAAAAAAATAATAGAATTTTAATAAGACAATTGTTATCGGCAACACACTTTTGATTATCAGCAATTTTTTGATATCCGCAAACAACTATCTTTCGTAATGGCGCAAACATAATCTTTATCCGCAAACAAATTTTTGTTGAGGAAAAAAGTAAAGAAAACATTAATCACATCTTCTGTTTTCATCCCTAAACTTGATTTTATAAAAAGAACTGTCCTTAGTCGCCTAACGATTAGGCTTTCAAATGTTCAAATTTCTATTTTTTACTCAATTAATTTCGCAGATGGAGAAGAGTGTGGTGCTATTAAGTTTTTCGAGAGCCTCCAAAAAAAATCTAGAAATGTATATGAATAATCATAATAGAAGTGTTAATAACAATTGTCTTTAATAAAGAACTTTAAATAGAATTTAAATTTTGAATTAAAGATATTTAATAAAAAGAGCACTGAATTATAAAAAAGAAAAAAATATGGGGACTAAAATTGAATTTTCACGTAGAATATAAGGTTAGTCCTTCATGCATTCTTCCTCCACAGTATCATCAGAACTTCTGCTGCTCCTTGATTTTTTTCATAGCAAAATTTACTTTATTTTATATATTTAATATATTTTTCGCTTCTTCTCTTTTTTTTAGTTTACTTTATTTTACTTCGCGTGAAATTTATCTCCCTTTATCATGTTTTAGTTAATTTATTGTTTGGCGGATTCAGAAGGGGTTCGAGCGACACTGACCTCTCATTATTTTTTAAAATGGTTAGTGAAGTTGGATTTCTCTCGTCGAGTCAATAAATTTTGATTACTTATACGTCCAAATTGTTGTCATATGAGGGAGAAAAAACTCAGATAAAATGAGAGCGTTCAAAAACTTTTGTTGTTTGAGAAAGTTGATGTCTGATCCCACTTGTTAAAATTTCTAGAACTCAGTGACACATTCCAATGATGAGGGGTAGACATAGGGAAAAAAGTTCGTGCACTCGACGCACATGAGTTGAGTGCATCGATCCACACTACAATGATACTTCAAATATTTTCTGAAAAAGGTACTCATTCAATTTAAAAAGATATAATAAATGTATGTGCTATTTCATTAAAAAAAATTTATGCACAATTATTATCAATTTTCCGAATTTGTCACAGTTAATAATTATGTAGATATATAAATGTACATGTCATCGCAAACCCTTTAATTTTTTATCCCCATTTTCTCTCCCACACTTTAAAATAAAGTAAATAAAAGGAAAACTAATAAAGGATGAGAAGCCTCATTATCACACAAAAAATACTTACAATTTAAAAATTATGCAATTCTTATTTGCAGATCGTAAATGTTTATTCATTAAAAAATTTTACTCATTTTATTTGAGTTTACAAATTATTATTCATATACCTATCTTAAACTTGATAGGTCCGGTGGGAAGGCCCTAGCCCGATCCAAAAATAGCCCGTCTAGGCCCGACCCGAACCTAGGTCAGGCTCAATGCCCTTGCAGGGCCCAAATATGGAGGAAATGCCTGGCCAATGCCTGGTCCTGGTCGGGCTGGGTAAAGGCCGATTTTTAGACCGGCCTTGGCCTGGGCCCTGACAAAGCCAGGCCTAGGCCCAGGAGACACCCCGGCCTAGGCCGTTGGCCCAACAGTTCTTATAAGAGCCGTTAATTAATGGCTCCTATAGGAGTCGTTAATAATTAATGGCTCTTATAAGAGCCGTTACTAACTACTCTTATAAGAGCCGTTGGCCACTAGCCAGCCTTGGCCTATTGGCCAGTGGCCGACTGCTAATGTACAGCAGTACAACATCAGCTATTGTACTGTTGTATAGCAGCAAAGCCTAGGCCCTAGGCTATTTTTAAATAATAATATTTTTTTATAAACCCCCCTCAACCCAGCCGACCCCCTCTCTCTCACTCTTCTCTCTCCCTCTCACTCTCTTTCTCACTCACTCACTCTCACTCTTTATCTATTAGTTTATTTTCACTTAACTTCATCATCATCCTCAACGCTAGCATGATATCATCCTCCTCAACGTCAGGGACGTCTACACAAAAGTATGTATGTAGTGATGGAGCACAACTATACGACGCCAGTTTGTGAGTATTTCTGAGTGGACCATCATATTAATGTTGTAGTTATATTTTATTTCAACTCAATTTTTTACTGAGATAAAAAAATTATAAATTAAAAATAGTTTAATTAAAATGTCATACTCATCTTTTAATAAAAGTTGGTTTGAACCCGGAGAACACAAACACTTTTATATCTATCATATGATAAAAAGAAAAATATCATTCAATAAACATTCACTTTCCAATTTTTATTCATATTTATTAAAAAAATCAGTTTTAAAATTAT